>BLBF01000018.1:1077307-1097712 GCA_015471245.1 Laticauda colubrina | reverse complement strand
TTTATTTAGAGATAATGGGTAAACATATAACTGAAAAAGAGATTCTGCAAAGGTACATAAGATTGTGTTGTTGTATCTGTATTTGAAATAATGTTAGAAAATTGGAATAATATATGATTATAAAATGGGACAAAATATTTAATGTAACTTAGCGAAATTTTTTTTTTAAATAAAATAAATGAAATTAAATATGAGAGAATTGAATTAAAGAAAGTAACTAAGTAAAATCTATAAGTGTTCCCATAGAAGTATGATATTTATTTAGAAAGGATTGTGTAAAATGTTTAAGACTTAAATGAATATTAATTTTAATGATATAATTTCAATTGTTATGGATTGTTGTTTTAATTATATTATATATCAAAAAAAAAAAAACTTTTTTCTTTCTGTTTTAAAATATTGAGTTTATTTTTAGAATGTACTACGCAGAATCCGAATGAAAATTATGTGTTATGTTAAGCTTTAAAATTAGGGGAAGGATAAGTATGACAAGGCATTATACTCCAATCAGTCATTACAGAAGAAATTTTGTGTTAATGAGAAAAAATAATAGACAGCTGAAACAGGACAGACAAAAGATATAAGTATAATGATTTAAATTGAGATGAAATAAATATAATAGAATTAAGAGAGTGAAAAGAGGGGAGAAGCTATATAGAAAATGTAAAATAGTAAATAAGAAATGGAATTGCTATATAAAAGTAAACATGAACTTGAATTTATGTCTGTACAAAAAGATGTAACTCGGGATCAAACTGCCGTCCAAAAAGATATTTTATGTTTTTCTATGCTTTGTGTTTTGTTGGTATATGTTTGTTTGTTAAAAAATTAATAAATTTTTTTTCAAAAAAAAAAAAAAAATAACACAATGAAACTTTGGTGAGTCAGTAATCAAGGTGTGAAAATATTTGACTTATAAAGTTCAAGAACCATCAAGAAATGAGCATGATCAGAAGTTTTTAGAAAGAAAAAGAAGATACAGATATTCCTTGATTTACGACAGTTCATTTAGTAACCATTCAAAGTTACAACAACACTGAAAAAAGTGACTTATGACCATTTTTCATGTTTTTTACCATTGCAGCATCTCCATCATCATGTGATTTAATTCGGTGGCAAGACAGGTCATAAAATGGAGCAAAACTCACTTAATAAATGTCTCAGCAACATAAATTTTGAGTTCAGTTGTGGTCGTAAGTCGAGGCCTACCTGTATTTTTTTTTTTTTTGGTCAACTGGACAAGCGTCTTGGTTATCTAATTCTCCAGTTTCTTTCTTTTTAAAAAAAGTCAACAGGTTAAATGTATTTTCCATTCAATTATAATTGCAAAAGGTATGAATTAGAGACTACATAGTTACTAAAACCTTAATAAGCTGTCATTAACCACAGCACATTCATAATCACAGAATGCTTTTGAGGGGCGCTTGGCCCCTTAAGTCCAAGTTGAAGTCTCAAACTCAATTAATATCTGGAAGTTACTAAAAACATCTAAGATGCCCTACTTGGCACAAATAGCAAGTTGGAATTAGAGGGCAAGTAGCTGAGATTAAGAGTGCACTTTACCTCCTTGGTTTCCCGAATTTTCTTAGCTAGCGCTCTCTCTCTCTCTCTCTCTCTCTCTCTCTCTCTCTCTCTCTCTCTCTCTCTCTCTCTCTCTCTCTCTCTCTCTCATTAAACAGGTGATCTGTAGCCAATTTTTGAACTTCATCATTCATTACTAGCTTCATAGTGATCAGGAGGCATCACTATTAGGCTGAGTAGCAATCCAAAAAGAGGCACTATTACAAAATAGACTAATCAATACCAAGTCAAAAGCTATAACTGCATAGGAATACATTCACCAACTTAAGTGCTGAAGTTCTAATAACACCTTATAAATGTCCTTTAAAAATAAGAAATAATTCTAGTGATTATATATTTTCTTTTTTTCTTTATTAGTTTTAAGTCCAATGCTTTATTGAATGACAGCCATTTAGTAAGATTAGGTCTTCTCCATGGCAGCTTCAGCACCAACATGATCTTAAAATTCCACAGATGTTGACTAGTTAAAATGTCTGCATTCTTTTGTCTTGCTGAATTTGTTTTACTGCCTCAAAATCTTTTCAAATACTGAACTACTCCATACATGAGGCAAAAAACTCCATATATAGATCTCATGTTTATCCTAGAGAATTGAAAAGGCAAATGCAGACACCATATATCCTGTATATGTATAGACAGCTAAGTCTATACTTCATGTGAAACCCAACAGGGAAAAAATGAGGCAGAAAGAAAGCATCTATATCTGTTACCCATTTTTAAAAATGCATTTCACTATTTTAACTATCAAAGATTCTACAATATATTTAGGCGTGTACAGTAGATAAAAGACCTAAAAGTTCCTTAAGGGAACAAGTGGGTGATTTACCTGGTGACTTCAGTATTATCTAAAGATAGACCATTATTTCCAATGAGAGCTAGAAGGATAGGTTTCTGAAAGTGACAAACTTGCAAGTTTCTTTAAACAATAACCTTAAAGGAACATATTTCATATAACCAAGTCTAGAAATTTAGGACCAATGCTCAAAAGGGCATTAGTACTGACCTGATACATTCTCTGTGAGCTATGATGAGCATCCAGTAGTGGGAGGTGCTTAGACTTTGCTCAGATAGACTGGGCTTGATTGAGAGGATGGTCCTCCTCCTCCACGTACGCCTCCTTAGCGTCCCCCAGATTTTGCAAAGACAAAGAGATGGAACCCTCGCCTTTTTATTTTATTTTTCTATTTTTTAGTCATTGGACGGAGCAGGAACCCACCAGATGGAAATTGGGTGGGGCTGGATGCTTGTCGCAGCTCACAGAGAATGGATATATCAAATAAGTACCAATGCCATTTCTCCAATGAGCTGCTCCGAGCATACATTAGTGGGACATACCAAAGCTTGACTTATCCTATGGGAGGGTCTCCGTCTAGAATGGATTCCACGGTCCGTAAGGATCCATTGCAGAATTATCCTACCAAAGGAGGCCTCAGCTGAGGCAAATACATCAATTTTGTAATGTTTAATAAAGGGTGATGAAGAAGCCTATGTTGCCACACAACATATTTCTGCTATTGGTGCTTGTGTGGCCCAAGCTGCTGAAGTTGCAGTGCTCCTGGTCGAATGTGCTGTTATGCCACTAGGCACTGGTAAAGATTGAGTCTCGTACACCTTAGCAATTGCGGCTTTCAACCACCTGCCGATAGTTGAAGGTGAGACTTTGTGTCCCTGAGTGATTGGCTGAAAAGAAACAAGAGTGCCTCAGTCTCCCTGAAGGGAGCCATTCGGTTTAAGTACGGATGGAGAGCTCTCCTAACATCTAGTTGTATGTATGTACGCATGTATGAATGAATTTATGTATATGTGTGTGTGTGTATATATGTATGTATTATGTATGTATGTATTATGTATGTATGTATGTATGTATATGTATGGTATTCAGCTTTGTTTGGGTATTTTCCCACGTCATTATAGTTGTGCTTTTAAAGTTGTAGCATCAGATGACATATGTATATACATATGTTTTGGCTCGTTGGCTCGTCCAGGGGCCTGCTCCAATCAGGGGCAGGGAACCCTCTTATCATTTGCTCCCCTTTTTTAAACTCCAATTAATTATTTCTAGTTATTTTATATCTATGTGTGTGCGTGTGTTTGTGTGTGTGTGTGTTTTCTTAAGTTTTTGCGGGTATCTACACTGCTCAAAAAAATAAAGGAAACACAAAAATAAGACATCCTAGATCTGAATGAATGAAATATTCTTATTGAAGACTTTGTTCATTACATAGTTGAATGTGCTGACAAGAAAATCACACAAAAATTATCAATGGAAATCAAATTTAGCAACCCATGGAGGTTACACTCAAAACACTCAATCCAAGAGTTACACTCAAAATTAAAGTGGAAAAAAACACTGCAGGCTGATCCAACTTTGATGTAATGTCCTTAAAACAAGTCAAAATGAGGCTAAGTCGGGTGTGTGGCCTCCACGTGCCTTATAACCACCCTACAATGCCTGAGCATGCTCCTGATGAGGTGGTGGATGGTTTCCTTTGGGATCTCCTCCCACACCTGGACTAAAACATCCCCCAAATCCTGGACAGTCTGTGGGGCAACATGGTATTGGTAGATGGAGCAAGCCATGATGTCCCAGACCTGCTCAATTGGATTCAGGTCTGGGGAACGGGTGGGCCAGTCCATAGCATCAATGCCTTCGTCTTGCAGGAACTGCTGACACACTCCAGCCACATGAGGTCTAGCATTGTCTTGCATTAGGAGGAACCCAGGGCCAATCGCATCAGCGTATGGTCTCACAAGGGGTCTGAGGATCTCATCTCGGTATCTAATGGCAGTCAGGCTACCTCTGGCGAGCACATCGAGGGCTGTGTGGTCCCCTAAAGAAATGCCACCCCACACCATTACTGATCCATTGCCAAACCGGTCATGCTGGAGGATGTTGCAGGCAGCAGAACGTTCTCCACGGAGTCTCCAGACCCTGTCACGTCTGTCACATGAGCTCAGTGTGAACCTACTTTCATCTGGGAAGAGCGCATGGTGCCAGTGGCGAATTTGTCAATCTTGGTGTTCTCTGGCAAATGCCAAACGTCCTGCACGGTGTTGGGCTGTAAGCACAGCCCCCAACTATGGATGACGGTCCCTCATACCACCCTCATGGTATCTGTTTCTGACCGTTTGAGCAGCCACATGCACATTTGTGGCCCACTGGAAGTCATTTTGCAGGGCTCTGGCAGTGCTCCTCCTGTCCCTCCATGCACAAAGGCGGAGGTAGCGGTCCTGATGCTGGGTTGTTGCCCTTCTATGGCCTCCTCCACATCACCTGATATACTGGCCTGTCTCCTGGTAGCGCCTCCATGCTCTGGACACTACGCTGACAGACACAGCAAACCTTCTTGCCACAGCTTGCACTGATGTGCCATCCTGGATGAGCTGCACTACCTGAGCCACTTGTGTGGGTTGTAGACTCCGTCTCGTGCTACCACTAGAGTGAAAGCACCACCAGCATTCAAAAGTGACCGAACCATCAGCTAAAAAGCATAGGAACTGAGAAGTGGTCACCACCTGCAGAACCATTCCTTTATTGGGGATGTTTTGCTGACTGCCTATGCTTTCCACCTGTTATCTATTCCATTTGCACAACAGCATATGAAATTGATTTGTCAATCAGTGTTGCTACCTAAGTAGACAGTTTGATTTCACAGAAGTATGATTGACTTGGAGTTACACACTGTGTTTTTTAAGTGTTCCCTTTATTTTTTTGAGCAGTGTATATAAGGAGGGTATAATATTTTTGAATGCAATCTCCCCATTACTATCACTACCCATGCACACTATATAATGGAACAATCTTCCTTTATAGATTAGATGCCTTTATTTTTGGTTATCTGAAAAGCCTTGGAGAGTGCATGATCATCACTATGTCTACTGTACAATGGCAGATTTATGTATTCATTTATTAGCAACGATATGGTTGCCCATCTACCAGAAGGGAATGGACAGCAGAATAATAGTACAGGGCACTAAAAACAAAAAGGCTATCTAAAACAACAGTGTAAAAAGTGTCACCTGGTGAGCACTCAGAAAGATGCTTTCTCTGCCACAGAGCCTACTGTATGGAACAGCTTCCTGCAGATACAGATGGGTTTAATTCTGTTGGCCTTCAGAAAAGTAGTACTGAGACCAGGATTTTAAGGGATTTGGCATGGAATGGATGATTGATGAATGTGAGTTTAATTGTCAACACTGTTGTTTTAGATAGCCTTTTTGTTTTTAGTGCTTATACTTTTATGCTGCTGCCTATTCCCTGTTCATTCTGGTAGATGAGAAACTATATCTCTGCTCATAAATGAATTTAAAATTGAAGACTATTTGTGGAAAATTGGGAATAAAATATTCCATACCGTGTGTATGTCTTTTCTCCAGATTTATCATTATGTAAGAAGTGTTTGTTATACTACCAATCACATTTTATTAAATAAATATTATTCTTAAACCTTACTTTTTATTTTATAACCTCATAATTCAATTATGAGAGTAGAAACCAGGGAGTTTAAACATAGAATCCAACTTTCTACTGACCCAAACACCATACCAGATTTTGTTATATCAGCTCAAACAAAAGGTTGGAAAAAATCAAATTAAGGAGCTTGGAACTCTGTAAGCAGGATAGATTTCTGAAAATAAGACTCGGACCAGGACCAAAACTGTCAATGTGGTGTGACTGCTTTTTTTTAAGATCTGAAATCAGTGCCTTTAAATCTCTGAAGGCTATAGATAATGACATGAATATCTACAGGACACAAACTTGAATGCAAATTCCCATTTCTTTGAGTCTTATCCCCAAATTTAAAGTATTTGCCCTTTCAGAAACGATCTCATAATTGACTGAACTTATTTCAAGATAATGCTGTTTCTTTGCTTCTCATATGAAAAACTGAGAAGTTATTTGTGGTAATTAAAAAAAATTAACCTATGTTCATAAATTAAATCTTTCAATATGAATAAGTATGTTACAGATAATACATGATTATATTTGTAGAACACCGGGAAATATATTTATTACATACAGTCGTACCTCTTTAATTTGTTACACAAAGAATATGAAACTAACTTCATTTTTTTTTAGTCTGACCTTCTCTGTCAATTAAGAGGAGTGATAAATCCACCAGCTGTTTCCTTCTTCATATGTGGGCTACAATATATTTGCTTCCTTTTTAAGGCCAGTGTATTTGAACAACAGCATGACTTAAACCAGCTGCTAGAATGTGACAGGCATATATTTAACTCTGATCTCATTTATTGCCCTTCCTTCTCTGACAACTATCCTTTTTTCTGGTGTCTACTAACATCTTTTACTTAGCTGACACTGCCATTTCACTGAGAGGACAATATGCACCCATAAAGCAGAAGCTTGGGAAACAAATTCCAGTCAAATACATTTATTGGTGAATTATTTCTTTGTGACTAGTTTTTTTGAAAGTCTTGTAAATTAGGTTATCTTTATCTCACTGAATTCAGAAACATATATAGATATTATATTCTACTATTAGTGTATTAAAATCCAAAATCAAGCATGTTCATAGTATTAACTAATCAGGTAAGAATTGTACACATTTTATTTCCACCTACAACTTCTAGCGTTCTCAAGAAAGAACTCTGTGTTTTTATCTATATATTGAAAAATAAAACAAAGAATGGAAAAGACAATTTCTAGTAGTCTCAGAGAACATGAAAAATTCTTGCACTATCTCTGGCCAAATGTCAGCAGAACTCATTATGCATCTCCCTGTAAGTATCTGGCAATTAAGTTAATATACAAACATCTAAATGAGCATAGATTAGAATGAAGAGTACATCGCAACTCTGTCATATAACTTGGAGATGAGACTGAATATTGACATGCACTGCAATGAGCTAAGGAGTATTTGAAGATTATCCTAGTGCAGGGGTGTCAAACTCATGTCGTCACAGCACTGTCATGTGACATATTGGGACTTTTCCCCCCCTTCGCTAAACCAGATGGGGATGGGACCAGTACATGATGCATCCGGGCCACGAGCCGTGAGTTTGATACCCCTACCTTAGTGAATCAAATCTGAAACTCAAAAAGTTTCTGAAGGCAATGATCCCCTTCCATTGGATCATTGAATAAGTCCCTCTCAACATTACTGAATCACACAGAATAAATGAAGATAAAAATTGGCCTTGACTGAGCTGAAAATTTTCAAGGGAAAATTTGAACAGATAAAATAAAATAATTTATTGATTTTAATGCATAAATATATGTATTAGACACATTGGACCTGTGTAACAGAGTATCTATCTTTGTATCTAGCTATGTGCCTGTCTATCCCCTTGAAACATTTCTGAAATGGGAATAAAGACTGTTTCCTCAAATTATTAGCAATAATTTGAATGGAAAACAAGAAGTACCATCTAACCCATAAATAATGAAATAGTGCACATCTCTGTATTTAGAAATAAACAAGCAAGGAATAATGTCTTTTTTGTGTCTACCAAAATCAAGCCACAGGATTCAAATTGTCAATATGCAATACAGGATTTTTACCTTGCACCTAATAAAAGAATATAAACTGTATTTGCTACAGCCAAAATGCTATAATTGTGCAATCTTTCTTCTATATATAGTTTGAGATATAAATGGAAGCTAATAGGAAAATGTGCCTTGCTAGTGCTCCCTAGTGAATTAAGGCTTATGAAATATAAAAGGCTATAGTAACTGTTGAAAGGCTGTCAAAATGCCTTTCTTCCGAGGATTCGAATTTTCCCACTGGGAGAGCTACGGCGCAAGGATACGGACAACTGCTTGAAAGCTGGATCTTTTTTTTTTTCAGGAAGGCGAGAGATAGCGAGGCTGCGTTCCTGGGCTAGCTAGCTAACTTCGTATGGTAAGTCCCTGGTTTTTCATACCTTTTTCTCCTTTTGTGTGTGAATGTTTGTTATTTGTGTTTAGTATTTAATGTTTAAAAACCTGTCAGAGTTAATTTCCGCCGGAGGGCAAAATTCGCAAGGTGCGAAAGACAAACTCTGCGGGTTGGCTTGATTGTATTATCGGTTCTTTCCTAATCTCTTTTAGCTTTATAATGTTTTTTTTCTATTTGTTTTGTGGCAATCTCCTGTCTGTCTCTTTTGTAATATATTTTGTGTCTTTTGTCTGTTTGTTTTTGCTGATTTGGCATGTCTTGTGTTTGTAAGGGTTTTCTTTTCTTGTTTCCCTAGTTTTCTTAATTATTTGACTTTTGTCTAAGGGGCTTCTTTAATATCTTTTATTTGATTCCTTTTCCTATGCAAGTTTGTTTTATGGCTGGCCTGATGTTCCCTTTGGGCTTTTCCTGCTTGGGTGACACCACTGTCCTCGTGAAGTTCCCTTTCCACATAACTAAGTAACTCAACAGAGAGATTCAAAGGAACTTCAGATTGTAATAGTAAGGATTCAAACTTCAATCATGCACTACTAAATTGAGCTTTTTAAATGTTAGTCTGTCTTAGCAGGTTTTATTCTATTTATAAATCTGTGTCATTTTATTACAATAAATATGCAACAAAACTTGGAATTTGGGGAATGGAATATTTTAGTAAGTTTCTGGAGTAATAAATAATTTCTAACATACAATAACCTCCTGATGGTCTAAAAAAATTATTCCAAGCTACAGTAGACAAAGTAGTGACCATGGCAACAAAACGCTGTGGTAAAGTTTGAGACCATGTTGTAAGTCAAGGGTCTATTTTAGAAAGTTTAGGAACCTTAAGGTGGAGAACTACTTGAATTTGGCAAAAAATAAATGCTTCTTGAAATGTTATTATTTATAACGACATTTTGTAGACTGTTGGTCACAAACAAAGCTGGTGTTAAATAAACACAATGCCAGAGTCAACATTATTGACATATTTATCTGCTGGTGTTAAATATAGTGAAAAAATAAACTTTTAATCCTTAAAGATCTATTAATCTATTTTTTCCTAAATGTTCAGAAAAAGAACATGCTAGATCTGTACATGAAAACAAAAACATACTGAATCTTTAGCAACACTATTCACACATAACTATGAGCAAAATAAAGAAAGTTTTCCAAATGTGCGCGCACACACATATAAACAACCTACTACACCTGTCACAAGTATAACTGAGAATGCTTAATATATGGGGCTTCTATAAAAGGATTTTATCTAATACATTTTCTTTTTTTTCAGATTATCCATTGAGGTTTTAGTTCAATTGCTGATACTTTTTAAACTCAAAGTAATGAAGACCGTAAGATATTTTTTTTTTAGTTATTACTTGATACATTTCTTAACAAGAAAAAAATATTTTACTCAATTTACATTAGAATAAAACATTAATTTAAAATAATTAAATTTTCACTCTATTAAAATATATTTTACAAATTGCAATGGTTCTGTATCAAATTAAATCAATTAAACTAGAATAATATGCATGCTCCATGAAAACTAGAAGGGGCGTTGATCTTACCTGATACGTTCCTCCTCTATGTGCTGAGAAAGAATCGAAGGAATGGATTAACTCTGCCTTTCTACTTGTTATACTGAGTCTGTCAATCTTTTATAGCCATGCTCTCATGTCTGTATTCCCAGCTGTGCACGATAGGTTGTTATGTGAGGGACTCCCATGTCTGCGTAAAGATTGACCTGAACATGTTTCATGCCTGGATGCTGGACCAGACGGTCGCCAGGGTGGGGCTGGATTCTCTCTCAGCACACCAAGAGGGAACATATCAGGTAAGATCAACGCCCCTTCTCCAGTGTGCTGAGGAGAATCCAAGGAATGGGACATATGAAAGCTGGCTTGTCCTAAGAGTGAGTAGCAGCTTGGTGCAGAGTTCCCGAGTCTGTGTAAACCTTCTGGAAACTTGTCTGCCGAAGGCCTTCAGCAGAAGCGAAGGCATCCAGCTTATAATGCCTTATAAATGGCGATGGGGAGGACCACGTCGCTATTTTACATATCTCTTTAATGGAGGTCTGTATGGCCCATGCTGCCATGGTGGCTGCGCTTCTAGTGGAGTGGGCTGTCCCTCGCCAAGGTAATGGGAGAGCCTGAAGCTCATACAATTTGGCGAAGCATTGTATCCACCAGCCTATGGTTGAGGTTGTCACCTTATTACCCAATGTGGAGTGCTGAAAGGATACAAACAGAGCCTCTGAATTCCTAAAGGAGGATGTCCTCTTAATATAGATGTGGAGACCCCTCCTGACATCCAAGGTCTCTCATTTCTTCTCTAGGGCGCAGTTCGGACCAGGACAGAAATCTGGTAAAATTCGTTCCTGTGCCCTGTGAAATAAGGAATTAACCTTGAAAAGGAAAGAAGGATCTAATCATATTACCACTTTGTTGGGATGAAAGACACAAAGGTCCTCCCTTTTTGAGAGGGCCACCAGTTCAGAGATTTCCTTGCCAAAGTGATGGCCACAAGAAAGGCATCCTTGCAGTTGAGGAAGTGAAGACTGGCGGAACGCAGCAGAAAGGCATAAAGGTTGCTTTGAGCTCTTTACCAAGACTGGGAGCTCAAGCTATTCATTTGCCTGACCTCACACAGAGGTTGTAATAGTTGAAATTGAAAAGAGCGGGAAAAGACAGTGAAACCTAGGAGAATGCACTTGCCTACATCACTCTGCCTCCCTTCCAGTCTTAGCAATTTCCTTCTCTAAGGCCTTTTGACAACTCCACGCATCCTTCTCCTCAGTCTAGTGGCCTTTTTGGAGAAAAGGGCTTTATGCCCTGATTTGGACTGCTGCTCCTATGACAGCCGATTTCGGCACTGAGGAGCGTTTCCTTGGGGTCTGGAGCCTGGCTGTCAAACCCAATTGTTCCCCAGTTACAGTTTCCTTGTGGTTATCTGTTGCCGTGGAAGACTTGTTTTTGTCCTTGGTTTCCACCAGAATAAGGTCTAAGGTCTCTCCAAATAACTTGTCCCCTGTAAAGGGGGCAGAGGCTAGCTTCCATTTGTATTTCATATCTGCCTGCCAGTGGCAGGGTCAGAGTAGTCAGTGGGCTACCAACGATGAGGCAATGGCTCTGGAGGCAAATTTGGCCAAGTTTAGAGTGGCATGAGCAGAAAATTCTGCTGCTGCCACCAGTTTGTTAATATCCTGGTGGGTATGGACGTCATCGACCAGAATTCTTGCTTGCAATTGCCAGAGCCAGAGGAGGGAAGTTCTGAAGGAGGCGGCCATAGCCGCCTTAACTGCCCAGGCCACCACCTGATATGCTTTGTAGAGTGTCAGCTGTGGACTCTTGTCTTCAGTTTTCAAGGTATCCTCTGTGTCATTGGACATGATGGTGGAGGAAGCTTAGGCCACCACAGGGACGTCTATTGCTAGCATTTGTAAAGCTGCCATGAGGTCTGGAGCCACATTATAGAATTTCTTGTCATGTCCACTCAGTGGTAGATATTCCCCGGTTGTGCCCATTGCCTCTGGACAACATCCAGGAACAATTTTGGAGGGGGAAATCTCCTCGGTGCCTTTGGCCAGCTCCGGGAACAATAATTCACGGGTCAGATAGGCCGTTTGTGGAATCTGAGGTGGCTGGGTCTGTGGTCTTGGCCTTATATAACAGTATTCTAACCAAGGCGGGACAGAAAAGCCCCATGAAGGCTGGGGGGGGGATCTGGATTCACCCCTTCATCCTCTGATAACATCAACTCCTTCCATTCGTCCTCCTTCAAGAGAAATTCCTGGCTTTGAATGGAGGAGGTAGGGTAAGGTCTTTGGAGGACCAATAATCCTCTTGGGGTCTAGGATGCAGAATAGTGCCCTTGGTGCAGGTTGTTATCAGATGCTGTAGAGGCTGACAGGCGGTTTTGCTGAATCCCTGCAGCAATCCCCTAGGCAATAGTCTCTGATATTAAGAACCTCACTTGAGAGGATAATTCTGGCTCCTGATCTTCCCTTGGGCAGAGCCCCACCACTGTAGGGGTAAAGGTAGCCTCTGGGGTAGGCTTCATTCTTTTGGGAGCTGGTTCCCAATTCCCTTCTGCTGGGACAGGTTGGAAAGGGAAACAAAAAGCCCACCATTGCTGTCTGGCTGAGAGGTATGCTCTCGAGCACCATCTAGTGACCCAGACTGAGATATCAAGTTGTTCTTGCCTAGCCTCAGTGAGAGGCTGTAACGGCTCAGCCTGAAGCTATTTCTTTGTCCAGGGTCTGTGTGGCCTGGTGCTTGACTGACAATCCCAGTTCTGTCACCATTACGGTCTCCTCAGCTGCTCTTTAGAAAGTTGGAGTTGATTTGTACTTTATAATTTTCTTGGTTGTCTGTTGTTTTGCTCTGCTCTTTAGAAAGTTGGAGTTAATTTGTACACATCTGTATGAGCTAAAGACTGAGTCAAAACTGGGAATGCAGACACGAGAAGCTTGACTATAAAAAATTGACAGGCTCAGTCTAACAAGCAGAAAGGCAAAGTTAATCCATTCCTTGGATTCTCAGCACACTAGAGAATATGAACAATTTGGTTATTTCCATTAAAAGTCCTTCAGAAGAATTGCTGAAGTATTGACTGTTACTCTAATTTACAGTATTACCAGAAAAAATATTTCTTTACTCGTATGCATATGTAACTCATAGCATGGTAAAATAACTACAAAAACCTGTTTTTATATATTCCAGAGCAACATTTAGAATTATACAGTACAACAGGTTAGCATGACCAATTTCAAATGGTTGATAGTTCACATAGCTGAACATTTCTAACAAAGAATTCATTTGCTGATCGTACTATTAATTGATAAAACAAATAAGCAGGACTTTATCATGCTCTCTGGATTCCCAGAGAATACCTGAAGTCAGCTTTGTCCAAGGCTTCCAGTTCTTTATCACCTACTTGGTGACAACACTGACAACTGTCAGAAATACACTACTTGCCTATGGAAGAGACACTGAACATTGTCACCTGCTCCAAGGCAAAACCCCATTAGCAGCACTATAATTTATCTTATGAACTATAGTATGCAAAACAAAGTGAAAGTGAAATGACAAAAATAAAAATATTCAATACACTCACTGAATAGTTTCAGGATTAATAGTTTAATAGTTTCAGGATTAGATAACAAAAAGCCCGATTTTCATTATCTGACAGCTTTCTAGAATGTGTCACTATCTTGAAAACACAGACCACATATACAAAATTATTTTAAACATATTTTGCAGAATGTACTTCCATAAGGTCTTCAACTGCACATCCAGTAGTATAATTTAAATGTTGTTTTATTAAAATGAAGATAAGCTACATAGACTAACAGTTCTTTTAAAATCAAAAGTTCGTTTGAATCATTAATAGATATACCTACACCCGAAACAATACTTCTTCTCTTATAACAGAAAGTAGGAGAGTATATTAGAAAAAATATTAAGTAACTACTCTCTTATTCCAAATAACACATCTGGGTATCAGTAAGCTTGGATCAACGTCTAGATATTTCTATACACTATTACTGTATGTGTTCCTTAAAAAAAAACCTGCCTACATTATTGATATGTTAATCAAAGCATCATCTGGACACTCAATCAAATTGAAACATATTAACAATATATTATAATTCTAAAAATATTTATCATATTAACAAAGGAATATAATTTAATCTGAGCCATTATCTAATTGAAGTATGGCATTACTGGAAAAAGCTGTATCTATTTTAGTCAGGAATGCCATACAATACACTTTTTTAAAGAAATCAAACTATGAAGTTTGTGTATGCTCACTATATTATGTCAATACAACAAACACAGCTCTTGGGGTGGGGGAGGGCAGTGAATTATCTATTGCAATAAAGAAGAATGGGTCAACCTATTTTCCAAAGCACCAGAAGGCAAGACAAGAAGCAATGGTTAGAAACTAATCAAGCAAGTTCGAACTAAGGAGAAATGATAGTGAGAAGGGACGTTGGTCTTACCTGAGACACACCTTCTCAGATGGTGGAGACAGGATCCAGGCATGGCATATATTCAGCTCTGCTTGGCCATAGACTGAATAGAAAAACTGAAGACCCCCCCCCCCCTTCCAGGCTACCATTTCCAGTTCTCAGTGAAATCAAGGTCTTATTGTAGTCACTGTAACAGTTCCATAATTAGGTAAAGCCCATAGTTTGTACCATCCCACACACCCGAGAGGCCAGTGAAAGGGGTGGGACTGGATCCTATCTCCATCATCTGAGGGGGTGTGTCTTAGGTAAGACCAATGCCACTTCTCCAGAGTGGTGTCGACAGGATCCAGGCATGGGAAATACCAAAGCAAATGTCCTAAGGGTGGGTTTCTGGCCGCTACTGAGAGTTAGTTTCTGGTGAAACCTTCTGTAATACCCTTCGTCCAAACGCCACATTATCGGAACCAAAGAGTCAAAGCGATAGTGAGTGCCTAATGAAGGGTGAAGAGGTAGACCAGGTCACTGCTCAACATATCTCTTCCACTGAAGCCTGTGTAGTCCTAGCCGCTGATGTTGTGGTGCTACACATGGAGTGAGCCGTAAAATGCGTCAGACCAAGAAAAATTTGTTGTTCTGCATAAGCTTTGACAATCCACCTGCCTATGGAGGAAATCTACCTGCCTATGGAGGAAAATGGTACCTTCTGACGCAAGGAATTCTGATGAAAGGAGATAAACATAACCTCCGTCTTCCTAAAGGTATATGTGAAGAACTCGCCTTACATCTAGAGTATGCCAGAGTTTCTCTCTAGGGCGAGATGGATTTGGACAAAAGTTTGGCAAAATGAGTTCTTGTGCCCTATGGAAATAAGAATGGACCTTAGAAATAAAGGTCGGATCTAATCGCAGGACTACGCGATGAGAGTGGAAGATATAGAGGTCAGCCCTGATAGGGCTGCCAACTGATATCCTCCTGGCTGATGAAATGGCCACCAGGAAAATTAATTTGTAAGATAAATATTGTAGGGCAACCATTCTCAAGAGGCTCAAATGGTGGGACCGTAAGGGCTTGAGGCATCTTAGCTCGATCCCAGCACCGCCTGTCTTAAGTTGGTTGCTCCTTTGAGAAACTGATGTATTAATGGAATCTGAGCTAATGACTCTAGGTTGCCAAAGGACAGTACAGATGATAGTGACACCTGTCTGCACAGCGTGGTGGGGACAAGACCTTTATCTAACCATTCTTGTAAAAACTCTAATACCTGGGTGACCAATGCCTCAGTGGGATTGAGACACTTCCTGTGCTCCACATACAGAAGGCCCTCCATGTGGCTTCATAAATTCGAATGGTTGATGGTCGTCTGTCTGCCTGGATGGTGTTGATGACTTGAGAAGAGAGACTGCCCCCCTTCAGAATCCGCCTCTCAAGTGCCAGGCAACCAATTTGAGCCACTGGGGTTCTGGATGTTGGATTGGCCTCTAGCTTGACCCCTTCTGCCCCCTGTGATGGGAACTGAGAGAAAAATCGAGGCAATTTATGATTTGTTGCAGAGGCAACAAGATCAACTATTGGAGTGCTGAATCTGTTTGAAATCTCCTGGAACAGAACTGGGTGCAGAGTCCACTTGGAGTGATCCATTGTGGACCTGCTCAACCAATCTACCCAGACATTCACCACCTCTGAAATGTGCTCTGCTTTGACTGATATTATGTTCTTCTCTGCCCACTTGCAAAGATGAAAGGCCTCCTTCCTTAAAGTTCTGCAGTGCGTTCCCCCCCCCCCAACAATTGATGTGCGCCTTAGTGGCCACATTGTCCATTAGGAGGAGCACTAGCAGTCCTGGCAACTCTTCTAGTGGAAACAGTTTGCCTGACAGACAAGTCACCAGCTGGTATTAAAATTCAGATGCCACTGAATAAAGAAGAAAGCCAAATGCTGCACACTATGACTGAGTCTCCGTTGAAAGACAGCAGAAAGACAATCACAGGGCTGTTCAAAAATTTGTGGCCAGTAGATTGTTCTAAAAGTCAATTGACAGATTGATGAGCTGAATTTCTAGCCAGGCAGATAAATGTCAATAACAGGGCTATTTTAATCCTCCTAGCCATGGATTGCATCAAATTAATAACAGGTTACAGCGTTGTAAATTGTCCAGCTCTGGCTTCTGTTACTCTGAATCTTCTTCACTTCAAAATGGCGCTTCTGTGACAGGCAGTGAAGCCAGGGAACTGCCACAGGGATCTGCTGCTCTGACTAGGCAATACTCCCTTATTGGGCAGGCTGCCTATCAGGCAGGTCAGCACTAGGCACCCCCAGTACCTTTCTCTAGGCACTGGATGTGATATTGTCGGAACTACGAGAATCCCAAAAACCGGTGTTCTGCTAGCTAGCTGACAGACATGAAGTTGGTTCCTTCACTTTGTAGCTGTTCTGCATGTTTTCCTCTTTTTCCTGGGCAAAGGAAGCATGAAGGCAAACTAGAGCCTGTCGTGCCTCTAGTCCCTTTAGGACTGTTGGTGGTATATCCAAGGAAATTTAACTTGGCGGTGTCCCTCTATTTATTAAAAAACAGAGGAGCTATCAAAAAGGCAGTCTAGTTCAGCCGAGACTGAATAGAAGAACTTGAGACGGTAGCCTGGAAGGCGTGTGTCTACAGTTTTTCTATTCAGTCTATGGCCAAGGAGAGCTGAAAAAATCCTATACCTGGATCCTGCCGACACCACTCTGGAGAACAATCAACCAGTGGAATGGCTTGCCTTCAGAAGTCACTGGAGGTTTTTAAAAAGGGATTGGACAGCCATTTGTCTGAAATGGTATGGGGTCTCCTACTTGAAGTGGGTTAGATTAGAAGACCTCCAAGGTCCCTCCAAACTCTTGTTATTCAGTTATCAATTGTCATTTACTTAGCAGGCTAGGCTTGTCTTTATGCCACGGTAAAAGAAAGTGCATAAACCTTTTAGAAGTACCCCAAAACCTGCAGTAATGCAATTAGATCTTTAGTACACTAAGACAGGGGTGTCAAACTCGCTTGCCGCAGGCTAGGTACATCACATGCTGGTCCCAGCCCTACCCAGTTTATCGAAGGGGAAAAAAGTCCCAATATGTCACGTGATGATGACGTGATGACATGAGTTTGACACCCCTGCGCTAAGAGTTTCATTTAAGTCCCAGATAAGAATATTCTAATTGAACCAAGCCAAAATAATATATTTTGCAATTTTTCCTTAAATATACTTCAGAATGTTCACTGCCCTTTTTGGAAAAGAATGTGAAGATTATAATAATTAGCTCTCTTAAGAGAATAAGTTGAGACAGATGTTCCAATAATGAGATGACAATATTATGTCAGTTTGAGAAGGAGAAAAGAACACATATGTGTTGATGGTGACTAACAGAATCTACTTTTCATGACCCTAGTTTGTAGAACTCAAAGGAGAATTAAAAAAAAAAGTGTTGTTTATGCTCATGAGTCTGGAAAAGGCTATTAAAGACTCTTATCATGCCTCGGTCATTATGAAAGACTCTTATCATGCCTCGGTCAGGCAGACAGTGTACAGCTGGAGAAAATGTAACATCACTGTTATTCATCATGAAAAGTCACACAAAAATAAGGCATAAAATATTTTGTAAAGAGCCGCAGGGTACGGTTGCATTTTCTGCCGTGTTATATTTTAAGTGAACATATGGTAAACAATAACAAATGAGCAAGACTGATGTGCACAGCAGGGCACTATTATATAGAATTTAGAGAGAACAGCTAAATAGAAGAAATTGTATTTTCATTGGTCTTTGAAGTTCAAAATGGGCCAATTAAAGAAGGATCCAATCAGGAAGTAGCTTTCTTGGAGTCCTGTAACATGGATCAGTTATAGGTCAGCTTGCCAAATTCAAATACAAGAGGCCAATCAGCCTATTTTCGGTACCTGTGAGCTGCTGAGAAATATGCCACAAAGCAGCTTACCCTGCCTCTGAAAATGCCAGCCACAATTTCTGAAGAAATATCAAAACAAAAGAAAACTAGACCATGGTCATTCAACCTGAAAGCTTGTCACTGAGACATAGTATGCTGTGGGCTGTTTAATGGGAATCTCTATCTGTTAACATATCTTTTTGTAAGTTCAGATCACATTGAAGGTAGTAAAACTGCAGGATTATGGATAGATGTAAACTATTTGCAAGCTTTATTACTTTAAAAAATAACAACATCACACTTGCTATGAAGCCATAAATAACAAATACAGGCTTACTTCTCAACAGCATTCTTGGGCCCGCAACATTTGTACAATAGAGGTCATGTGAGAAAATAGATTATAAAGGTATCACATGAACCAGAAGAAAAAAAAATAAAGTGACTGGTAGGTACTTACATCTGGGTATTCTTTTACAGGCACATATAGTTTTTCTTGTAGCTGTACAATAGGTCCCACAGCATCAGGTAACTCCGCACTTCTCTTCTCCGTACTACCATTTAATGTGTCGTTATACATGTCTTTCCGTACTCTGCTGATTTCTGTAGGAGAAAAATATATTGTATGTTACATTAACAAAGTTAACAAAAGTAAAAATCTGGAACAATAATTTATTAACTGCCATTTCTATGGAACATTGTGTTTAATCAGCAAAGTAATTACAAACTGATATATTTTAAATACATTCCTGTTTTTTTGAGCTGAAAGTACTGATGGGATGCAATTAGGAACCATCTCTAAATGCATTGAATGTCCTTTGCTCACCATAAACTGTCACTGAGATTTTATATAAACTTGCTTTTGCATTTTCAAATAGTCTTGAGAATGACTTGGTTTGAGTTTACAAACCACAAGGATAAAGCTCTGATTCTCAGGTTTGCAAAGCACACATCCCACAGAAATTCAACACCTTCCCACTCATCATTATGCAGCAGAAGCAACTTTCTGCTTTACCTGTCAATTATTCAGATTACAGATAGACCTTGGCCACCTGACTGCTTCGCTCAATTACTACAATCCCATCCTTTCCAACTGTAGCTATTAAGCAATTTACTGAAGTGGATGGAGTGAAGGAACTTCCTATGGAGTTCAACTCTCCTCCATCCATGAAAGGGAACTGCTCTGATGGGCTGTAGGATCTGAGCTTTTTTTTTCACACCACTAAGAAGAGTTCAAGTATACCCAATGGAGCTCTTCCTGCAGCCTGGAAGGGAAATGAATTCTTCCAGTGGAGAGGAGAAATGGGCTCAGATAGATCCTTAAGTTCCTAACTACATTCCTGAAGCCTGCCAGAGGGCTTTGAAATCTGATTTCCTTTTCTGCAATCTACTGAAGGATTTCCCACCCCCTCAGTGCATGAAAAGGGAACTCCTCTAGTAGGCAGCAGAAACAGACCTCAGATCTTTGAGATCACACCTATGCATAGAATTGAGATTTCCTCCAAACAGGCAGTCCTTTGATTTGCAAGATGAGGAAGGCGGAAATCTTGGTTCCAGTGATAGGAGGCAGCACGTGCAACCTTCCCTACCTCTCCCATTGACTTTTGGGGGAAGCTCACAGAGAAAGATTGCAAATGGTAATAACATGATTGTGGGGCACTTGATAACTAATCATAGGTTGCCAAGCACCCATATCATTATTACATGACTGTGAGAGGAGTTGGCAAATTTTACAAGTATTTGTAAAAGTATTTTAGAGGTTGTAAACACCCTTGCTGAGACCATCATAACTTCAAATGAGTCTTAAAGCGACCAGTCTGATTTGAAAAAATGGGACTACAGATTCTGCCCACTGCTGATTCTGTCACTGTAAAATCAATCTCCTTGGAAATTCCTTCCTATAAAATGTGACTATACAAAGTCAGACAGAAACAGCCTGCCTGAAAGATTTTACTGATGAAAAATTGCATGAAAACTTCATTCAACAGTCTTCTTCCCCTGCAAGTTCTCCTACTATTTTTGATAAGAATTACCTCCATGTAGGTTAATTACTGGTTTCTGATCG
>BLBF01000018.1:973605-1075479 GCA_015471245.1 Laticauda colubrina | reverse complement strand
ATCTGACTAACGCTGCACATTCTGTTTAGCTTGTCTACCTAACCCTGGTTGGGGAACCCAGGCTTAACAGTTAAGAATCAACTAAGTTCCAAATGTAAGGAAACTGAAGTATAGCGGAATACCTAATATTTTTCTTATGATCACAAATGGGACCAGAACATTTGTTGTTAGGCAGCACGATTGTTAAGTGAGACATCACATGACTGCACACCCAACTTTACCCTTTTTTTGGCCCAGTCATTAAGCAACGTATCACATGATCATGATTTGAAACCATCTGTGATTTCTCCATTGAGTTTGCTTGTTGGAAGTAGACTGGGAAAATCGCAAATTACAATTATACGAACACAGAATGTTGCAACCATTGTAAATGTGTGCTGGTTGCCAAGTGTCCAAATCACAATCACGTGATCATAGAGGTGCTGTGACAGTCGTAACTTTGAGCAGACTGTATCTTTTTTTTTTCAATGCCTCTGTAAAGGCCCTGTCACACTGCCCAAGGGATGCAAAACGGACACAACGGACGAGAAAAATGTTCCATCTGTTGTTATCCGCTCTCAGAAGGGGCAAAAATTTGCATAACCGGAGCGGATAACACGGACGCGGGGAGGATGCAGGGCGGATGGAAAGAGGATGCGGAACGGAAGCCCAGCAGATGGAAGCGGATGAGAGCGGATGGCACATCCGCTAGACTTCTGGGGGGCTGCAGCAAAGCGGACGCGGAATGGATACAATGGATGCAGAACTGATGCACAACGGATGAAGCGGATGCAGAGCGGAAGCCTAGCAGATGCACAGCGGAAGCCTAACAGATACCTGGCGTTAACTGCGCATGCAGGGGGGATGCATTGCGCAAACCCCGCAGATATAACGGAAGCAGCTCGGAAGCAGGTCGCCATTCAGAGGAAAGACCCGCTTCCAGACACATCGACTGCCTTGCCTGTCCTGCCTGCAAGCCTTGCTGCCAGCCTCCCTGCCAGCCTTGCTGTCTACCTGCCTGCCAGCCTTGCTGCCAGCCAGTCTGCCTGCCAGCCTTGGTGCCTGCCTGCCAGCCTTGGTGCCTGCCTGCCAGCCTGCCAACCTTGGTGCCTGCATGCCTGCCAGCCTTCCTTCCAGCCTTGGTGCTTGCCTCCCTGCCAGCCTTCCTGCCAGCCTTGATGCCTGCCTGCCTTCCTGAAAGCCTTGGTGCCTGCCTGCCTGCCAGCCTTGGTGCCTGCCTGCCAGCCAGCCATGTTGCCTGCCTTGCTGCACTGCCTCCCTGCCAGCCTTGCTGCCTGCCAGCCTTGGTGTCTGCCTCCCTGCCAGCCTTGGTGCCTGCCAGCCTCCCTGCCAGCCAGCAACCCCACAACCATGCTGAAGTACAGCAAGCCTCAGCCATCTGCTGCCAGCCCTGGCAAGAGGGACAGGGCAACCATCCCGCCCCCTGGCCCTCACTCTGGTTCTGCTGGGGCTTCTGCAGCACGGGCTCGCTCTTCTGAGGCTGGGGCTTCTGCTGCTTCTGCTTTTGGAGGAGCTGATGACAAGCACTCCAGCACCAGCCACCTCCACAGCACCTGCACCCTTCACCCCTGAGACTGAGCGACCCAGAGGAGTGCCAGAGACTCATTTTTGTTTTATAGCTTCTTGTTAATAAAGTCTATTTTTGATTCATACACTTCATTTCTTTTTTTTTAATAAAGTCTTGATGGAAACTTTTAGAAATGGTTTAAGCCTTTGCATGATTGTGGGATGGGTTAAGATAGCAGTGGGTTGGGCAGGGATACCTGTGGGATGGGCAGGGATACCTTTGGGATGGGTAATAGCTGTGGGATAGATAAACCTCCAGTGCAAGCATAGTGGGACTGTATGGTCCACCCTCCCAAGTGCCACACCTATGGCCCTTTATTATCAATAACAATGTAATCAATCATCAACACATGTCAACATAAACACAACTCTTTATTAAATGCCCTGTTCATTGTCGGGCCACTCAACATACATGGCCCAATCTCATCAGTGTAATGAGACAGGCTCAAGGAAGCATCCATTAAGCATCTATCATCCTGTCTTGCCACTACACCGCTCCAGCTGGGGAGTTGCACCAGTGTTTCAGGAGGTTGCGCTGCTTCTTCCCTTCACGTGAAGCTCTGTTGGGGCCTTGCACATCCTCAGTGTCGATCAGGTTTCGCCCTTGCCTCCATTCCCCAGGCTCCATGTCCCCATTGCCTTGTTGGAGGTCCACGAGCCTGTTCTGCAAGACTGGATAGCGGGTGCGCATGAGATTGTGCAGGATGCAGCAAGCTTCCATGATCCGCCTCACAGTCTCTGGGCGATGCTGCATGGTGGTGAGAAGTACCTGGAACCTGTTAGCCAGGATGCCAAAGGCGTTCTCCATCACCCGCCTTGCCCTGGACAGCCTGTAGTTGAAGATCCTCTCTTCACGGGTGAGCAGTCTGGAAGTGTAGGGCTTCATGAGGTAGGTTGTGAGGGAGAAGGCATCATCCCCCATGATGAAGTAGGGCACATCTTGTGTGTCGTTGGGCAGGGATTCTGGATTTGGGAAGCCCACGATGAGGTTGCGTTCCAGCTCCTTCTTGAGGTGACTGGCATTGTATACCTGGGCATCTGAAGATGAGCCATTGCCTGAAGCATCGATGTACATGAACTTGTAGTCAGCATTGACCATGGTGAAGAGGATGATGCTGAAGAAGCCCTTGTAATTGAAATAAGTGGACCCCGACTTGGCTGGCGCTTTGCAGGCCACGTGCTTGCCATCTATGGCTCCAACGGTATGGGGGAAGTTCCACTTCTGATATACCACTGCTCTGCAACTTTCTTCCATCCTTCTTCGATGATGGCCTGCACCACTTCTCTGACCACAATGCTGATGGTGTTGTGTGGCACCCTCCATCCGTACTGCATGCTGCTGTAAGTGGTCCCTGAGGCAAGGTGGTGCAGAGTGAGTGCCACCTTGAGCCCAGGGTCCAGGCTGGGCCGGAAGTTGGTGTTTGTCTTGCTCAACCTGGGTGTCAGGCGCTGCACAAGTTTGTCAAACATGGCTGGAGGCATCCTCATGAAGTTCTGGAATGCCCAAGTGTCTTCATTTCTGAGCTCCACCATCAGCTTGTTGTACAGTCCATCCTCTGCTCTTCTGGTGAACCATCTTCATACCCAGACGCTTCTTGGCCGCCCCTTTTTCTTCCCGGAGTAGAGTTCACAGAGCCTGTAGATGGCTTCGCACTGTTGCAGAAGGATGGTGGCTGCCAAAAAGGACTGTGTTACGATCCACGGTTGACATGACTGGATGCTGTGGAAGAGCAAGAGGCAGATGAAGGCTGCAGAGGTTCGTACCGTAGGGCTGCTGTTCTGAAAGTGAGTTCCAGATGTGTTGCTCCCCCTTTTTATAGGCAGTATAGGTGTCCCTTTGCATCCTCTAGGCATCCTCTAGGCATCCTCTAGACATCCTTAATATCCGAGATAGGTCCCCTCTGCGGACGTTTTTTCCGTTTTAAACACTTTGTTTCCGCTTGGCATCCATTCTGCATCCGTTCTGCGTCCGTTCCGCTTCCTCCCTGCGTCCGAGCGGATGCGCAGCGGATGCCTAGTGGATATAGCGGATGCGTAACGGATGCAGAACGGATGCGTAGCGGATGCATAACCGACAAATTGGATACATTTTCTGCGCAAAAGTTTTGGGCAGCTCAAAACTTTCTGAGCGGATGAAACGTCAATAGACGGATGCTGGACGGATAGAGAGGAAGCAAAACGGAGGCAGTGAGTACATCCCGTTAACCAATGGATGGCAAGCTTTTTTGTCCGTTTTACATCCTCTTTGCATCTGTTGGTGCAGTGTGACATGGGCTTAACTTTGAACCACCCATAAATAAATGTTTGTAAGTCAAACAGTTCCTGTAAAAATTATATTTAATGTTAGAAACACCTGGGCAAGTTTAGGAAGACAAAAATAAGCTGAAAATGTTTATTCCTATTTAATATTTATTCCTCTAAAATGACTTTTTCAAATATTCACAAAGACAGCATTCTACTCCTTGGCTAATGAGCATCTTATTCTTTCTTGAATTTTTTGCTTAAAGTTCTCCTATAACTATTTTTATTTATTTTTTTAATTCTACCCTCGGAGATTGCTCTGAACTTGATCAAGTTTCTTCTGCTATAGGGAGTGTGTTGCTTTGACTACTTTACTTTACTCACTGAAAACCCCTTTCCATTTTTGTAGAAGGTTAATATTTTGGCTATGGTAGCCATGATTTCTGAATATCAGAATTAGGTCAAAAATCAATCTCTGTTCTAGCTTTAATAGTATCTCATGTCCAAAGTTTCTGTGTAAGTAAAGATGAACATTTTGAGCAGTTAATAAATAAGCAACCTATTTTGCATGAATGAATTTTCCAGTGCTATTAAGTATCTGACTCTGAGGAAAAGACTCTGAGCATTTATTTTTTACATTAGAATAAACAAAAATCTAAACAGTTTCTATCAAATTTTGATCTAAATTAATTACATAATTGCAAATATAAATATTTCAAAACTAAATTATTTCCTCTTATCAACCTTTTATACATGGATATTTTATTTAGCTGATATAATTTTCTTTTATTTTAAAATTTTGAACCATTCATTGGCTGCTTGTTCTAATCTAATCTAATTCTAATAAGAACTGCATTCTTAATTATTTCCCATCAAATGTCAATTTATAATAGTTGGAAGTATTGGATTATGAAGCTGAAGATCAGTATTTACCAATGTTTAGCTTTGCTATTTTAGGTATAAAATGACCTTGTCAAGTTTTAAACTTGTACATTATATGTAAGTGCAACCTTTCCATCAAAACCCATCACATGAGGAATTTGACCAACGATTTCTCGTATGCTAAAATTGAAAGCTCTCCACAACCTTACAAGCTTTGTAAAAATGTATCAAATCCTTTGTAATACAGACAAAAGTATTCAAATATAAAGTAAAAATGTACTAAAGATTCTGCTAACTTTTCTCTCAACTTAGCTTTGTAAAGCTTTTTTTTTTTTGGCACACACAGCAACCAACATCAAATATCAAAAATGGTCATATATTGTGCTGATTCTAAGAATTTGTTTAAACAAATCTCACTTCAGGCAATGAAGAAATAAGTTATCATATGCATGTTTATATATCTAATTAAAATTTGCAATCAATATATATCTTAAGAGAAAATAAAGAGCAGAAACAAAATACACTGCTCAAAAAAATAAAGGGAACACAAAAATAAGACATCCTATATCTTGAATGAATGAAATATTCTTATTAAATACTTAGTTCATTACATAGTTGAATGTGCTGACAACAAAATCATACAAAAATTATCAATGGAAATCAAATTTAGCAACCCATGGAGGTTACACTCAAAACACTCAATCCAAGAGTTACACTCAAAATTAAAGTGGAAAAAAACACTGCAGGCTGATCCACCTTTGATGTAATGTCCTTAAAACAAGTCAAAATGAGGCTCAGTCGTGCGTGTGGCCTCCATGTGCCTTATAACCACTCTGCAATGCCTGGGCATGCTCCTGATGAGGTGGCAGATGGTCTCCTGAGGAATCTCCTCCCACATCTGACTAAAGCATCCCCCAACTCCTGGACAGTCTGTGGTGCAACGTAGCGTTGGTGGATGGAGAGAGCCATGATGTCCCAGATCTGCTCAATTGGATTCAGGACTGGGGAACGGGCGGGCCAGTCGATAGCATCAGTGCCTTCGTCTTGCAGGAACTACTGACGCACTCCAGCCATATGAGGTCCAGCATTGTCTTGCATTAGGAGGAACCCAGGGCCAACCATACCAGCATATGATCTCACAAGGAGTCTGAGGATCTCATCTCGGTACCTAATGGCAGTCAGGCTACCTCTGGCGAGCACATAAGAGGGCTGTGCGGCCCCCTAAAGAAATGCCACCCCACACCATTACTGACCCACTGCCAAACCGGTCATGCTGGAGGATGTTGCAGGCACCAGAATGTTCTTCACGGTGTCTCCAGACCCTGTCACGTCTGTCACATGTGCTCAGTGTGAACCTGCTTTCATCTGCAAAGAGCACAGGGCGCCAGTGGCAAATTTGCCAATCTTGGTGTTCTCTGGCAAATGCCAAACATCCTGCATGGTGTTGGGCTGTAAGCACAATCCCCATCTGTGGATGTTGGGCCCTCATACCACCCCTCATGGAATCTGTTTCTGACTGTTTGAGCAGCCACATGCACATTTGTGGCCCGCTGGAGGTCATTTTGCAGGGCTCTGGCAGTGCTCCTCCTGTCCCTCCATACACAAAGGCGGAGATAGCAGTCCTGATGCTGGGTTGTTGCCCTTCTATAGCCTCCTCCACATCTCCTGATATACTGGCCTGTCTCCTGGTAGCGCTTCCATGCTCTGGACACTACGCTGACAGACACAGCAAACCTTCTTGCCACAGCTCACATTGATGTGCCATCCTGGATGAGCTGCACTACCTGAGCCACTTGTGTGGTTTGTAGACTCCATCTCATGCTACCACTAGAGTGAAAGTACCACCAGCATTCAAAAGTGACCAAACCATCAGCTAGAAAGCATAGGAACTGAGAAGTGGTCACCACCTGCAGAACCACTCCTTTATTGGGGATGTCTTGCTAACTGCCTATGCTTTCCACCTGCTGTCTATTCCATTTGCACAACAGCATGTGAAATTGATTGTCAATCAGTGTTGCTACCTAAGTGGACAGTATGATTTCACAGAAGTTTGATTGACTTGGAGTTACATTGTTCAGTCCGTAGATTTTTGAGGGGAGCTGCTAATCTGCATCCTCCCGTTGTCCATAGGTATCTCTCTTGGGATCTCGCTAAGGTGCTTCAGGCCGTCATGGATCCTCCATTTGAATCCTTACAGTGGGTCTTCATCCTTGACCCTCAAGGTATCATTCCTGGTGGCAATCACGTCAACCAGGAGGGCTTCTGAACTGGCAGCCCTTTCTGTGAGGCCCAATCTCTGTATTTTCCATGATAACTGGGTAGTGTTGCGCTTGGACCCTTCCTTTGTGCCAAAAATTAATTCTTAGTTCCATAGGGTACAAGATATTGTACTACCTGACTTTTGTCCCAAGCTTCAACATGTGTTGGAACATAAGTGGCACACATTGGATGTGAAAAGGACACTCCAGATTTATGTAAAACACACTCCCTTTCACAAAACTGAAGTAATTTTTGTGTCCTTTCAACCTGTCTCCTTGGGGTCTAAAGCTTAATCTCCCATGTTAAGCAGGTGGATCAAGGTGTGCATTTCTACCACCTATGAGACCTTGGGCTTGCCAGTTCCCAAGAAACTGACAGCACACTCTACTCAGAGTGCAGTGATTTTGACGGCCTGGGCACATATTGAGGAGATTTGTAAGATGGCTACCTGGACTTCGCCTTCTCCATCTATCCGGCACTATTGACTGGATTCCTTTGGTTCTGCAGAAGCAGCATTCGGACGAAGGGTACTCCAGAAGGTTCTTCCAGTGTCGGATTGATTGGACCATATGGGGACCCGTCCTGGGGCATGCAGGCTTCGGTATGTCCCAGTGCTGGACGCTCGAAGCAATGTGGTGAAGGGGTGTTGGTAGACTTACCAGTGAACACCCTTTCTAAACATGCTGCAAGAGTCCAGCCCCACCCTGTGGCCTTCTGGTCTTGTTGGGGAGGGGGGTTATTCTCACTGTTTGGGTTTTGTATATTCCAGAGACACTAAGTCTGTCAAGTTCTTTGCCAGAAAAGCTGGGGCTCTCAGCAGAGGCTGGTTTTTTTTATAGTGGCAGACTCAGTTCGATGACATCAGAGCATGGAATCATATCCCAGTGCTGGACTCTCTTGCAGCGTGTTTAGAAAAGACGTTCACTGGTAAGTCTATCAATGCCCCATCTATCATCATAATAATGCACATTTTTAATGCACATCTTATTTTCCAACACTTTTACTTCCAAGTTTTCAAATATTTATATAACCTGTAGTTTCAAGATTATATGGAAACAAAATACATGCAGTTTGTTTCTGGTGAACACTTGGTTTAGTCGTGAAGGTACCAGACAAGAAAGCAGTTGATCATGAGTTCAAGTTCTGCCTTAGCACAAAAGTCAGCTGGGTGACTTTGGCCCAGTCATTCTCCCTCAACCCAACTCATCTCACAGAGTTGTTGTGGGGAAAGTAGGAGGAGGAAAGTGTTTTGGATATATTTGCCATCTTGAGTTATTTATAAAAACAATAAAGGCTGAATACAAATAAACAAATCAAGGAGACATACAATACTTCAGTTTCTATAATCAGTAACCTCATGATGGATCATATCATTGTAATTGCCACTCAAGTACTGCTTTTTGGATGGGTGACAAGACTTGGGAAAACAAGATATATTTTTCATTATAGAACTATTACGGTTCATTGTTCCCCCATCCTTTTTGATTGATTCCATATTTTAGTGTTCTTTCACCAGCAGTTTGTATTTTTTCCAATTCATTAAGCTTATTCCCATTCTCAATAATGTTTGCATTCTTCTTTCCAAGCTTTACCATTCCTTTCAGACAATTCCAGTCTTTCTTTTTTCAAGACAATAATTCAATTATTATTGAACTAATCCATTTCCTCATTCAATTATTTAGTTTCTTTTGTATTATCAGAGCACATAGGTGATATGTTCAGATAAAAGTTTTGGGTAAGTATGTAAAGAAGGTGATAGAACAAAAATATTATTGTAGGGGTGTTCTCCACATTAATAAGCCAGGAACAAGATGTGGATAATTGCTTTCTGGGGCATGTTACATAAATAGAAACATAGAGACACTTTAAATCTATCTGAACATCTGTTGGAAAACCAGCCTAGTCATGACTGCAAGGCTCAACAATTCTTCAATTATCTTGCTGTTTTGTTTTCCAGAAGATTAAAGAAGAGACAAAGAGATTAAATGTCCCAAGTCTGCCCCTAACCAACAAGAAAAAGTTGTTTGAAGCAGTAAATATAGCAGGAACTTTGGAAGGAAGTGGCCGTATCATCTTGCAGTTTGAGTATCTACAGGGGGAAAAAACCCTGAAATATGCAGTCTAGTATAGATTTCAAGAGAATCAATTTCAACAGACATAAAGGAATACAAATCCTGAGATTAAAAGTTTGGGAAAATGTAAAAACGATGTGAGATATAATTTCCTCAAATAAAATAAAGTACTCAAAGTTGCTGAATTACAATGGGGGGGCAGCTTAGAAAACTACTGTACATAATATACCTGAATTACAATGGGAGGCAGCTTAGAAAACTATTGTTGATACATGGACCTGGAGAAATAGAATAAAATAACATGCACTACTGAGCTTATCAGATTTCCAAATTTACTTGCTCCTGAGAAACAATCATAACAGAAATAACCAACTTTTACAAAAACTAAATAAACACAATGTGCAGAAATAAAATTCTCAGCTAATAACCAATTATCCGAAGTATACCAATAACCTAAAGAAAAAAGATATTGGAAATAAATGATTGTTAGCATAACATTTTTATTTCTTCAGTTCTCTAAATATATTAGCCGAATCAATTGTTTTCAATAGCTTTGGTTTATAAAATAATTCTAAAACATAAACCATAAAACACTTCTGGCCAAAATGGCTAAATTCAAAATTAAGCCAAGCTTATGTATCCTTTCTGATATACAAATCTAGGCAATATATGGCAATATTTTGTTTCGAAATTCGGAAATGGATTAAGACGCAACCCAAGGCTCCACTGTATCTCCTTCTGAAACTGTTACTGTATCCTAATATGTTCTGGAAATTTTTTTTCTTTTTTCATATATAGGTAGTTCTCACTTAATGACCATTGATTCGGTGACCATTCAAAATTATGTTGGGGCTGAAAGAATGGTATTTATACCCAATGTCTGTTACAGTTCCCTCACAGTCACATGATTAAAATGTGGGTGTATGACAGCCTACCCACACTCACAACTGTTGGAGCAATTCAATTCCCTCCAATCTATCTCCCTCCCAAACCTGTCCTTTGGGACACCCTGCACAGCAGCAGTCTTCTGTAATGTCAAAAGTGCTAGGCCTTCAGCAGTCTCATCCAGCCACCCCGAAATCTCTATTTCAGACCCAGCATCATCAGTAAGGAGGGCAGCCTCAAGCGCCATGCCATGACCAACCAGCTCAATGCCAAGCAATCATCCATAGAGCCTGAGGCACCCCATTGATCTTTACCATCTTTCCATTGATGACCTATGTCCAGCCTGATATTATATGATGCAGCCACTGGCCACAGCATACCTTCTTTGCAACATTGTTTATGCTGTCCTCCAAATTTTGTCTGCTGTTTTTGTGATGCCTTGCAAAGAAGAGCAGAGCGGATGTATAGAGGATGCGTAGAGGATGCAGAGCGGATGCGTAGAGGATGCAGAGCGGATGCGTAGAGGATGCAGAGCGGATGCGTAGAGGATGCAGAGCGGATGAGCTGCATCCGCTTTCATCCTTTCTCCATCCGTGCTACTAACGCTGCATGTCCGTTCTGCTTCCTCCCTGCGTCCGTTTACCGCTGGAACGGATTTGAGTTGTGTGGATGCACAGTGGATGCCTAGCGGATATAGCAGATGCGTAATGGATGCAGAACGGATGTCCCCCGTATGCCTAGAGGATGCAGAACAGATGCATTGGATACATTTTCCGCTCAAAAGTTTTGGGCAGCTCAAAACGGATGCTGGACGGATAGAGAGGAAGCAAAGCGGAGGCAGTGAGTACATCGCGTTAACCAACGGATAGCAAGCTTTTTTGTCCGTTTTACATCCTCTTTGCATCCGTTGGTGCAGTGTGACATGGCCTTAACATCTAGCTAATTTACTATTTTTATTCCCGCCATTTCTTTAGAGCTGCCTAGGTGTGCAGTATGTCTGTTTTCCAATTCTGTATATTTTAATTTCTTTGGCTTTATTTCTCTCCCACACTTACTTATTAAGTGCAATATAAATGTTATCATTACTGTGGTGTGATGTTACGACTGTCAACAATGAACAAGTATAAGGACAATAATTGCTGAGAATGTTATCCAAAATAACATGGTTAAAGGGCAAGATTTTGATTTTTACATCAGTCAATTATTGTGCATGTTAGTGCATTTTATTTTGTTTAGAGTATTATTGTACTGAAAAGAAAAATTTACAAACTTGCAATACAATTAATGGGATAATACAACTTGCATTCTATAGATGCAATAATTATTAAAGAAACAGAGAGAAAAGGGCCTAATCATGTTGTAATTAGTAACTTCAATTTTTTTTACCATAATGTCCAAAATTCATTTTACCTTCTCCTTTATAAAAAATACATTCAAACATTGACTGAAAAAAACAAATCAACACTATATTTTTAAGTATTTCTGTGTACTTTCCTTGTCTTGGAAGAAGTTTATGATTACAGGTGGACTGAAAAAATTCTGATAAACATTTTCAGACTTTCCCAAACATAATAACTCAGTTTATTGGAATACATAATTTTCATTATTTGTCACCAATATGGTTGTTAAGACACAAAAATTATCATTGGGTTATTTTATTGTAGTTTGATCTATCTCATAATATGGGGAAGGAACTTGCATACTAATTGCAGTCATTATAGATGAGTATAATAGAAACACAGTAATTCTACAAAAACACAGTATGTATTGCAATTCCCTATAAGATAAGAGACAAGCATATATAATACTGTACAAAGTTCCTAGAATTCCCTAAACATTGTATTAATTTCACAAAACAAGCGAAACAAACCCTTAAAAATCTCACAATTTTTGTCAACAAAACATTTTGAAATTATTTTTGCATTGTAGAGGGATATAATCATAAAAAAATAATGACTACGCAATTAACAGATTTTCAATTATGATGTGTAATGAAAATTATTTGTAGTGTTATAATGTTTTTTTAAATGTTACAAAGAAAGCTGAAAAATGCCATGCCTGTAAGAAAGCAAGGTCATCTTTCAACATACTCTCCAGTTCTTAAATAAAGAAAAAATAAAACATCATCCATTTAAACTAAGGAAGTCCACCAAATATCCTGCAATTCCTATCGTCAATGCAGTTTTGAAATGGGTGGATAAATTTAAAGCCTGCTCTCCAAGAGTTGCTTTATAGGCAATTTTCTCTCAGTATCAAGGTCTGTAATTTCCATTCAGTTACCAGTTCGCTGTTAAATTCATCATCTTTATTATAAAAATGTGTTGCACTCTACAAGCTATTGGGAGAAAATGGTGAGGAAGATTTTTTTAAAAATCTTAAAAACAGCATTGTTCTAAATAAAGTATCCACCACTTCCATTCAGTTACTTTTGTCTCCCAAAACCCAGGATACGAGTTCAGGTTGGTTTTGCTCTGCCAAATTATATAATGAGTGGAAAAAGAGAACAAAAGATATAGAAAACAACAATGAAGCTTTTTTAAAAAAAAGGAACACACAACCAACAAGCAACTCAGTAAAGTTAGATGTCATTGCTTGGAAATTCTTCCTTTGCCTCTTTGTTGAAAAACAAATGTAAATTCTGCAAAATGCCACCTTAGAAATTAAAAATAAATCTGCCCTTCTAATTTTATGTATCAATTTTCTTACCAATACCTCATATGTCCATAACTCTTAAATAGTCATATAATCTAAGAGAATGTGTTTCTAATAGTCAAGAATCTATGTAGCTCAGGATTGAATTGTGAAGTCTCTTGGTGCTGTCTGACCTTGGTTGTTCATTTGCAGATATTTCATTACCCAACTAGGTAACAGCACTAGTGCTGCAGTCCCACCAGGATGGGATTTGCCTTGTTCTTCTAATGTTGATGGAGGTATGGTATGGAGAATAATTACCAGCTTGGTCCTCCCAGCTCCAAGTCTCCATAAAGGAAGGGACTGTCTTCTCTTCAAACCCTCCCCCTATCTACCAATCTCCCTACCCATCTCTGCTCTTTTAACTATCTGCCAAAACTGTCAGCGGTACCCTTGCCACATAGCCATACCCACTACAACTGCTGCACCACCGCTTACCCAGTAGGGTCTCATTTTGTGTTACTTCATTTCATACCCATGCTGTCAAGCCTCCATTTGTGTCCTATCCAGGCCCTCCTTTGTGCCCCCCTCAGAACACCTGTTCATGTCCTGCCCTGAATGTCTTTCATGAAAGAAACTTAGTGTGTGAGAGAAATTCCTGGCTGAACCAGTGCAAAAGAAGAATCCAGCTAGAAGGATCCTTGGGCAGGGCACGGCTCGGCACAAAAAGATGCCCTAACTGCTGAGTGAATGAGCGTTGGTATAATTGCCTGAGAACGCTCTTTCTATCTACAATGCAAGAGGGCGAGAAAGATACCCCTGGGTTCTAATCAGTTTATCAGACAAGACCCCTCTGCCAATGACCAATGTCCCTGGGCCATCTTGACATCCAGCATGGCCTCTCAGCCCTGGAGGCTGCCATCTGTTGTGATCAGCAATCTGTCTGGCTCTTTGAATGGATGCCTCCTCTAAAGCATCGGAGACTGCCGCCAATGGAACGAGTGCAGAACCTGTGGGAGGATCTGCACCCTGGAGTAAGAGTTGCAGGTGCCTGCTTGTTGAAAGGGGAGCAGGAACCACCGAAGAATCATTGAGTGCAGTCTTGCCCACAGGATGATATCGATGCAAGAGATAGGGCGTTGGTACTTACCTGATACGCCCGTTCTGTGAAGAGCATCCAGTAGTGGGGGAGGTGCTTAGTCTCCACATTCACAGGCTGAGCTTGATTTGTGGAACGCTCCTCCTCCACCATGTGACCTCAGCATTCCCCAGTTTTGGCGAAGACGAGAGAAAAAAGCGCTCTCATCCTCACATACAAAAAAGTTCATTGGCCAAAACAGGACCCCACCAGATGGAAAAAGAGGGTGGGGCTGGATGCTCTTCCCAGCTCAAAGAGAATGGGCATATCAGGTAGGTACCAACGCCCTTTCTCCTATGAGCTGTTCAGAGCATCCAGTAGTGGGACATACCAAAGCTTGGCCTGTCCTATGGGAGAGACTCCGTCTGGTCTGGAATCTCCTCCTGGTCTCTGTGGACCCTTTGCAGAATTCTTCTGCCGAAGAAAGCCTCAGCAGAAGCAAACACATCAATTTTGTAGTGTCTAATGAAGGGCGATGGGGTAGCCCAAGCCGTGGCCCGACAGATTTCAGTTTTTGATGCTTGTGTGACCCATGCTGCTGAAGTTGCTGCACTCCTTGTTGAATGAGCTATTATGCCCTTAGGCACCTGCAGAGATTGGGTCTGATATGTTTTTGCTATTGCAGCCCTTATCCAACGGCCTATCGTAGATGGTGAGACATATGCAACCTTGAGTATTGGGTTGAAAGAACACAAATAAAGTCTTCAATTTCCTAAAAACCGCTGTACTCTTGATATAGATTCGCAGTGCACGCCTCACATCAAACTTATGCCATTGTCTTTCCATCCCCTGTGATGGACTGGGGCAAAAATTTGGAAGAATAAGCTCTTGTGCTCTATGAAAGACTGAATTGACCTTGGGCATAAATGTGAGATTGGGGCGAAGAACCACTCGATCAGCATGAAAATGCAGAGATCTTGTCTGATGGACAAGGCTGCAATTTCCAAAACACGACGAGCGAAAGTGATCGCTACAAGGGAAACTACTTTGAACGTCAAAAGTGGAGACTTGACATTTTCAAAGGTTCAAAAGGTCCCTTAGTCAGAGCCACAAGGACCTTGATAAGGTCCCAGATGGGATAACGGTGCACTGCTAGAGGGCATAAAATTGGAGGGTCCTCGAGGGAAAACCTTATGTATGGATGATATGAAAGAGAACTGAGGACCTTGCAAGTGAGAACTGATGCCAAAGCGGCCACCTGCTTTGAGTGACAACCCCTTATCAACTCCCTCCTGTAAAAACTCTAGAGTCTGAGAGACAGAGGGAGAGGCAGGATCAATTTGAAACTTACTACACACTTTTGCAGAAGGTGGACCATGTGGCACAGCATGCCTCCTATTTCAGCCTTTAGTTCAGCTTGGGAAACTTTCTTTGGAGCAAAGGCTTTGGCCCTGATTTTTTCCACTGCTTCCCTTTAAACTGACTGGCCATGTTGTCTTTTTCTTTCTTTCTTTTTTGTTCTGGGCCAGGGGCTGTGTGTGCCTCTAATCCAGAGGCTTCTGTCTGCTTGCAGGCCTCCATGATCAAACCAGGGGTACACAAGAGGTGCTGGAAGAACCCTCAATATGTGTCCCCTGATCTCACTGGGATAGTTCTCTCAGAAATATTGCCACAGGATAAGACAAACTGACGCTTCTGGCCAATTAAAATGGCTGCTGGTCTCATTCTTTGTGCTGAGGTAATAAAATGGCCGCCTGCACAAGGAGAAATTGTTAGAGGCCCTTTGTCGCTCTATAGGCTCTAAGAGCCACAAGCGAAGAGAGAAACCCAGGAGCGAAACTTTTAGCCTCGGAGCAGCTGTGTGTCAGAGGCTTGAGATCAAACCTTCAACCTTTTCCAGCTAATTGCTAGCTACGATCCTTAACTCTGCTTCCAAAATACAAAGCTCGTTTTGACTAGGAATAGACTCAAAGCTGGGGACCTAGCTAGAGGCTGGCCTTTTATATGGCAGACTCAGCTCGATGATGTAATAGGCATCCTGGACTTTCAAAGCAGCATATAGGAGAATGTATTAATTATATATGATGCCCATCTCACTGTCAAACAACTCTGGATAGTATGGAGTTAATACCTTGCCGGATATATGATGGAAGCTATAGACTAGGCAAAAGGGGATGAAGCAGCTTTTTAAGTCTGGAACAGATTAACTTTTGGAAAAGGCTCAGATGTACATCTTAACTCAATGAATTGCAAGACTTGCAAGATTCTGTTATTATAGTTAATCTCAATGAAGCTCTTATATTTAGCCTTCCTGTAGAACTGAATTCCTAGTCTGATCCATAATGGGGCTAGCACATCAGGGAATGACATCACTGGAAAACCAATCCTGAGATAAAATTATTAGAAAATTATCAGTGAATTTCTACTGCCTTTTAGCTTTCTTAATCCATTCACATTTCCACATATCAAGAAACTGCTTCTCCAAATCAATCACATTTCTTTCAATAAAATCACAAAATATACAAATATGTAAAGATTAGAACAGCTGATTACTGTTCTCAATCAATGCTTTGACCTGGGCAACATTTTAAAACTTTCATTTGTAATTATTTTATTGCATTTGTTTGCCACTATCTTCTTTAAAAAATAATTTTAGAACTGAACAAACTTTTAATAAATATAACCATATATCTAATAAACTATATTGACACCCTTAAAGGCAGGGAAGTTTTGCTAGGTTCTATGAAGAGATGAGTGCAGAATATATGTCTTATTGTTGCGAATAAAGGTCACTAGACCAGGGAAATATTGTTACACTAGTGTTTATAATTAATTATAATTAAGTTCTTTAAAATAGTTTCAAAATTAGACTTTTAAACACAACCATCTAAATGTACGAAGCCCTTCATACTAGCTGACTAGAGTATGCTCTATTGTGCAAACTCCCACATAGTATGACCACTGCAGGAAATTTGCACTCATATTATCAATAATTGAAAAACTTCTAAGCATTCCCCTATAATTTCTTTGTAAAAAAGGAATATCATTGCTGTATCTTCTTTAATAAGTCTTACATAAAACTAAACAACCTTGGCACAACTTGTTGCCTTACCTACTCAGACAGGATCATTTTGATTCAAGTAGTTGCTCTTTGAGGTTGTCCTCTATCTCCGCAATTCAACAGGGCCTAATGCCATTGGATAATGGGTATTTGTTTGTTTGTCTTGTATGTCACCCATTTTGACCCTGGACAACTTACAAATATTTTTAAAAGTTGTTTAGCTATCTCCTATACGTGAATAACATTAAACTGCAGGCCAAGAGTGAACAAGATATCAACTCACCGATCTACTTGACACAGATTTACAGGGAGAACATTGAGATATCATTCAGACTTGAGAAATGGATAGATGGTAGTCAAAAGAAGGAAAATGGTAGGTTAGAACTACCAATGGGTCACAAAGCAGACATGCAGACCAACTACAAATAGTTTGATATCCCACATGCTCATGGGAACCACAATAGGGAGGCAAGAAGACAGCGACGACATCCAAGTACTACCAAAGGATAAGATAGGGCCTGAAGAACCAGCTCTTTGGAAAAACAGGATCCATGCCATCAGCATATGTGCCTTTCCCAGTCTTCAGATACTTTGCTGCAAGGGTGGGCTTCAAAAATTTTAGCAATGGGTTCTCTGCCCAGTTGCTAGGGTGGCATGGCCATGGTAGGCATGGCCTAGTTGGCCTCCTGCACTATGGTAACAAGACATTCTCCCCTCCCCAGGCTCTAGAAGCTGGAAACAGGCCCATTTCCGGCCTTCCTGATCTTCCAAGACGCCCGTTTTTCATCCTTCCTGAGCCTCCACACGCGCCCTGTACTTACTTGCATCTAAAATGGGCTGTGTGGGGACTCCTGAGAGGGATAGGGCAGGGGGTAGGGCCAGCCAGGAGTCTCTTCGTTTGGGGATTCTCCAAACTATGCAGAATATTAGCCAGAAGATCTCCTGAACCCCTGCAAACCCCCAGCAGCCCACCCCTGCCTTACTGGTATAGTGAGATGACTATAGCAGGACATGGAAGCTGCTAATGAGAAGATCCGGAAGCTTCTCACAATGTATGGAGTTTCCACCCCAGGTCCAATACTCAGAGATTGTATACCAGCCAGAAATAAGAAGGCAGGATCTGGTGAGTGTCAAAGCTATTGTACTAATGACAGCATACAGGAGTACAATGGCATGCAAAAATGAGCTGCTGAGAGAATGCCTGAGGCAGCAGCATACATGGGAGAAAGACCAACTAGAGGAACTGCCATGGCAAGACAAGATCTTGAATGAGATGTACCATAAACAGATATGTGAGGTGGCAGAAACTGGGAAATCTTACTAAAAGACAGCACTGAGGCATTTATCATAGCAGCATGTGAACAACTACTAAGCACCAGATCTACCGAAGCAAACATTGACCACACAAGACAGGATCTAAAATGCAGGTTGTACAGAGAAGCCTCAGAGACAGTCTAATACAGTGGCAAGGTGTAATATCCAAGTAGGAACAGCACACACCGAACGGCACAACCAAGTAACTCTCACTGTATACAGGAACATGTGCATAATGTATGGACTAGACCCTCTTTCAGAGAAGGTTATGGAGAATAACAGGGATCCTGTGGGACTTCTAAATAGAAATACTGGCCAATCAACAAGGCATCATAGTAGTAAACAAAGATCAGAAGACAGTGGTGGTGATAGATGTAACAGTACCAAGTAACAGCAATATCAGGAAGCAGGATGAGAAGCTGAAGAAGTACCAGGGGACTGAAGGAGGAACTAAAGTTGTGGGCAGTAAAGTGGTTCCAGTAATGCTAGGAGCATTCAAGGCCATAACTTGAAGCTGGCAGGCAGGCAGGCAGGCAGGCAGGCAGACAGACAAGTTAACCTATGATTCTTTCTTTTTTAATCTTTTTAGTACCTCAAGAATGAAAATGAACATAATCAGAGAATCAAAGACAAATTTTGAATGGACCATCAGGTGAGTATGTAAAGCTATTAAAAAGGCTTAAAGAGGAAAGGCATCTGGTGCAGATGGGCTGCAGTTTCTTACTTTTAATGCTTTAAAGTTGAACTTTTACAACCTTTACAACTAACAAGTATTTTATAGACTCCTATAGACTCCTGATAGCTGGAAAAGGCTAATATAGCATTAATACTTAAAATGGCCCAAGAGCTGAGTTCAACAAAAAGTTATCAACCAATATTTTTATAGAATAATGACTATAAATTGTATACAACTATATTGTCTGAAAGGTTGAAAACTATTTTACCAGACTTTATTCATGAAGGGCAGAGGCAAGATCTGATGTGCACTAGCATAGGGAGTATTTGCCTCTTTATTGAACTCACCTGTCAAAATGACACAATTTAATTATTTACAACACAATTTATTAACTAGTCAGGGCACTAAACATTTCTAGAAAAAGTGCACTGATGTTTGATGCTTCATAGTTTATATAAGGCTGTAAAATGCTGTATCTACATATACTACTCAAACTTTTGTTCCTTTAACCTTTAACTGGGTGAAACAATGCATCATAGGGAAACAATCTTTGAATTAAGGTACCTCAAATGGGCTAACTTACAGAATGCGCCCAAAATCCTGGATACCCACGGTTTTGAAATTTGATAACTTAATAAAACTTTTTATGACATAAAAATGATCATAAAACAGTTTATGACCTAACATTAAATGTCATAAAATTTCCCATGCTGACTGTACTAACAGTTCAACATGGGGCATTTTCCAGGCAAATACATTTCTGAATGTAGCCCAACATCGAGGAACTAGTAAAGAAATATCTCAGAAAGGATGATCCAACAAGTCATAGGTTGTCTAGTTGTGATAAAAATCAGATTATCTTTCCTTATATTACACATTCACAATTTGTCACATCTGCTGCAAAGAAACTGGAAAGCCTGAAAGAAAGGGATGGGAGAAATTCTAAGTAAGCTAATAGAAGTAGACTGATTTTGGATTCAGCCGTAAGAGACAGACATTTGTAATCTAATATCAGCAAACAATCTAAACATATACAAGTTCCTCCACATCAATTTTTCCTTTTGATTAGTAAATAGCAGAACATTAGATCATAAATGCTTTGTCTGTGTATATGTGGTACATTCCCCACACTTCAGCAAGTGGACAATGCCAGGAAACAATTTAATTTAACCAAGTAAATTAAGTAACTAAGTAATTCAATATAGCAAAAGTTTTTTGACTACAAGATTTTTGAAAACTGAGTGGAGCTCTGGATCTACAAGTTGTACTTCTTACTATGGCTTATAATGCAAGCTGGCAATAAAAATCATATACAACTGAATCATACACAACTGAATCTTGACAGTCCTTATCTAAAGCTAATGTCAACATACTTAACTACCAAAAGTTCATTTATTAAGATGCTGTTTAACATCTTTTTTAATTTTATAATAGAATGACAAATATTTCCACAGTCAATTAAAGATTAAAGAAACAATTACAGCCATTATTTTTAATAAGTATCTATACTTTTTGTGCATAAAAGAAACAACACTGAGTTGGGAAAGACAGTACAATTATTTACACAGCTTCCTATGTAAATATTCGATTTATATTACAAGTACTAGGAACACCACTCACAATTACTTTAATTCCTTCAAGAGTTTCTTTAAAAAATTGTGACTTGTGATCATGCTATTATTGTAGTCTTAATCCCTGAAAATCCCAAACTTTGTCAGGATTCAAATAAAATATATTTAATTAAGCTAATAATTTTTAAATAATTCCATTAATTGAAACATGTTGTTTTCAATGAGTAGCATCTATTCATAAAAGCGTACTTTTCCAATAATGCAATAAACTGCCTAGTTTCAAGCATTCAATTAGTCTATACAAATATAAATTTAACATTAAAATACTGAACATATTTTAAAAGATATTTTTTTGGCCAGCTGAAATGCCACAGTCAAAATTTTAAATGATCACATAATTTACACTGCTAACTTTAATCCAAAAGGAAATTAAATGTTATTCACCAGTATTCTTTAGGGGGAATATATTCTCTTCTAATACAAGGTAAGAAACCCTAGTGGCGTAGCACTGCAGGCTAATGATCCTGACTGGCTTAAGGTTGATTCAGCCTTCCATCCTTCTGAGGTTGGCAAAATGAGGACCCAGATTGTTGAGGACAATATGCTGACATTGAAAATAGGGTTGCTATTGCTATTATTGCTATTAATGTTTGAAATGCCAGAACTTATGATTGTGACCAAATTCAGTCATATCTAAGTTAAAGAGAAAAATTAAGTTTTAATTTTTATTTGTTCACCCTTGTCCATAAATCTGTTATTTCTACTATTGTACATACTCTCTTGCAGAGTAACTCAACTGTTTTCAGTTCAATTTTTTTAAATTGAAAAAAAGTGGTGAAATTATTATTATTATTTGCAAAACATAGTTACATGCATCACTTTTTATTGTCTGTATATCCTCCATTCAAGGACAATTGTTAGAAGACTGACTCCATATACTGTAGTTTTCTTCCTGACGTTACAAATTGAGATGCTCAAATGCTAATTAACATTGATCTGTATCAATTACCTACAGTGGGACAAATGCATGGGAATGTAGTAGATTAAGGGATTTCCTCTAGATTATAAAGGATTGCTGACTCCTAGCCATGATAATTGCAAATTAAAAAACAAAGACTGTTTTTTTATGGCTGGCATTTTCTATAGCACACAAATACTTACAAATGATGACTGCAATTTTATAATACACTGCTGAATTGAAAGAAATTGTGTAGATACAACTTCCATATCATTAGAAATATCTTGGGAGATATAAATATAATTTAAGAGTGACTTTAAGATATGACACCAAGTTGGAGGTATACTCCTCACCACCATCACCAACAACCCAAGAATGAGAATGAGGCACTACAAACTAAACTGAGAAAACCAAGGTTTTAGGAATGTACTATTATGGGAATGTCGAATGTATATTTAATATAAAATGTACTTTAAACTCACTAGAAATTAATTCCTGAGATTCTCCAAAATTAGGGCCGGGTTATTTTATATATATAATAATCATCGAAATCAGGGTGTCAAACTCAATTTTAGTGAGGGCTGCATCAGGGCTGTGTTTGACTTGGGGGGGGGGAATTTAACTAATGATAATTATTTCAGCATTCCACTGGACAATACAAAGTAGTTTAATTTGTATGAATATGTTAGGCCCAAAAGAAGCAACACCTAACTGATTTTGGCTCATCCTGAAAAGCTAAGCAATTCAGATGGAGATGATCATGGAATCCCAGGACTCTATACTATACAAGATTTTTTTTAAATTTAAATTTTTAAATTTTTTTAATTTTTTTTTTTTAAAGGCAAATGCCTTTGGCATATTTTATAGTTACCATGCAGAATAGCTGAGTAAGAGGTAGATTACTATAAAGAATCAGGCTCAAGAAAGTGTTTAATGGGTTTGCAGTTTCCAAATAATGGGACACAAACCAAAAACAGGATTTCTATTACCAAATATCCAATAAAGTGTAACAAATATCTAAATTGAGCTTTTGTGATTCCAACAGGCTCCAAAACAGTGTACCTATCAAGAAGATTCAATTTAATTATTTAAACTATTATTCATTCAACAATTAGAAACATCATACATAATTCTAGTGTCTAGTAAATGGACATTCTTCTCATTTGCTATAAAAGTGAAAGTGATGGTTACCAGATTGATTTTGGAATATGTGCAATCTTGTTCTCATCATATTAGAAACTACAAAAATGCAATAATAAAACAATAAGATTAGAAGTTTATCTCTTTGTTAGTTTCTTTTTTTTTTTTTACAAAATGCTAAAAGAGTTTTTAAAATCTGATTTTCATTATTTTTAATAATTTATTTTTACCCGTGCTATCAAGTTCAACATGCTATAACACAATTAGTACTTTGGGCTTAATATGTTATGTGAATTTAATCATTGTAGGAGCCATGGTGGTGCAGTGGTTAGAATGTAGTTCTGCAGGTTAACTCTTCCCACAGTCAGGAGTTTGATCCTGACTGGATCAAGGTTGCCTCAGCCTTCCACCCTTCCAAGGTCAGTGAAATGAGGATCAAGATTGTTGAGGTCAATATGTTGACTCTGTAAACCAGAGAGTGCTATAAAACACTATAGAGTGGTATATATGTCTAAAAGCTATTAGGGTTTACGACCAATATTATAGCTTAGTGCTTTGGGCATTCCCTACCAGTTGCTATTTAATTAAAAACATTCCTAAGCAAATCATATCATAGCACAATATATTAATTCAACTTAAATAGAAGCTTTCTCTATAGTATTTAATTCCAGTTTATGATACAATATGTTTACATATATAGTAAGTCTGCAAGAAGGTAGGGGAATGTATTCAATAATGGCTTCCAAACACATCTTTTGCAACATACTGCACATTTTCCAAAATCAATTAAGATGCCCCAGGAAAACCTCTCAAATGTATCTGGTTGGTATATAGTGAGATGTGATAAGGTGAGGGGAAACACCTCTCTCCCTCTTTTTCTGAAAGATGTTTTTCCATCTAACTTTCATTAAGATTCCACTCATATGCATTTTTATCGCCAAATATATTTTGATTGTAACTGGAACTAGTAAATATATATGCCCAAAGGTTAACCTGTCTACTTATTATTATTTAGAATCATACACATTTTCAGGAAGATCCAAAATGTTTACATCTTTGAAACTTTGTAACTCTAATCTTCCTTCATCCTTGTCCATTTTTGTTCCCAAATACCTTTTACAAATATATGCCTTGTGCCTTGTTTGCTAAATCATTTTTGTGCATGATTTAAGATCTTTTGTTGCAAAGGAGGCAAATTGCAAGACATATACTGATACCTGCATTAATTTAAATGAATCAGAGAATTTATTTATTCATTCATTCATATATTTATTTATTTCCACCTTCATAAATAGCTCAATATGACAAACATATCCAGCACACTTTTCTCCTATTTTCCCCTCAACAACCTTCCTGTGAAGCGAGTTTGATTAAGAAATAATGACCAGCCCAAAATCATCCAGTTGGCTTTCATGGCTTTCTAGCCTAGTGCCTTAACCACTACACCACTTATATTACAATGAACAATTAAAAGCCTGTCTTACATCCGAAAAATAAGTTCAGTGGAACATACTTCTAAATCCTAAAACTATTGGTAAGGGCCAAGAAGGTTATGGGCAGCAATTGAAGCTGAGCAACTCCTGATTAAACTGCCATGTCAATTTACTGAATGACCAAAAAATGTATGCTATACATTGCATGTGATCCAGTCAAATAAATGTAGTTCTAGTTGCTATAACACTGCTACCTTACTTGTAACAGAAGTTATAATACTACAACTATTCAAATTACCATCTTACTCAAATCCTATGCAAATTTAGGAGAAAACAATAAACTTCCATTGTTTTAATTATATAAGCCAAAATTCATCCTAGCAATATCATTAAATCTGGAGATATTCAAGTAGTAGTCAAGATGCTGGACTGGCACTAGGGAGATCCTGGTTTTATTTCTCCTTGGTCCATAGAAAAGCAGTACATAACTTTGAACTAGTTATCTTGGCCCAACTTAATCCAAAGAAGGAATATTATGTATTCAGCTTCTAAAAATATGGGATTAAATATGTTATTACAAAAATAACTATGTAAATCTGTAGACAAATATAAATGAATGTGTTCAAGCCTTTAATTCCTCTCTCAGAAGAGAGGCTAATTCATTATTTAATTTTTTAGAAACAATTAAGATTTGTTGTCAGAATTAAATTATTGTGCTGAACAGTTTCAAATGTAGTTAATTTTTAAAGTGTTAGCTAATAATGTTTTATTTGAATAGGGCTAGTTGGATATCCTTCGTTATTCACTTTTTAACTACATGTTTTCTTAGAACTGCACCACTAACTTCAAGGAAAATTATTCCAAAATAATTCCTATATGAGAGTGCAACCCAAGCAATCATTCCCCAATGATCCCTCTCAGCCCAATCTACCTTGGAGTCTTGCTAGAATTCTGGGTAAAATGGAAAAAGGAGCCATGTGCTTTGCATTGCTTTGAGTTCTTTAAAGCAGCGATCGCCAACCGGTGGGTCATGAGAAAATTTTGGTGGGCCGCAGAGAAATGTCACCCCCAGAACACCCCCACAAAGCAATTAATCCAGGCTGCGCAGAAACACAAGGCTGCTCTACGCACATGGCCCACGGGAACCCTTCCTGCCCACTCACTCCTTACCCGGCAAACTTGCCTGCTAAATTTCTATTTTTCCTTTTTCTGACCACCATCTGTTCTGCTTTGCCGGGAGATTTAGATTAGCTAGGAAGCAGAAAATGGTTGGATTTCTTGCTTTCTAGCTAGTCTTTAGATCTTTGGCTCTGCTTTTAAGTACAGCCAAATCTCCCTTAGGACTGAAGGTTTGCTTGCAAGCAAATTCAGTGCAGACTCACAGCAAGTCTGCATGATCAAGTTTCTGTGAGCAACTCAATCTGCCTGCCTGCTTTGCCTGATTTTGGGTAAAAGTTGCTCTTTTTTAAAAATAAAAAAAACAATATTTACATGCATGGTGTGTTGTGAGTTAATTCTGTGAGTTTGCTTGCTGGCAAATAGACATCTCTGAATGAATCTGTGATTCTGTGAGCAACTCAATCTGCCTGCTTTGCCTGATTTTGGGTAAAAGTTGCTCTTTTTTAATAAAAAAATCAATATTTATATAAATATTTATAATTTACATATAAGCCATGCCCAGCCAGTCACATGACCAAGCCACACCCACAAATTAGGCCACACCCACAGAACCAGTTAGTGGTCCCTGGGATCTAAAATTATGAGTTTGGTAGTCCCTGAGGTCCTAAAGGTTGGCAACCCCTGCTTTAAAGGACAAAGATGTATTAAATTTGAGTTCAAATTCAACATTAGTAAACAAGGAAGAATGAAATGATTCTGTATAGACAACAATGGGCTCTACTCTAACTTGAGAAATCATTTTCTCCACAATCAGTTTGGTAATGCAAGGAGTTGGTAAAGAAAGGCAGATTTCTTTTTTCTTCTACACTAGACTGCTTTATATAATTTAAAACATAACAGACTTCCATCTCTATACAACAAAGAAAGACTAAATATGCAATTGGAAATGCAGACTATTAAGTTTATAGGAGGCTTTTAGAAAAATGCAGTTAAGACTTTATAAAGTTACTTTTTATTCCCATAAGAGCAATGTAATAAAAATTCTGGAAGCTATTCAAAAAACTGTCTTAAAAAGGATAAACAAATAGACATTTTTCACATTACACAGGCTGGGCATTTCTGGGGAAAAGTCTGCATACTTCACAAGAATCTTCTGATTTATTTTTTAATTCTTCTGTGAAGGCTGAATAAGCAAGCCAACAATCACAATTCAGATGAAAAAAATTTAAACAAACATTGCTTCTTTCACATTCGGTCTATAATATTCAATTGCATTGAAGTACAAATCCACACTTTAAAATCTAATGGTTTCAAAAACTATGAATAGTATTTTAAATTTCCTGTAGTTCATTCAGGAAAGACACACAGCACCAAATAACATACTTAGTTCCTTCATACATTCTATTTTGCAATATTCCACTATGGTGATATTCAAAGCAATATCTATATCAAAATACAATGGGTAGAAACCAAATTGATGCTTCAAGCATGAAATGCTTGAGAATGCCCAGTGAAGTCTTTTATCCTAACAATTTCTTTTCCCCAACTTATTATCATACTTTAAACAAAAAAGGTTAAGATCAGAGTTGAGTCAACTGTGAGTGATTAAATAGATGCTACTATGTAATTTTCTTGGAACAGCACAGAAATATTGCCTTCTTCCAGAATGTGTTTAATTTCTTAGTGTAATTTATAATATTGGTATCCTTCTTAATCTTTCATCCAAATAGTGAGCAATCTCATTGATACTTAATGCTCAATTATCACTAACTTCCTCCCCTTGTAAGTCATAAGCAATTAGGTGCTTTTGGAAAAAGTTTCCTCCCTCCATTGGATGGCATGGTTGATTGCTGTTCAGTGAAGATTCCCCAGATACAGATACAACTCTCAATCTCAGCCAAAACCTAGCCATCTGTATGCTTTAAGAATTAAGGAGTTTGGTGTGACAAATTATTCAGTTGTTTCCTCATAAAAAGTATATTCTATTGTTTCTTCCTTCCTTATTACTGTATATACTAAAACATGAAATGTATCTAAGGGTAAGAGGTAACGGTTCTATTTTCTTAGCTAACAAACATATCAAATGATCTGTATATCAAATCAGGAAAATACATTTATATTCATCTTAAATTCATGAGGACAATCTTTTCAAAAATCCTAAGAAAAAAATTAAGTATTCATATAATAAACTAATCTAACCCTGTTTTTGTATAGCATATTATTATATCTGATGTTAAGCTATTAAAAAAATTAAAATTTATTATATAGTGAGAACTTTAAGTATTTTGTAAAGTTGGAAACATATGAATAAGCCATTGATCCACAAATCTTCACTTTGAAACGCAAGAGCATAGTTTGTAGTAAACTATATCAATTAAAAATGCATTGCCATTACTGTTATAAACTTATATATTCTACATTACATGGAACTTATAAAAAAGAAACCACTTTTATTTACTTTCAACCAAAAGTGCTAAAAAATCATTAAACGTTTTTCAATAGCTCTATGGTAAGTAACTACTAGCCTTATCAGAAACTATGAAATTAGTCAATACATAATTTGGGTTTAATGAAGCTATTTTCAAATTATATATAATTTCAGTCTTTCCAAAATGCTGGTTTTAGCTTTAAAATTTAAAAACCCTGAAGCCTCTGTAAACCCAAAGGAAGTTATCATTTACAATATTATAGTGAATACAGACTAACAAGACTTTCCACGATTATTAAACCAACACTGGAAATAATTTGCTTTTGTGAAAGTCACATCTAGGTACTATTTTCAAATAAATAAAATTTACTAGTATACCTCAAGAAAAAAATCATATCTTTGCACATCAAATACCTACATGCATTTTATAATAATTCTGTATTTTATAAATATATATTGATATTGATAGGTGATAAAGTTACAACTTAACAAAAAATCTCTATGAAAACACATTTAATTGGGCATTGCAACTTTAAAATGAAATCTTACCCACTGTATCTTACATTTAATACAGGTATGTTTCTACAGGACTCTTCACAAATGTTAACTGAGATATATTATTTCTCTCATTTAACAATTCTACCAAAGAAATCACGTCGTAAGGAAAATCATTAAGATTGTTTCTTGAGTGCAGTATTAGAAAGTAACATAAATGCCTCAAATGGGATAAAATACTTATTTCCAGAATGCTTGCATATAGCTGACAAATTCTCTTGTGCAGTAAATGAACTAATATACAAATATATATTAAATAATATAAAATATAAAAATATAATAGGAGAAAATTTCAAGAACAAAATGCTGAGGAAATCTTGTGGATTTTTAACTGACAGTAATATATTTAAGTACTGTAATATGTAATATTAGCAATAAGGAAAGTTTCAGTAATAGAATGAAACATAATTAATGTTAACTCTTGTGTACTGTTCTTAGTATATTTTCCCTGGAATTTCTAGTTGTTATCTATTGACTTACTAGTTGTGTTTTATAGATTATAGATTATAAAATTAAAAATTCTAAGTAAAATATCTCAAACTCAGTAACATATTACCTAATTTAGTATTAGCTGTTTCAGGAATTATTAAAAATGGCTGCCTACAACTACTAATTTACACTGTAGAATTCACATACTATAAAAGTGCTGAGAAATCTAGAACATTTTGGAAACTTGAGCCTCTATCAATATTTCATTTAAAACTGAATTAATTCCAGTTTAATATATTAGAAATAGGCTGAAAATAGGCTGCATGAATTTATACATGTAGATCTGTAATAATGTGGTACCAATATACTTGTTTGGAAATTGGGCTGTTGCATCAAATTGAAAAATTAATTGCTGCAACATGTCATTTTGATTGCTTAGTCTTTGTCAAATGTATACTCAAGGTAATGACCCTTTTTTGCATAATATATCATTTAATTATGATTCATTCACAATAAAATTTCAGGATTACATTTTTTCAAGCCAATTTTAAATAATTTATTATGAATAATGTTACCTAATACACACAACAGCTATATAATTTTTAAAAATCCTATTTTTAGATGGTAAGGGTTTATTGTTATATATCATTAGTTATCAGTGCAAGTGAGTGTAGTTATAGATTAAGCTTAATAAATATATACTACAGGTCAAGAGGACATGTTTAAATTACAATTTATGAAAAATAAACATTCATCACTCATACTTCAAAGCTAGGGATAAATTTGTAAATATAATATAGCAGTTTCTTGATGATTTTACTGAAAAAATTAACTTGGAAGCCCGATTAAAAGTGTTTTTTTAATTAAGAATATCATATACATAAAGCACTCTCTCTCTCTTGCTCTCTCCATGTGTGTATCTTCTGTCAGTTGCCAAGAAAGATTTGGATCAATGAACAGAACATAATATTCAGTTTATAGATATTCATAACACAAGGACACAAGAAAATGGAAATCAACAGGTTTCTCTTTTCAAAAATGAAAAGGTTTTACCTTTAAAATATGCTTTAAATAATTTTAAGATAGAATTGATGGAATTATAGCTTTAAACTCAGAAAAACTCCTCCTCTTCTTTCTATAGGCTACTGTAAACCAATGGAAATTGCTTCATTTTTTAAAAATCCTTGAAACTAAATATATTTATCCATTTATAGAAACAGCGATAATTATGTTAAACAATGAAAATCTGTATTATTTCCTTTCCTTTTGAATATAAAAGGTGTATAACAGAAAATATTTATGTTCCTTCAAAAGTACTTCCATTCATATATAAGAATTTGGAAATATGAAAAATATCCATTTTTTTCAATAAGTATAAGGATTTCACTAAAATGATGTGTTTTTTTATTTTAAGCTTGAAATAAGCTTACCAAATATTGATAATTTAGTGTAAATACCCATAGCATTAAGTGAAAATTGCAGAATTAGTGAATTTTGTATTTTACTTTTCCCCCTGCTTGTTCACAGAAGTACAGTATTATATTATTAGAGTCTTTAGCTTTCCAAAAAATGTAAATCTTCAAAAAAACCTCCACCATTAAAGATCTCTTGAGGAAAAAAAATTATTCCTGTGAAACAAGTTATTTGCGAGTGATACTGGATAACAGTGTATGTGTTCTTCCTAATATCTTCCAATTGTATAAACTTTTTGCAATATTTTATAGGAAAGAAATATCACTAATCCAAGCAACAAAAAGCAAAATAGGTGAATATGTTTGTGTTTCAAACTTAATTTCTTGTCTTAAATACAGCACAAATACATTGATTTTGATATTAATGTTTAAAACCATCTTAATCTTTTTTTCAGAAAGAACTAGCGCCCCTTAGTGTTCATCTCTTAAAACATTTAAATCACTTATTTGCATAGGACATTTTTTAACATTCCAGAAAGTTTTCAACATTTGCAGTTCTTCCACCCAGAAGCCAATGCAAGCAAGAAAACAGGATTGAAAGGGGCTACCTAAACAAAAAGCAAAAACAAAACAAAAATAGTAATACAGGAAAAATATATATTGGGGCAGTTTGACTTTTGAATTATTAGATTTTGCAGTCCTTATTTTGGACTTATTAAAAAACTGACAGCTCAAAGCCTTCAGAAACATTCAAAAGATTCAGTGACAATATATTCTTGAAATAGGCACACCAAAAATATTCTCATTTGCTTTTCTTAGAGATGTATTATGGTACTATTCATTCCCCTATGATGATTCCAGAAGTGTTTAAAGTCATTGTTAGTGTTGTGGTTAAAAGTAGTTATTTTTAAAAAGGAACTGCAAGGACAAATTTATACTAAACTATTCCCATATAATGTTTATATTCAAACTTCTTCACTTAATATCAGGGTATGTTATTAACTTTCATCTAAACTAGAATTAGCCAAATACACACTCTGATCAACTACTATTTGAACAATATCTTCCAAAATATGGTTCCAAAAGGAACCAAAAAAATGTTTCAAAGGTATGTCACATTTCAGTTACAGCTGTAATATGCTTCCCCCACAGTAAAGATTAAATCATCTCAAATGGAACCTGAAAAGCACTATCAAGTCTAATTCACAAATGGTGAGGCTGATAGTTACCAAGTTCCCCCTTATCTTCTTAAAATATAGAAGTTTCTAGAAGACTTTTAGAAGTAGATTTTGACTCTAATTTTTACTGAACATATAGTTCGAAATGTTTATATTTAAGAAGATACTGTTTATGACATTTCTAGCTGAATTCTCAAACCAAATTTGTTTAAAAATCGCAACACTTAAGTTACCTATTTTTGCGGAAACATAAATCTGCAAACACTTTGGTCTGCAAAATTACTTACTCTGCACCTTCTTGGAAATCAACTAACTAAAGGCAGGAGATCGAGATTACGCACACGGCCTAAAACTACCAACGGGCATTCAGAGACTCCCAAAACATTTTTCGCGTTGGCTTTTGATATTCAAATCGAGAATCACCCAATATATGTTTTTCAGGGTAAAAGCTAATAAAGTTCTGAATATTTTATTCGCAGATCTAACATTTTTTCGTCGTTTTAGGCCGAAAACCAGCCTAATTTTGAATAAAAACTGAGCCCTCAAGCTTCGCCAGTTTTTTTCACGTCCCTCCGCCCAACCTCAAAATAAAAATCAGCCATGTACAGTCTAGGCTGAAAGACTAAGTTACTTAAAAGTATTTCATAAACGTACTATCGGGCCTACTTTGCCTTTCATACTTTCCATGAAGATTTAAAAACTCAAAATGCTATAATCCCATTTTAAAAAAAAAACTTTCTCCTCTCTCAACTTTTTTCTTGTACAAAATATAATTTTATATCCCAAGTTTGTCGATTAAAAAGGAGCTACCCAAAAATAAAACGACGTACTGAGTTCATCGCTCCCCCAAAAGCTAAAACTTCTGCGTGTAGACTTCCCGCTTCTCTTTGTTTATGGGCAAAAGAGGCAAAGCCAAAAGACGCCATTGAGGGGGTGCAAAGCCTAGTCCGCCCCCATCTGCAGGATAGGAACGGGAAGGGCAAAGCGGATCTTTGTCGCGGAGAGGCCGGGGCAGGGGCCACCATTTCCCCCCTCACCCTCTGACCTACAAAGAGAGTTACTTGTTGGGGGTTTTCCGTTTTGAGTTTTTGTAATTGCGTTTTACCTTCGTCCAGCAGCCTCTCGAGGTGGTTGAATATCCCGCAGAAGTTAGGGAGGCTGCTCATGAGCTTCTTGTCGTTCATCAGCTGCATCAGGTAATCGGGGCTCGGCTTGGGCTTCTCCTTCGTTTCCATTTCCCCAACCATATTCCAAACAGAGAGCGAGCGAGCGCCCGCACCAGCACTCGTCCAACCACCGCACTGGGTGCACGCCAGGCGGGGAAGAAACGGGGTGTGTTATGTGGGCTGAGGGGGGGAGAGGCCTCTTCCCCCCCCTTAGGAAAACAAGAGAGCGGGAAAAAGGGGTCTCGTCAACCAAGAAGCCACCAGCACGCCGCGGCGGGTCTCGGAGGAAAATAAAAGGGGGGAACTCGATGACCGCCACCCCAAACCCTCCTCGGCCGCCGCCACCACGGAGGGTTGCGCCCTAGTCTTCTTCCACAACCCCGACTGTACAGTGATCCTCCTCCTCCACCGCCGCTTCCTGTCGCCGCTCCCACTGGATGCCTTTCTCCAAAGCGGCGCAGTCTTCGGTAGTTCCCCCTCCTTTCCCTCGCCGCACACGCAGACGTCGGTCGCGGCTTCCTTTTCTCGGCGCTGCTGCCCCCTGGTCTGTCTCCGAGGCGGGGAGGGAGGCGGGGAGGCAGGCAAAGGGGCGGCGGACTTGGCCGTTTCCCGAGGAGTCCCCGCTGCTGCTCCTGCTGCCGCCGCGTATTGTAAGGCTGTTCCCGGCCACCGGCGGTGCTTCCGTTGTTGTTGTTCCCACCGCCGCCGCCGCCGCCGCTGCTGCTGGTGGTGGCAGTTCCGCCTCGTCTCCCGCGCCGCCTCGCCTCCCTCCCCTCCCGCTTCTGCCGTTTGCTCGAGGCTGACGACTCTCAGCCCCGCCGCTGCCGCCGCTGTGGTGCCTTCACCTCCTCCTCCTGCCGCCTCCTCCTCTTCAGTTCGCTCTGGAGTTCGCTTCAGTTCAGGCGGCGCTGGCAGCAAGCAACGACGGCGGGAAGGGGAGGGAACAGAGAGGCAGGGAGGGGGCCAGCGGAGGAGCAGAGGCGGGGCGGCCGTTAATCAGCGACGGCAACAGTAGTGGCGGCGGCAGCGGCGCCACTTGGCAGATCTACTCCGCCCCGCCCCTCCAGCTCGGCTGTGACTGATTGGGGACTCGGTTGACGGCCGGAGGTGTAGCGGAAGGGAGCGTGCCCCTCACACCTACACCCGTGTGATGTGCCTGGGCTTTGGAATGGCGCGCGGCCCCGAGTCCTCGCGCCCCCGCCTTGCACTACTTTTACGCGCGAGGTGGTTGCGTGCGTGCGCGTGATCCCTCCTTTCCCCCCCCCCCGTTTGCCGCCCTCCCGATTTTTTTCTTTTGTTTTTATTTTGTACGAGAAAGAAACTGAACAAACTCCGGGCTACTTCTCAGATCCGGTGTTGGGGCGGGGCTCGGTCACGTGGTGCTGAAATGGGACGGGGGGGGAGATTTGGTTGCGCTGCCTCAGAGGCGCAAGCGCGCTGCGTTTTCTTGGCACCCGCGATTCGCACGAGGGTGTGCGCGCCCGCGCGCGCTTTCAATTGTGTCACGCCGGCCCGCGGCCCCTTATATTGAGGTTTTAGGATTGAAATGGGAGAGGCGGGGTCGAAGTGAGCATTTGTGCGCTTGCGCAAGAGGGAGAGGGAAGAAGACCGCCGAAGGGTAGCGGGAGGCGCACCGAGAAGGGGTGGTTCCCCGCGTGTCGTGTATCTCGTGCAGCAGTCGCGAGGGCACGGGGAGAGCCAGGCGGTTTCTCCGCAGGGAAACAGACCTGGGCGCGGAAAAGCCGTCGGCGTTCCCCGTGCAAAGTTTAGCTCCCCCGTTCAGGCAGGAGGCGTCTTCCTCCCGCACGCGGGGGGGGGGGGAATCCCCCCGTCCGAGTTGTTTTAACGGTTGGGAGTGTTTTTACATCGAATGGTGGTCCGGGCCTCAGGCGGTGCAGACCCGGCCGGTTCCGCTTTTTGAGAGACTGGAAAGTTGGGCAGCGGCGGCTCGCCTTCCTTCCCGTCTGTTTGGCATGTCCCCTCCTCCTTTTTGCACGCCAGAGGGCTTGAACGCGGCGGCAACACGCGTGGGTGCCCTGTGCGGGTGGGGTGGGGTGGGGGTCTCCCGTGAAAGTCTTAGGTGCCTCTGCCGGCTCGTCTCTCCGCCTAGGTTCATTTTCCTACGGGAAGTTCCACCGATGGCTGACGCGGTTTTTTCAAAGCTTTTAAGTAGCCGGCTGGGCTTCACCGCCGGAGCAGAAAGGCGGGAAAACTCTTTAAGATTACCCCCCCCCCCCCCAAAAAAAAAGCCAACTTCGGGATTTCTTGACGAGCCGGGAAGGAGCGTCCCCGCCGCAGCCGTTCCCTTCTCGCTTCTTCAAACAAGGGAGGTTTAGCCTGGCATCCCGGCCACCTTACTCGCTTAGTAAATCCCAGTGAGATGAATTGAGCTGTCGGGCTGGAGGCTTCCAGTCGCCTGGAAGCCCCCATAAACGCCTGAGGCTCCGTGTGCTCGCGAGTCCCTCCAGAAACCGACTTCCCGCCCAGACTGGCAGCTTGAACGAATTGTTTCCTTTGGAGGGCCGCAGCGGTCGGCCGACCGAACTACCGAATCTGCACCTTATTTTCACCGATTTCAAGGTTGTCTGCAAAGAAGACGTGGCTCCGCTCTTTTTCTTTTTACCCTTGTTTAAATACTTAAACGCTGTCGGTCAAATAAATAACCAGAGGTGGGTTGTTGTTTTTTTCTCCCTCCGGAATACCCCACATTTTCACTTCATACGTGCCCCCTGCAAAAACTTTTTATCGCTGCATTCTTAACTTTCATCCTCGTTATAAATAGTGTGTCGTTTAGAGCAGCCTGGCTTTTCTTTCTGCAAAACTGAATAAAAAAGAAAGGAAAGGACTTAACAAAAAGATAATGGAAGAGATGATATTCTAATAGTTTGGTTGTATTATTGATGTAGCTTAGTGCTAGCCCTGTATTTCATAAAAACTGATTTCAAGCACCTGCCACTCATTTATCTGGAAGAATGGCTCACTTTGTTCAACAACTGGTTTTATTCTCCATGGAAGCTTAATCAGTAATTCTATTGACAGTGTTTCACTGAAACCTGATGCATAAAAATGTAGTAACAAATTCCCTTGTCAGCTTTCCTGTATTTTAACAAGAATATTGATAAGATTGACCACATGGAGCAATACCAGTGGTTTAAGTTTATTTCTTACATTCAAATAGAAATAATTTAATTGTTTTGACTCTTAATCGGAATGGTGTCATTCTTTCCCAAGACCTAATATGTGTACTAATGTTCAGTGTTATTGTTAATTTAAACATTTATTCTAAAATTTAGAAAAAAAGTAATCAAATTTCTGTCAATATTGATTATACGGGTTTTTTTAGGAGTGGGAGAAAAGGAATTTGGCTGAATTAACAGATCCTTTTTCTCCTTTTGGAGAATATCTGTATTCAATATGTGTATTAAAATTAAAAGAACATATAAATCAACCCCATTTTAGCATGATTGATAAAATGTGCTGCCACTGCTTGCTAGTTTCAAATCTTAAAAACTACACAGTCCAATCCTATACCTGTTTTCTTAGTCCTTCAATTAACTTTAGTACACTTCTTAATAAGTACAATGGGGTATTGCCTGATGATTTAAAGGTAAGAATTAACAGCGAATGGGCTGATCTTATCCTGTCTGCTTTGACTGCTCCACTGCCCTTTCTTTTGCCCTAAAAGAAATGTCAAGTGGAGAAATGGAGCAATATTTCAGACTTCAACTGATTAATTAATAATTAATAAACATGACTTAGGAAGCGAGGTGTTTTACTTATTTGTTGCTTTTTTTTGTGCAACTACCAACATATTTTACTGTTTGTTGTGTGGATTTACTTCTTATATATGTGCAGAGACCTCGCTGTTCTCATTTTCTTTTCAAGAGGATTCCGATTTTTTTTCAAGAGTATTGTTTAATATTCTTAACTAGGCAACTGCCCATATTGCCATGGGATTAGTCTGTTCTTCCCATTAAAATAGCAACAAAAGGAGACACAGTTCTCCATGTGACTGTAGCACCAGATCTGATGATCACATATCCCTGGGTGTGACCAAATTCATAACTTTGTTCTCTTAGCTTCCTTCCTTTTCTTACTTAAAAAAGTATATTGCTCTAGTGTGCGATCATCTTTAAAAAAAACATACCAGTTATCTGACATCGTAATAATAGTGATAGACTATGCTAATACATGAGGGCTACATCACGTACTGAGTTATCTACTTTCCTTTAGATAGGTATATTTGAAACATTTATTCATGGACCAATCCACATAGAGTTTAAAAAGTACAGAACCATGTATTTATTGTCTTGCTTCATTTTGATTATTTCACTTATACAAAGTCAGTATATTGTAGGAATCTTGTTGATATGTTTTTCTATGTTGCTAAAAAATACGATCATTCAAGTATACTATAGAGTGGCAATTTTATTTCCCTAGGCCTCCAACTAAGTCCTTATCTGTTCATTCTTTTTTTCGTTTTTAAGAATGATTTCTACTATGTGAGTATCTTAAAGATAATCTACAACAGCAGTTCTCAAAACATTTTGCTTTTGAGATCCCTTTACATTCTTGAAAATGAACGAGGATCCCAAAGAGCTTTGGTTTATGTGAATTACATCTATTAATGTTTACTGCATTAGAAGTTAAAACAGATATGTTAAATATTTGACACCCACCCCCCCTCGACATAGCCTTAGGGATCCCAGGAGTCACCATACCACACTTTGAGTACCATTGCTCTGGAACAATATTTCTTGAACTTTTCAAAGGTACACTTTTTACTGAGGAATGTTTCTTTTAAAAAATAGCTTTAAAAATGTTGAAATTTACTGTAATATTTTTTTATATATATTTCACACATCAACTATAAAATTTAATGGAATGTATAATGTTGTTTTGTGTTTGTTAGCATGTTTTATTTGAATCAGTTTTTGATTCCTGTCAACTGCCTGGAAGAGTTTCTACAGTTTTCTTGGCAAGTTTTCCAGAAGTGGATTGCCATTGCCTCCTTCCAAGGGCTGAGAGAGTGACTGGCCCAGGTCACCCAGCTGGTTTCATGCTTAGGACTAGAACTCGTCATCTCCTGGTTTTTAGCCTGAGGCCTTAACCACTACACCAAATTGACCATATGAGGTTATATAAGAAAACATATTTTGTCAGTATCAGATGTATTAAATTATTCGCATTGATATTTAGCCTGTTTCAATATTGCATTGTACTGAATGGTGAAAACCCACTTTAGCAAGTATACGTGGAAGAAAACATAGTAAGTCTTCCATTGCCTTTCATCTCAATTCAAAATTCTTCTTGTGATTATTTTTAAGAATTCTTCTAGTGTAATATAATCAAGATAGATCTGCTAGCACGCCTTCATTCAAAGATATGATTCTTGTTGGGGCTTGAAAACAATGAATGAAAATCCCATTTAAAAATCCTTGTTATGCTCATCCTAAAAAAAGGAAAAAAATTCACTCTTTTGTCCTTTAGTTGTGTTCAGGTAACAAACATAGCAATAGTTATCAATTCTTCCAGGCACTTGGCATAGTGTAAGACCATTGTAATACTGGGATTATACAGAGCATAGCTTTAGAAACTGTTCTAGAAGTTGTCTACTGTAGTGTGATATGGCTTCCAATCCATTTGCAGGTATAATTCAAGGTGCTGGTTATCACTTTTGAGGCCTTGAATGGTATAGAACCAGGTTTTTTGCAGGACTTAATTTCATGTGGAGTATCTGTACTTTCCAGCAAGTCTGATAAAGTGGATAGACTCCAGGTCCCTTCCTTTAAATAAACACCTCTCACCTGGGAAGCATATCTTCTATGTGGCAGCCCTTGCTTTATGGAATATGCTTTCTTCTAAAGATCTGGTAGCTCCCACCCTTCTAGCCTTCCAGAAGGCCTTGAAGAGATAACCGTTCTTGCAAGCATTGGGTAATGAGGTTGGAGCTCAGTACAATTGCAAGTGGACCTGTGGGGAAGTGTTGCTTTTGAAGCACTTGGAGTTTTTCTTGTGGTTTTTATGCTTTTATTGATGATCTGTGATCTGCCCAGGGTTATACAACAGAATGGGGGCCTGTGCTAGTCAAATAAACATTTCACATAGGAACAGCAAACAAGTCTATATTTAAAAAAATGGGAGAAGACAACCAGTTCTCAGTTATGTGCCAATTTGAGGTGTGATCACAATAATGACAATATACAACTTTACATCTCCACTGCAGGCTAAGCTGGAGATGTTGTAGAAGTCTTGGAAATTAGTGTCTGCAAACTGCTGAAGTTTGGACTTAAACTGGACGCAGTTATTGCTTGTCTAGAATGTCTTTCATCTTGTCACCAGCTCCAATGATAAGTCTGAATACAATAATATTCTTGAAAAAGCAGATTCATAAGTTGATGAATTCACAGCTGCTGCTAGAGAGGTTGAAGGCCAGGTGGGTCTTTGGTCTATTTTAGCTGCTATGCCACTTGTGCCTCTCCTTAGAGCCAGAAGTCCTATCAATATTCATTCATGCACTTAATAACCGTTTGATTTATAGCTCTACAGTCAGCTGCCTTTGAAGGCCATTTGGAAACTGCAATTGGCCAAAAGGCACAGGCCTGTATGATGAATCAGAATTGTCATAATCCTAAATGACCTATAATGTGATGACTGTATTAATTACTAATAGGTTATCAAGTACAATTCAAAGTGCTGGTTTTAACTCAAAGAACGTAATGCTAAAGTACTTATTCGACTATTTTCTTGAAGTAAAAGAGACCTGTAAAAAAAATTTAGGAAACCCATACTTTAGACTGGTCTCCTTTCAGAGTCCAGCCTCTTTACTGGTTTTCAGTAAAGGCTAGGTCCCACTGGCCGACGGATGCAAAACGTATGCAAAAAGGACACAGCGGAGAAGCAAAATTTCGGGGGTGGTTCCATCTGTTGTCATCCGCTCCAACAAGTGGCAAAAATTTGCATAAACAGAACGGAAAAGAACGGACGTGGGTAGTATGTAGTGGGGATGTTAAATGGATGTTCATAGGAAGCCCAGAGGATGTATATAGGATGCAAACCGTTCACTGCTCATCCTTTCTATTTCCGTGCTACTAACACTGTGTAGACGTTCCGTGTACCTTTTCTTTCCTCCCTCTTTCTGTTTTCAGCTGCAGCGGACGTGAGTTGAGGGGATGCCCAGAGGATGCAGAGAGGATACAGCGGACATTTAACGGATGATAAACGGACATAGAACGTTTGTTGCTCAGATGTCACGGATTTACATCATACACAGCGGAAAGTTCATCCGTTCACAAAATTTTGTGCAGCTCAAAACTTCTTGGGCGGATGAAATCTCAGTGGACGGATGCTCAAAGGATAGAGTGTACGAAACGTATGCAATGAGTACACAACGGATGCATAGCATTTTCCAACGTTTTTTAACGTTTTACATCCTCTTTGCATCCGTTGGTGCAGTGGGAAAGGGGCTTTAATTGTTGAAATTGAATTGTTCCTGAGAGCATTTGGAGGTTGAATAACATCATCCTGGCGCTCATTTACACATCCAGACTTTTTATAGTCTGGATTTTAGTTATTAGTGTAAACTACCAGGATTCAGTATTGGTTATTGTAATCTAAAAGACCATCAATCAATAGTCTTCTTTTGGATTTTTTTAAAATACTCATTTCCATGAATGAAAATTAAAATGCAAGCATGTAGACAAAAATTTTCCAAATTATAAAGTGTATTCAGAATTCAATAATTAAAACTCTTACTTCTGTTTTCTATACATATATTCATTCTCCTGGGAAAAACGAATCTGTGTTGGATAAACGCATTACATGAAGATTCAGAGAAAGTATGATAACTAGCTATGTTGAAACAAAGTAAAGCCCCTGTCACACTGCACCAACAGATGCAAAGAGGATGTAAAATGGACAAAAAAGCTTGCCATCCATTGGTTAACGCGATGTACTCACTGCCTCCGTTTTGCTTCCTCTCTATCCGTCCAGCATCCGTTTATTGACGTTTCATCCGCTCAGAAAGTTTTGAGCTGCTCAAAACTTTTGCGCGGAAAATGTAATCCAATTCGTCCGTTCTGCATCCGCTACGCATCCGTTCTGCATCCGTTACGCATCCGCTATATCCGCTAGGCATCTGCTGCGCATCCGCGCAACTCCATCCGCTCGGACGCAGGGAGGAAGCGGAACGGACGCAGAATGAAATGCCTAGCGGAAACAAAGCATTTAAAACGGAAAAAACGTCCGCAGAGGGGACCTATCTCGGATATTAAAGATGTCTGCAGGATGCCTAGAGGATGCAAAGGGACACCTATACTGCCAATAAAAAGGGGGAGCAACACATCTGGATCTCACTTTCAGACCAGCAGCCCTGCTGCAGACCTCTGCAGCCTTCATCTGCCTCTTCCTCTTCCACAGTATCCAGTCATGTCCACCGTGGATCGTAACACAGTCCTTTTGACAGCCACCATCCTTCTGCAACAGTGTGAAGCCATCTACAGGCTCTGTGAACTCTACTATGAGAAGAAAATGGGGCGGCCAAGAAGCATCTGGATACGAAGATGGTTCACCAGAAGAGCAGAGGACGGACTGTACAACAAGCTGATGGTGGAGCTCAGGAACGAAGACACTCGTGCATTCCAAAACTTCATGAGGATGCCTCCAGCCATGTTTGATGAAGTTGTGCAGTGGCTGACACCCAGGTTGACCAAGGCAAACACCAACTTCCGGCCCAGCCTGGACCCTGGGCTCAAGGTGGCATTGACTCTGCACCACCTGGCCTCAGGGACCACCTACAGCAGCATGCAGTACGCCTTGAGTGTGCCACACAACTCCATCAGCATTGTGGTCAGAGAAGTGGTGCGGGCCATCATCGAAGAATACAAGGAGGAGCTCCTCCAGTGCCCCTCCACTGAAGAAGGATGGAAGAAAGTTGCAGAGCAGTGGTATCAGAGGTGGAATTTCCCCTACACCGTTGGAGCCATCGATGGCAAGCACGTGGCCTGCAAAGCGCCAGCCAACTCAGGGTCCATTTATTTCAACTACAAGGGCTTCTTCAGCATCATCCTCTTCGCCATGGTCGATGCTGACTACAAGTTCATGTACATCGATGCTTCAGGCAGCGGGTCAGCTTCAGATGCCCAGTTATACAATGCAAGTGACCTCAAGAGTAGGCTGGAACGCAACTTCATCATGGGCTTCCTAGATCCAGATCCCCTGCCCAACGACACGCAAGATGTGCCCTACTTCATCGTGGGTGATGACGCCTTCTCCCTCAGAACCTACCTCATGAAGCCCTACACTTCCAGATGCCTCACCCGTGAAGAGAGGATCTTCACCTACAGGCTGTCCAGGGCAAGGCGGGTGGTGGAGAACGCCTTTGGCATCCTGGCCAAAAGGTTGCAGGTACTTCTCACCACCATGCAGATTGCCCAGAGACCGTGAGGAGGATCATGGAAGCTTGCTGCATCCTGTACAATCTCATGCGCATCTGCTACCCAGTCTTGCAGAACAGGCTTGTGGACCTCCAGCAAGGCAATGGGGACATGGAGCCTGGGGAATGGAGGCAAGGGTGAAACCTGATAGACACTCAGGATGTGCAAGGCCCCAACAGAGCCTCACGTGAAGGGAAGAAGCAGCGCAACCTCCTGAAACACTGGTGCAACTCCCCAGCTGGAGCAGTGGAGTGGCAAGACAGGATGATAGATGCTTAATGGATGCTTCCTTCAGCCTGTCTCATCACACTGATGAGATTGTGCCATGTATGTTGAGTGGCCCGACAATGAACAGGGCATTTAATAAAGAGTTGTGTTTATGTTGAAATGTGTGGATCAATGATTACATTGTTATTGATAATAAAGGCCCATAGGTGTGGCACCTGGGAGAGTCCCACTATGCTGCAGAAGCCCCAGCAGAACCAGAGGGCCAGGGGGTGGGATGGTAGCCTTGTCCCTCTTGCAAGGGCTGGCAGCAGATGGCTGAGGCTTGTTGTGCTTCAGCATGGTTGTGGGGTTGCTGGCTGGCAGGAACCAAGGCTGGCAGGGAGGCAGGCACCAAGGCTGGCAGGAAGGCTGGCAGGGAGGCAGGCACCAAGGCTGGCAGGAAGACTGGCTGGTAGCAAGGCTGGCAGGCAGGCATGCAACTAGGCTGGCAGGGAGTCTGGCACCAAGGCTTGTAGGCAGGCAGACAGCAAGGCTTGCAGGCAGACATGCAGGCAGGACAGGCAAGGCAGTCGATGTTTCTGGAAGCAGGTCTTTCCTCTGAATGGCGACCTGCTTCCGAGCTGCTTCCATTATATCCGCGGGGCTGACGCAATGCATCCTCCCCGCATGCACAATTAACACTCGGCATCCGCTAGGCTTCCGCTCTGCATCTGCTCTGCATCCGCTTCATCCTCTCTGCATCCGCTGTATCTGTTCCGCGTCCGCTTCACTGAGGCCCCCCGGAAGCCCAGCGGATGCGCCATCCGCTTCCATCCGCTGGGCTTCCGTTCCGCATCCGCTTTCCATCCGCCCTGCGTCCTCCCCGTGTCTGTGTTATCCGCTCCGGTTATGCAAATGTTTGCCCCTTCTGAGAGCGGATAACAGATGGAACATTTTTCTCGTCCGTTGTGTCCGTTTTGCATCAGTTGGGCAGTGTGACAGGGCCTTTAATCTTTAAAGACTGGCTTGAACAAAAACAAGTTCTTTTTTAAACAAAAGTAAACTTTTTTAAAAAAGTTTTGTTTAAAAACTATGCTAACCATTAGAAATAAACTATCATAAACACTGAGGTTCTTCTGTTTTTGTTTCAATCACACACAAAAAATGCAGGGATAACCTTTTGTTCCCTATTAGAAGCAGGTATTTAAAAAGACAAAATCTATGGTTTTAATCCAGAGCCTTCCTCTTATACGTTGATTTTTTTTCCCTTACTTTCTGTGGAAGGATTCTAAGGCAACATGCAATTATATCTGAGAGACCAAGGTTGGAGTGTAGAAAGGAAGTGATAGTCAACAATTCCTTCTTTATTTTTACAGTCTCTCAAGTTTTCCAGAAATGTCCCAACAGCCAGAAAGACATTCTAGAAGATGGAATTGAGGGCACCAGACAGCAAAACACTTTGCTTTCCCTCATGAATCAAAAGTTCTGACAGCAATATATCTGCTGGCATGGAAAAATCTGGAAACAAATCCAGTTGTTTGAGAAACGGATTCCTGACTAAATAATTTTCCACCAATTCTCTTGATAAAACATCTATTTAACATCTATTTAAAAATAGATAAAACATCTATTTAAACCTTTTTGATAATATACAGCAAAAAGATTCTTCAAGCATAATTTTATTGACTTAATTTCCAGAAAGTTTTAATTTTCCAAACAGTATTTGCTTATTCATTGGTCTTGGTACATTATATAAAATACTAATTTCTATAAAAGGGCAAAATTTAATTGCACTTTTATTAAGATACCTTAAGTGCTTTATTCAATTTTTCCATTCTGATATAAAATGATAAGACTTCCATAAATTGTTTTCAACATTCTAAATGTTGTGGATCTTAAGATTCATGAATTTAAATGGATCTTAACATTTATGAATTTTCATTGGGGGGGAAGGGAAACAGCTAGCAAAGGTACTTTTTTGGAAAAGATGTATAATTGCTACCTATATCCAAATTGTAATCCTTAAACAAACAACCTAGATTGTCTATCACAAATAGTTCTGGTTGACAAATCAGTGTATCCTGATTTCAATTCATCTGGAAGGGTGCAGGTTAGGAAAGGGTGCTTCACATGGAGGAAGAAAATACAAATTTCTCTTGCCAAATTCTCTTTGCAAAGCTGTTGGTCATGTTCAGAATCCAACTAGGCAGCGAGACTGGGACTGGGCTGACAAGAATAAGATGAATAACCCTCTAGAGATAGTGGGTTTGCATACTAGTTTCCAGCATCTTTTCATCCTTTTGTATCTCCTTTTGGTTCACATGCAGATTAACTCTGACTAGCTCCTTACCAAACATTCTGCCCCCACCTTTGCTTTGGAAGGTAGACAGGAGAATCTAAATATTTATGAGGTCCTCCCCTCCCCCTCATTTATGATGCACTGTTGTTGAAGGTTGAAGAATTACGTTAATGAATGCATGCCTGCACACACAGTCACAGAAACCAAGCAAAGGGGGAAAACACAGACAAAGCTTTGTCAGCTTTAATGTCTGCACTTACCAAACAGTTCCCATGGAAAAAGAGAGGCAAACAAATTCAAAACCTTTTGCCAAGAGAAAGGATTGTCAGGCAAATGTAAAAGCTTAAAATCTTTTTGATTTGAATGTGTTCAGGAAAAAACCAATACAGCCTATTAATATAGAAATGTTACTTTACACTGTAAATCTGTCTTTGGTTTGATTTGTCCAATAATTAGAGAAAGTTCAGTTGTGTGCATGAAGAAACATATTAAAAACAAAGGAGTCATAGATAACATAGATCTTACATTGTTTTCTATAATATCTAAGTTGTCTTTAAAGATGATACGTACATCAACATCGCTGGAGAAATGTAATTATATATAACTCCTCCCTTCCTCATACAATGCCCATATCTTAAATGTAACATCAATTCCACTCACACTTATCTAAAAGATTTTCCAAGGGATTCATTTCTCTAAGTAGATGTGTCCGCTGTCCTCATCTCCTTTTTAAATTGTAGCAAGTTAGCACCCACACCTCTCCTAGTAAATTGAAAGATCCTAGGAAATATTAAAAAGGCAGAATGTTTCCCCTAAAAAGAGTAGAAACTCAGAATTAGAAACTCACCTCAGAAGTAGAAATTCACCCCCACCTTTTTTAATGGGTGGGCGGTTAAGGCCTGGGCCAGAATATTTTACATAACAAAGATCTCCAGGTAAAGCTATAGCAATTGCCAAAAGCCCTTTCAGTGTATCATCATCCAGCAAGGCTCAACCAAGCCTGGAACTCAGGACAGCCTACAGACTTGCCCCTGCATGGCCTCATGGGAGTCTGACAACCAATCAGAATAGAAGCTCCAATTCAAATCCCAACAAAGGTTATAAAACCCAAACACTCTCAGCACCTCAGCCCTTTCTTGATCTCTTCCTTCACCTTGAAGAATGTGATCATCTTTCCTTTTCACTCTGGAGCTCCAGGCCATGTGGTCCTGTCCACCATTAAACCTTCCAAACACCCTCCAGGTTTCCAGTGTCTTTTTCCCCACTTGGAACTGAACCCAGAAGGATATTTCTTCCAACAAAATGTTTCAGCTTCTTTATGTTCTTCCCTTCATATATTCTCTGGCCTCTCCCTTCAAAACTCCATTGGTGGCTCCATAGGTAGCCTAATTTGTCAATCTGATTAGGTGACTGGTTTATCTTCATTGCCTTCTGACTCATTTATATCTAATGTAAATTCTATCACAGCATAATCTTAGACAAGATAAGGCATTGCGTATAGAATATTTTGTATTTTATTGGGATTTTGCAACAGTTTTCTATTTTAGTATAATTATCCATTGAATAATAGGCTTTGCACATACATATTTGGATATAAACCTTTTTGACAGTGCTAAACCTAAGTAGTATAGATAGGTTGAATACATTGCATTAAAACACTGGAACTGCGGTAGTGCTTAATTGTTCAAGATTAATCTTGTCCATCTTGTATCATTGCAGCTCTACCCATCAATCCATTTCTTTTATTTGCTTTTAGGAGACAGAAACTGGGGAATTTCACTGTTCCCTTCTTGGAAGGATAGGAAATGTTAAAACATGTATTCTGTGTTACCATTTAAATACTTGTTAGAGATGGCAGAATGTTCACTGCTTCTTGAAAAGCAATAGGATTTTAACTGATGCCTGCTGTTTATATTCTTGTCTTTTGGGATTTCAAAGTCTGTTGCCTTAATAAATATGTACCAGTTTTCATTGTAGTTTGTTTTCAAGTTGTCTAATTTCATATGTAGTTGGATCCAATAAAGTGATCTACATTTCATTTAAACAAACCCTATCATTTACATCAGTCTCGGTATTGACATTACCATTTTCATTTACCATGCTAAGGGCTTTCCTGAATGAAAAATCACTTCAAGCTAGATTAAGTTTCAGTATAATGTGGCACACAGGGAGTTTGTAGCAAGAGCAACAATAAGCTAGCTTCCTGATGAGTTAAAAGTAGGCGTAAAAGACCCCCAGATGAAATATACTGATCAAGTAGAGCACTTTGGTGGTTGGAACCTTCAGGGAAGCAGCAAGTTATTTTTGGAAATAATCTGTTTCAGTTTTCATCAACCTGGTCAGATCCCACATGAGTGATTTCAACTCTCAGAATCCTCAACAACAATCACATTAGTTGGGAATCTTGGAGTAAAGTTCATATATAATCTATACAGGAGGGCCAAATTGGATTCAGCATATCATACACTCTTTGAATGTGATATAATAATGTCATTTAAAATAAATTTGCCACATGATAATTGTTCAGAGTAACAATAACTTATAATTTATATATTTAAAACATACTGAGGAGATTCTTTCATCATTAATTCACACATAATTAGTTGATTCACTCCTGACTTGGATTAAAATTTGCCCACACTCTGATTTTCCCAGTTTTATTTTGAACAATTCTTTTGATTAGCCTTCTCCATAAATCTGACATGAAATGCTTTTTCTTAATCTTAGAAGCTTGTATCACTACCACACTTTAATATTTCTCTATCAAAAGACATTTCAACCTTTCAAATACACAAGTGAAATTTGTTTGCATAATGTAATTCTACAAATGTCAGTGCTGAGAAGCTGAGTGCTAATTAATTATATAATTAAATTCTGAGTTTATTATATGGGGGTTTTGTTATAAAAGAAAGTTAATACTATAATTTCTTCAGTATTTCACAAATAGTATTTCACAAATACTATCATTTTTTCAATGCTTTATGTGTTTATTTAACATTTCTAAGACATCTAAGCTGAATAAACCCAATAAATGCTTTAAAAATTTAAAAAATAAGATGGTGTGTGTATACCTTATATTAAGTGTGTATAGCATATGGTATATTATGTCAACAATGTTAATACCAAGAATTAAAGCATGTAATTCTTCAATAAAGAATGATTAAAAATGCATTTTTTAAAAAAATGAGTTCTAAAGATAAACTTGAAAAATCTCACTAAAATTCATATAGAAAGAAAATCCATATGTTGGACATGATTGTCCTTGTTTTTTACTTATTTATAGTTATCTCCTACTTCCACTGTGTGAAAAGCCAGGTAACCCAAGAATTAAAGAACATTTGGTGAGAGACAGGTTGCCCACTCCTGTTTTTAAAAAATGCCAAACTTCTCAATATGCACTACCTTAACTCAGTAGCTACAATTGGTCTTCAGATATCTAAACTGGGGATCCCTCACAGAGGTCCTCAGGAAATGTGAACATCTGTGCTAAAGATTGGGTTCATACATCCAGGTAGGTGATAATTTTTTTAGTTCTGAAATAACATGTTAATTACTCAGTCATGCATCTTATAAAGCATACAAACCAGTATTTAATGAATTAGGCGAGCATAGATAGCTACCTAGTCTGCAAATTATGATTAAACCATGGCTTGGTACAATATATTCATTTTGCTTTCTTCACTGCCTTTACATCTGAATTGTTTCTTTTTTGTTTCTGAGATTCCAGATTTAAGATAGTAAAGCTCCTTGTGTGCTGTACCTGGTCATACTGGCTTATAGGAATTTACAGCACTTATTTCTAAAAGTAATAGGAAGCACACAAGTGGGATTTAGTTTATGTTCAAACTGTCCTTTGGGCAGAAATGTTTGCTTGATAAATTGTGTAAGGCATGTCAGCACAAATAGTTTGATTAATATCGTTACAGGACCACATAAAAATGTAACATTTAAAGATCATTTTCAAACACGCAGCTACCATTTTACCTTGATAAATATCTTGGAAGGAGGGTATCTTAAATAGGTACTTATGTGACTTCTAGGGTAGAAGTGCTAGACGCTCATTAAATCTTTCAGTCACAGTTATGTTCAAGACAGTAGAAGAACATTTGCTTTAATATATACAGAGCAAACCTACCCTAATTAGCACAAATTTTCAAGATATCAATAAGTGTTTCCTTTTTCAAAACAAATCTAGCATAATACAACAAAAAGAATACTTTTGGAATCTAATTTCAGAGTCCTCTGAGGCAGATTGGTGGTTCAAATATGTGAAAAATAAATAAAATTTTGTACAGATTAAATTATCAGACGCCAGTTTAGAGTCAGTTTATTTAATGAATAAATATGCCTATGGCATGCAATGAGACCACTCTGCTTCCCAGTTTAGAATGTAGTCCCTCTTTCCTCCATGGGGCCCTTGCCATTCCTCTTTCTTCCTTTGGTGAATTCATCAGAATTCACTGCTGCTTTCTCCATTAATAATTCACTAAGGATGCCATGCTATGAAAAAAAAACAAAAACCTCCTGCTAAAATTCCATTTGGGACCACCATTTTCATTTCCACAGAATGAAAGTACTAAAAAACACAATGGAAAAAAAGAAAAGAGAAGTTTTCTGGTCAGCCCAATAAATGGTGACCCATGCAGGAGTTTTGTTTCCAACCCGTGCCATTTCTGCCAGCGTTCCAGTAGTTAATCTAGAACCTGGGCACTTTAGACTTTTGCTTCAGGTCTACCTTTCATCGAGGCGGCGGGCCTTATGAAGTATCTAAGTGATGAAAAAATGCTTCTGCAAAAGGTTTATTGCAGAAAATGAAAGAACGTGACTATATCCCATAGCTTTATGATTTCTGAATAATAAATACTGAAATTGTGTTCAAACTTCACAGCCCATATATTCATATTAAAAACACAAAGTTTTTTGTTATAGATTGGAGCAGCCTGTGGATACTATTTAATAAATAAGTTAAATAAATCAGTATTTATTATTCTATCACCTCAAATGTATCAGAAAAAAAAGTAATCCAAAATTGCTATGAGAGAAACTTTCAGTTTTATAAACACTTTGTAGAAGGAAAAGGGAAGGATAAAGAGATTAAAAATATTTTTTAAGTTAATGCAAACAAGTAAATGATGTTACAACAATATTTCCGCCTTCGTTTGAATTTCCAAAGATAAATTAAAAGTGTTATAGTTTGAATTCTGTATTTGAATTCGTACAAAATACTGAATAGATGTGAACACCTGCTTCAGAAAACACAAAAGGTATAACCAAGACATTACTATATATTTCAACTTTTTAAAGCATATTAGCCTTCCTTGGTTTAATTTGAACTACAACAATATTCATTTTGTAAAGCTGAAAGATAATGTGTGTTCTCAGTACATTCCACAGATGTGACACTGTCTTACCCAAGGTATCAATTTTTCATATCAGTAAATTGGTTATTCAAGTGACAGAACTTTGCCATGGGTGGGAAGTCTGAAGCATTTTAATGTATCTTTTTCTTGGATTCAGTAGAGTCACATCTGAATTTGAGTCAGTGATAACATCATCATGCTAGTTACAGTCTTATTCTGTTGAGCAAATGAGGCTGTGGGGATGGCAGGAAGAACCAAACTAACATTGTAAAAAATATTTGGAAGGGTGATGCCGAACAGTTAATTCAGAAAAATCTTAATACAAATTCTGCATATTCCCCTCTAAAGAATGGGTTTCAAACTTGCAGCATCGTGTTGCTGTCATGCGATGTATTACAACATTTTTTTCCCTTCACAGAGCTGGGGTGGGCATGGCCTGGTTGTGACACATCCAGCCCCTGGGCCGCCAGTTTGAAACACCTCCTCCAAAGATAGTAATAATTTTTTTAAAATAGTATATCTAAATCTAATAATGTTCTAACAGCAACACTGTATACTATTGATAGACAATTAAGATCCATGTGCAGTGGTGGATACGTATAAACTTTCACACATGTTAATTTGAAGCCATATTAAGTTGTTTCTAAAGTTCTCTTGCCCTTGCCATTCAGCAGGCTGTATCTGTCAATCACTGGTTTGAGTATTTTGGTGGAACATCTTAATAACCAAGTTTGATATAAGCAAATTAATTGCTGCTGCAAAAGGGAGGCCTAATTTAAACAGCACTTACCCACAGAACAATCCAAAGTTACCTGATGTTATTCCATCCAAACAGGTGTATAAATCATTTGCAAAGTACTTGTCTCATCCCACATACTGTTTGACTGCTTCAGGACATTGCAGAAAGTTGAATCCTTATTGATTATTATAAGCCTTGAGTGCTACTCAGATGATGACATTTCCAATTTTTCAGGGCTCTCCACCCCCAACGACACTTCTCAAATGTTCCTCTGAATATTCTTTTGCTAGGCACATGTTCATCTAGGCTATAATAACAGATGGAGTTTTATGCTCAACTGCCTTTTTTTTCCTAGTTGATCAAACTGGAAAACCAAGCTAGCTGGAAATTTGCTGAAATTCAGATTTCTTCCTGCAGTTTTACAGATACTGTATGTTATCATTCATTGATTATGTGAGGTCTCCCGTCTCTGACACCTGTTTGCTGCATATGGAGGATCTTTCTTTTTTAAAAAAATGTCAGTGTGTGATAGATTGCAGATGTATATCTGAAATAAAGAAAAAATAATATGTATAAATGTGCATGTGATTATTAAGCTAATGATAGTTCGGTTTTACCAGATGACACAAAAAGGATAATCTATGTCTTTCTTCTAATCTTAGTATGCTAATAGCTCTCAGTTAGTTGCAATCTCTGTGTATTCTCTAATATAATTCTTAACTGACATTATAGTATCTGCATGTATCCAGGAGCCCATGTCTTCAATTGCTGTCCCTTTAACCAAAACATGAAATAGAGAAATAAAAATGATATTGGCAGAAATCTTGTGAGATTCCGGGGAGAACTTCTTATTATTACATGAGATCCTGTGAGTTCTCTGGGATAGATTCAGGGCCATTTTTTAAATTTAAAATATTAATTTACTGTAAGATACTCAACTCTTGAAAAACTTGCTGAAGAGAAATGTTCTTAGTTCAAAACATAACTATTGAGATATGGAGGAGAAACAGAATCTGAAAAAGCTGTTTCTCTAAGCTTACTCTCAAGCCCCCGTAGCAAGGCACAATCAAGGAAGCCAGAATTCTCTAATTTCAATAAGATGTTTTCATGCAAGATGTCTGTATTAAAGTACAAAATCTTATAAACTATAGCAAGAATTTCCAGCCCTCATTTATTAATGAGTTCATTGAGGCAAAGACATTTTTCTGACACTGAATCTTTTCTTCCTTGACTTTTTGTAACAAGACTGAGATGTCATTTATGAGGTAAATCCCAAGGTTTTTTTTTTCAAAAGGCAACGGACTTTGTTTTCCCTTGAAGACATTTTCCTCCTCATCCAAGCAACTTCAGTTCTGACTGAATGGTGGAGGATGGAAGGATTTGTATTCTTTGCAGTCGTCTGGTTGTTCACGCTCATTTTGAGAATCACTTGGAAGTTTATCTGTACCCTCAGGGTCACCTGAATGATGCAAATGGCTGTGGGACCTTCTTGGAACTGCTGAAGGGACTGTTGTAAACAGGACTGATAAACCTCCAAATGGCCTCAACAGCTCTCAGAAAGAGTGCTAATAACCAGGTAATTGCAAGGATATAAATCCATCCGCCACCATTCAGTCAGTACTGAAGAAGCTTCTTGGATGAGGAATGAAATGCCTTCAAGGAAATACAAAATTGAGTTGCCTTTTGAAAAAAGCACCTCTGGGATAACTATGACTTGGATGACTGAGAGTCTCCATAGACCTTCATGAGATCAGCTGCTAAGAACCCCCTATCCATTAGGCATTTATATCTAAATTTATTCCCAGTACTTTCTTAGCCTCTTCTTGTTCTCTCACAGTTATTTATTAAGTTCATGGTACCAGCAAATACCTATGTATCGTTAAGTGACCTCCTTAGAAGTTTTCTGAAGAGAACACCCAAGTTGTCTTTAAGGCTGCATTGTATAGTCAAAGGTGGGGTGTATACATAAGAAAGAAACAGTCAATTGTGATTTCCATTTTATAATCCAAATCACGTTTTTAATTTGCCACTTTGGTCTTTATAAATCCAAATGACCTAGAAATAAGCCCCATCAATCTTAATGTTATTTCAGCCCTAAACCATACTCTACACGTTTTAGCCCGTCCTAAACAGTAGGGTGCCACAAGGTTCTGTCTTAGGCCCAGTACTCTTCAATATCTTCATTAATGACTTAGATGAGGGAATAGAGGGGAAACTTACCAAATTTGCAGATGATACTAAGCTGGCAGGAATAGCTAACACCCAAGAAGATAGGCTCAAGATCAAGATGGATCTTGACAGACTAGAACACTGGGCCATATCTAACAAAATGAAATTCAATGTAGAGAAAAGTAAAGTCCTACACTTAGGCAAGAAAAAACAAAAGTACACATGTAGACCGGGTGAAATCAGGCTCAATAGCAGTAACCGTGAGAGGAATCTTGGAGTCTTCATGGACAACCAGCGAAATATGAGGCAGCAGTGTGCAGCAGCAGCCCAAAAAGCTAATGTAATCCTAAATTGTATTAACAAGGGGATACAATCAAGATCAAGGGAAGTATTAATACCACTCTATAAAGCCTTAGACCACACCTAGAATACTGCATCCACTTTTGTTCACCACATTATAAAAAAGATGTTGAGACTCTAGAAAAAGTACAGAGAAGAGCAACCAGGATGATTAGGGGACTGGAGGCTAAAACATGCAACGAACGGTTGCAGGAACTGGGCTTAGCTAGTCAAATGAAGAGAAGGACCAGGGGAGACATGATAGCAGTCTTCTAAAATTTGAGGGGCTGCCACAGAGAGGAAGGGGTCAAGCTATTTTATAAAGTGCCTGTAGGCCAAACAAGAAACAATGGATGGAAACTGAATAAGGAGAGATTCAACCTGGAAAAAAGGAGAAATTTTTTGACAGTGAGAACAATCAACCAATGGAACAGTTTGCCCTCGGAAGTTGTAGGAGCGCCATCACTTGAGGATTTCAAGAAGAGATTGGACTGCCATTTGTCAGAAATGGTGTAGGCTCTCCCACTTGGTCGGTGGGTTGGACTAGATGACCTACACGGCCCAACTCTGATTATCTGTTAAATCTGTTAAATCCCAAAGGTGACTTCTATGTATGGGTCTGCAGTTCCCAGAGCCCCAACAAGTATGGGGGGAAAAAAATCAAGGAATACGCTACTTTAGGTTCTTTTATTCATCCAGCCTTTATTGTATATTTCTTATTTTATTTTTCTCTTTAAAATTTACATGACAAAGCAAATGTAGTTCAAAAGAAATGTAGAAACCGTAGCTTGTGCCGAATGCTTGTGCCTCATGGAGTCTAATTTTCAGTGAACTTCTCAATTTAGGTGGGGAAAGAGAGAAGAGTGAAATGGGAACAGCAAATTACTTCCTAGTGTCTGTTTATATTGCCTCATAAGAGCATGCCGGTGTTTTTAAGTCAGCAAAGAAGGAGGTGGAAGAGAGAAGCTTTTGTATCCATGGTCTGCTGGGTGCTAATTCGACACGGCAATAAGATGAAAGTTGGTCTCCTGCTAGTTTTAACATCAGAGGATTGGAATGTGACCTACTTAGCATAAAAGTCAAACAATTCACTTGCAATAGATTGCTTTTCACTTCTAGATCTGCTAAATAAATAGAAAACTAATTAACAGTGAGGTATGGCAGATATAGCAGGTTTTAAATTCATTACAACACTGGCTAACAACTGCAAGAATCGAGAAGTAATACTTTGTCTGATGAATCTTCCCTTGCCTGGAGATAGAATAAAAATGTGGTCGATGAAGAACTCAGAAGTTCCTTCTACTTCCCTCACAGTTGCTCTTTACAGAAACCATTAAAAATAGCTATTCAGACCCCAGATATGTTTCATATTTTACTATCGACCAAAATCTTTACGAAGATTGTGATTCTTGTAGCACATGTACTATACATCTGCTCTTTCTTTAGTTTTATCAAATATGTTTCTGTCAATATAAGATAGATACTGTAGCTAGACAGACAGACAGACTCACAGACACATGCACACATTCTCCTGATAATGACCACATCCTTATCCTCTGTAGGAAATAAATATTTCCAATAATGTATCACATACAAAAAGTGGAAGTGATATGGACAGTCATTCCCTCTTACACACATTTAACTAGCTAGAATGCCAGATTTGCATAACCAGATTTGGCAGTATTAATTAACAATAAAAACAGTGCTTCCCCTTGTAAGTGTCAGTAAGATAATTATGTTACCAAGGTCACGGGAGTCATATGATTTTGCTTTTGGGTGCATAATTAATGACAGAAATTTCCCCACCAGGAAAAGAAGCTCAGGGTACGTGGGAACACTTCCTGATGCAGAAACCCACATTATTAAGTCGGTGTATGAGTGCTATGTGCAGAAATGTAGAAGGGATGTATGCATGTCGTGTCCCAGAAATTTTGTGGGACAGGTTTCATTGATATGCAAGAAACACCAGAACCATTTTGGATATTGGGTCCTAGGAATATTTTTGCCATGCTTCGCATAACACCATTTCAAGTACCCATTATAAAAGCAAAGTGCTGTACATAAATATGCATGAAAGATTACTATTGCCTTGAGATGATACTTAAAAGGGTCAAGTGTCTCTTATTCGTTTACTTGCTGAAAGATAGGAAAGTGAGTGCTCCACATCCTTTGACACAAACCATTTAGATTTATTTTACTAACTGCAATTTAGTTTTTCACAAGAGGTTCACATATGCCCATGGAGCAGTTTTCCATCCACTGTTCCATCCCAGGGTTCCAGGCTTGATTAAAAAAAAAAAGAGGGGGGCAGATTTTCAGTTAAAGTGTGCAATCCAGAGGGGGTAGAATGAATAGGGTTGTTTTTATTTTATTTTTTTTAAATCTGGCTGGAAAACAACAGTGTTCCTCACATTCACTATCAGTCTTATCTCTGTCATGACTGTTATGATTGCATAGTGTTTTACCCCAACCCTCATGGGTATAGTTCGAATAAATCTTTGTTCTCCTCTCTCTTTTTATATTTCAAATCATTGTATGTTCTTGCATGTTGTCCTTATATGGGTAAATGTGACTCTGTGTCTAGTATACAGGTTGTCCTTGACCTATAACAGTTTGTTTAATGACCATTCAAATTTTTGATTTGATTTAGATAATCTGAGCTGGAAGGGACCTTGTAGGTCACTTAATCTAATCCCCCACCCAAGTGGGAGACCCTACACCATTTCTAACAAATGGCAGTCCAATCTCTTCTTGAAAGTCTCAAGTGATGACATTGTTCCATTGGTTTATTCAATTGGTTGATTCTTCAAAGTTGCAATGGCACTGAAAAAAAAGACTTATGACCATTTTTCACACTTATGACCATAGTCATAAGTCTCATATGATTTACATTTGGATGCTTGACAACTGACTCACATTTATTACAGTTGCAGTGTCCTGGAATCATGTGATCCTCATGTGATCCTCTTCTGACAAGCAAAGCCAATGGGGAAGCCAGATTCACTTAACAACCATGTTACTAACTTAACAACTATAGTGATTCACTTAACAAATGTGGCAAGAAAAATCATAAAATGGGGCAAAATTCACTTAACAAATTTCTCACTTAATAACATAAAATTGGGTTTAATTGTGGTCATAAGTTGGGGACTGCCTGTACTACAACCTATGGTCTCGAACACTTCTGGATTTGTAGGTTTGACTGCTAATTTGATTGCAGAATAACCAAAAGTGTTGAACAGATTGAAGACCGTATGAATCTCTTGACAAAGCCTGTTTAAGTCAATTATATATCTAACCATCTGCATATCAAGGGAAAAGAATTCAAGTGAGGATCTTGTTGAAGTCAAGGTAGCATTTCTCCCAATATCACTCTGGACATTACTTTAAATAAGTGGTAGAGATTTCACCTCTTGAAATTCTAGCTTTTGATTCACTTGCATGGAGAAGAGAAACTTCAAAGGTTTTTTTGCTTTCTGTGTCCTGGAAGGCTGACAAATGAAAAGCTTTAAAAAGAGTGTGATAGCTCAAATTTCCTCAGTGACTTCCTCTGCAACATCTGTAAATAAGGATGTGCAGATCATTTTGATATCCATGTCAGTAAGGAAGAATTCCAGCTTGTCTGTGTTTTTCTTACTATTATTAATTAACAGTAAAATCTGTATCTCATAACTTCCTTAATTACTTGACGTACAAAGTTGTTCTCTTCCTGAATTCATGTTGCCGTTGACTTCTTTTTTTAAAAATGCCTGTTTCCTGGATGAGACTCTTACATTAATTTCCCTGATGCAAAGTTTTGAATATATATTTCCCTATGTACATGTTTTTTCACTTTTCTACGTAATCCTGCTCCTATTTATATCCAACATCTTTTAGACAAGTATATTGTTTCTCAGTTGTGTTTTTGCAGATTGTTGTTCACAGGTTTCTCTAATAGATCTTTGATTAATTTTAGATTATTAGGACAAACAGGCAGAAGGCTAGCAGAGCTCATCCATGAACACCAACTAGTAGTCAAAAGACATGATGAAAACTCCTTAATTTCACAACACCTGGAAAGACTTAACCATAGTTTCACTGGGAAAACTATGAGCATTTAGACCAAGCCAAGTCCAAAAATGTTAGAGAATGTTGGAGGCCAGGCACTCAGACAAATCAGCCATCAACAAGCACAGAGATAAACAATAGCAATGCAGCGCTTTATGGCATGCTCTGGGCAGTTCATAATGTAAGCATTATTTGCATATTGCCCCCAACAATCTGGGTCCTTATTTTACCAATCTTGGAAGGATGGAGGGCTGAGTCAACCTTGAGCTGGTTAGGAATGAACTCCTGATTCTGGACAGAGTATGCCTGCAATACTGCACTTTAACCATTGTACCAGCACTGGTAAACAACTCCCAGAGGTGGTATTCAGCAGGTTCTGACCAGTTCTAGAGAACTGGTAGTGGAAATTTTGAGTAGTTCAGAGAACCGGCAAATACCACCTCTGACTGGCCCCATCCCCATCTATTTTCTGCCTCCTGAGTCCCAGCTGATTGGTGGCCCTTCTTTTGTTGCCCTGCACAGGAGAACAGGGCTGGGAAGCAGGTAGAGGGGTGGGAAGGGAATTGCAGTAACCTTCCCTCAGGAGTCGGGGGAGGGGAATGGAGATTTTGCAGTATCCTTCCCCTGCCATGCACACCGAACCACGCTCACAGAACCAGTAGTAAAAAATTTGAATCCCACCACTGACAACTTCTATATATCATTCAAAAGAGAGAATCAAAAAGTCAAAAAGGAAAAAAAAAACAGACAAAACACCTCAGCACCCAGATGAGTAGAGATTAACATCAAGATTAAGATGAGACCAACAATCAAAAAACAATACCCCAATCAAAGAACTGCCAAACAGCCTAACAGTAAATGACAGCCTGATCAAGGAATCATCAAGATCATTCCCACCAGAACTGATAGGGCAAGCCACTAGAATATAAAATGGGAGCAAACCCCACTCCCTTCTAGCACTGATGATAATGCAACTATTTTGGTAATGCAACATCTGCAAGAAAGCAGCCAAGCTCAGAGAGCACTAAGGACCCCATAATTTTAGTTTCAGTGTTATTATCAAGTCTGTTGTAACCAGATTGCACCAATCTTACCCCAACAAGATCCAGAGTGGATTTATTTGGCTTCTTGTTTGGTGAACTCCATTTTAGGGAGACTAAAGAGTATGAAAGAAATGGAATCTGGATAAATGGGCACTTCCATGATTCTGGAATAGCAGAGGCAATTTATCCTGAAGCAAAGGGTTTCTGACCACTTTTGTCCGATTTCAATCTCTCATGACAATTAAGAGTGTCTCTGTATTCTGTGTTTCATCTAGTTTAAGCCAGAATTCCATTTCCACGTAATGAAAGCCACATTACTCATCATTCCCACTGTATTCTCTACAGATGAACTCTCATGAACCAGAAGCCATAAACAAAGAGTAAAACTACGATGGCATTTGACTGCAAGTTTGGAGGGCTTAAACAAAAAACAACTAAAAATGCTTCAATGTTCATCTTTTGATTGAGGAGCACATAATGAAAGTGAGGTTACCTACACTTTTCCCATCAGATGCACAACCAACCAGGAAGAAATTAGAAGAAAGAATTACTAAAAACTGTATTTTGTTTCAAGAGTCAGGGGGCTATTCGTTTCTTTAGAGAAATAATAATAATAAAGAGATCCATTCAGCCTAAGAACTATTTGTCAGCGTTACCTATGTCATTAAAAAGCAATAAGAACGAACTCCAGACTTGAACTGGATCATTGAAATATAAAGTTCAAGAGTATTGGCCTGTCCTGCTAAATAATTAGCACTAGTTAACTGTGACTCCAACTAAGAACAAGGACCTCCAGGGTGCATGGAATGGCTTCTAAGAAACCATTATTTGTTAATTACTATACTTCTGTCCTATCCCAGAGTATATTTTCTTTGGGTTGTCAGGCAGAAGTCACAACAACACACAAGAATAAGGGCATTGCCCCGTAGCTCATAGAAGGTTCAATACACTGCTGAGAATATTCCTCCAGAACACATATATTTCTACCTACTGCACTGGTATATGGCAATGTTAACATGTAGCACTAAGTGTTTCTTTTGGCTTATCTTAATAAGTGAATTCAACCAACTGTGGTTTATTTAATATGAACTAGTGAAGTAATGACAGCCTATTCTGTGTCTACTGTTACAACCAATTAAAATTGTTATATATCCGAGAAGAAGACATGCTGCAATTTGAAAAACTTCTTTGCTGTGGGTAAGTATTAAGACACCCATTTAGGCTTTATCCGGACAACTACAACTGTGAGTGTGATTCTCGATTTTGTCAGAATCCTACAGAAGGATTCTTAATATTGAGATAATTTCATTCTATTTCTTTTGCATTCCCACCATTCCAAATCTAAATACCCCTTTGTTCTCCTCCCAAGCCTCCCAGGACAATAGCAGTGATATGTAGTATTATACAGTACACTGAAAAGCTAAAATAAGCTAATAGGGAAAGCCTCAGTTGAAAATTCCTTGGAGAAAGGAACATTATGAATGTCATCTTGAGCTCCTGAAAGAAAGGCATGTAATCTAAGAAAAAATATCTTCTCAAAGCAAAGTATTGGACATTTCACTTTTTGCTATCCACCTTTTTTGGAAAATATGCATTGGTAAAAGCAGCCTTCATTAATCTACTTCATAAGTTTGCAAATGTTATAAAAAAAAAAGTAGAGTACTTATTATTTGTAGCTTTTGTTATAGAAATATGTTTCTGTGCATCTCTGCTTGTCTCAGTCTGTCTACTATCTCTGCCTATATCTATCTATCTGTCTATCTATCATCTATCTATCTCAGAATTAAGGATGGATATTAGGCTGTCTTATATTTTGAGATCATGAGACTACAAGTGGATGTGCATGCAATCATTTTGGCTGTTGGTATTTCAAAGTGTTGAATACATAAGACACATACACTGTAAGAGACTAGAGTGATTTTTCCAATGCTTACATTAGCAGAAGCACTCTTCTCCAAACATATACTTGCAATTATCAACTTCTATCATTAGGTTGTTGTAATGGAATGTGTGGGTGGCCTTGGGGGATGAAGGGAAGAGATGCTGCCTAGGAAGCAATCAGACAAGAGAGGGAGGAGCCCCCAGTGGTTTAACAGTCAGAGAAAGAAATTTAGGAAGGACCCACCCTAATGTGTCAAGCAGTTAAAAGTAGTAATGGGAAGCTAGTGCCTTTAGACTTGCAAGATTCTCTTAATGCACCCTTACAATAAAGTAGAATTAGTTTACCTAGTTCTGTTTCCTGCCTTGTTTACCTGAGAGGGCTGGCAGTTATGTTGCCTGGGGGAATTCCTGGATTTTTGGTCCAAGATTTTGGAAGAATCTTTAGTTAAGAAAAAGTAGCTTAGAACTACAATTTGGTTTGAAAAACAGATTCTAGCAACTTTTTTAACAAGTTGGATAACAACAGATAATCAGAGTTGGAAGAGACCTTGTAGGTCATCTAGTCCAACCTCCCGTCCAAGCGGGAGACCCTACACCATTCTGACAAATGGCAGTCCAATCTCTTCTTGAAAGTCTCAAGTGATGGCGCTCCCACAACTTCCGAGGGCAAGCTGTTCCATTGGTTGATTGTTCTCACTGTCAGAAAGTTTCTCCTTATTTCCAGGTTAAATAAGATTTAACCTAAATACTAGACCCATTGTGTCTTCTGGCTGCCACTTGGTGTTCATGTATGCACTCTGCTAATCTTCCTGTCTGTCCTTTACAGACAGACTGGACGAACATCAGAAATAATATCAGACAAACAAGAAGTAAACAAATCTTTAATCAAGGAACTATCAACTCAGACAATCAAGCTGTAAACAATAACCTAATCAAGGATGTACCAAGGACAAAACAACACACACACCCAACTTTGACAGGGCAAGCTATATCAACAGAGAGCAAATCCCTCTCCTTTCTAGTACTGAAGATGCTATCTCGTCAGGTAACAAAATGACTGCAAGCAAACAACAAGCTCAGAGAGCTCCAAGAACTTCACATTCCATCCAGTGGTGGGATTCAAATTATTTTACTACTGGTTCTGTGGGTGTGGCTTGGTGGGCATGGCAGGGGAAAGATACTGTAAAATCTCCAGTCAGAGGTGGTATTTGTTGGCTCTCCGAATTTCTGCTACCGGTTCTCTAGAACTGGCCAGAACCTGCTGAATACCACCTCTGATTCCATCTCTGATTAACATATATTTTCCTTTATGAATATTATCTCTACACAAGAACAATCCTATGATGCATTTTCCATTACATGGGTTTTGTATTCAGGGTCCCTTGACTATCTAATGAGTTCCTACTCAGGATACCTTTTTGTGTTTACTGTATCTGGTATGATGGCAACCACAGCTTTTTAAAAGCAGCAATACTCAATTAGCAGGAATGTGTTTTACTTTTCTATACCGTGTTGTAGCCCAAGTGGAAAGCAAATTGTAACTAATCAAAAATACCTCAAATAGTGGCAGGCTTATTTTCTTTATTATAAAAAACACACCTGTCAAGTTGCAGATGTATTGAGTGCTGACTTCAAAACTTCAAGTGGTAAGGATATAGCCATAGGCTTTTTTGTCTCTCCCCCACCAAGTGTTACACATGACAATCCTGTAGCTCCTGTTTATTGAAGGTTGCATAAGAGGTAAATCTGAAGTAAATTAACGCTAAATAATGCAGATTTAGTCACACTCCCTATTTATCTCCATATAAGTAGTTGGAAAGTAGCTGAAGAGGTCTTCATCCTGCATGGGATTGATTGAGGTTGAGAACAAATGAAAAAATGAATGAAATTAATCCAATGTATTCACATGTTTCTGCCTATGCTAAGAGACATGCTTATTTATTTGAGTTTCCTTCAAATAGTTTTTCTGACCAAGTTCTTTATCTTGAACAATTTATTATCAAGAGGGTATTATTATTAACCTGGAGTCTTCTCCTAAAGAATGAAAACTGCTCCCAATATTCATTCCTAAAGAATGAACACCGCTCCCAATATTTGATAACTTCACTCACTAATGAGACTGTCAACTGATGTGAACTTGAAGAGAGGTGATGATTTGATAGATTCATTCTTGCACATGAAATTTGACCACCTGCCACTCCACCTTCTAGAACCAGGTTTTGGAGTATAAAGTGAATTTATACCCTTGAACATGGAAACAAAAACAAGAAAACCAACCAGGAACTTTTGTGTCTTTTGCACAAAGCTGCCACCACAGTTAGAGACAGAACAGGGAGAAAGAAAATTGCATCATCTTGCCAAATTGTCTGCCTTTCCAGCAAAATAATTAGTGGGAAAAATATTCAAGGACTCCATTTCCTGTTTCATGGAAAGGAAGACCACCTGATTTTTGCAGTTGCTTGCAGCAAACCTCCTTCATCACATGAGCTGACATGGAAAAACTCTTGATGCATTTTAGGGAAATGAAATGTTGACATCTCTGTCTCTGGAAGAAAAAAAAGGGAAATGAATCTTACAAGCTTTCATTTTTTTGTGTTTCTTTCTGTCTGCTGGAGGAAATTTAAAGTATATATCAAACATGGGATTTTGAGGGAGGCGGTAATGTTGGAATCCCATATTTTAACAGTTTAAAGTGGATCCTGTCATATGAGGACAACTTCTTTTGCTTTTCTTTTCTTTATTCTGTTCCCATTTTATACTGTCAGTACCCCTAATTTGAGATATTAAATGCTTCATCAATATATTGAGTTATGTAGTTGAATTAATCTATTTCCACTGAATAGTATCATGAAGTGGCAGGTTAAACCCACTCAGCTCCCTTTGCTGTGGTGTATCCCTAACCATACTATTAGTGGATTATATAATAGGTTGCAGGCAGGGAAGCACAGCTCCTACCAGTCACTAGGTTGCTCATTACCTGAGATCAGCCTTCTTGTAAATTCTCTCTGTTGTACAGTATTTAGTCTCCTGGCCAGCTGGATTACTCCACAGGAACAAGAAATTTGCAATGGTCTCCTTTGATTATTTGTTATCAGTATACATATACTAATTCTGAATACAGAGGATCCACATACTGGTAATAGCTTTTGTGTGCCAAGTGTGTGGTTTTGTTCAAAAAGCAGTATTTGCATTTTAAATTACATATTTGGCACTGAAGAAAGAGATGGATGTAGGAGTATTATGTTTCATTCTATTAAAATTTTTGATATGATAAAATTGCCATCGATTTCAAAATAGGTCTCACTATCTGATCCCCCCCCCCAAAAAAAATAAGTTTTTGCCTAATAAAAGAAGCCACTTAGGTGCATGTATTTAAAGCAGAGATGTATAACCTGAATTTCCAGGACATATGTAGCTCTGAAATGAATAGTCGTGGGCTATATCAATGACAAGATTAAGACTCTATTTTTCATGCATGATGATCCTGACACAATGTAGCACAATATCAGTTTTATACTTCATATTTAACTTGGCACTTAGTCACTGCAATCAGCACATATCCTACCATTAGAATTGACTAAGTGGACTAAGTACATAAATACATTAAGATTAAAGCCCATGTCACACTGCCCAACGGATGCAAAAAGGACACAATGGACGAGCAAAATGTTCCATCCGTTGTTATCCGCTCTCAAAAGGGGCAAAAATTTGCATAACCGGAGCGGATAACACGGACGCGGGGAGGACGCAGGGCGGATGGAAAGCAGATGCGGAACGGAACCCCAGCAGATGGAAGCAGATGAGAGCAGATGGCACATCCGCTAGGCTTCCGGGGGACCTCAGCAAAGCGGATGCGGAACGGATACAGCGGATGCAGAGCAGATGCAGAGCAGATGAAGCGGATGCACAGCGGATGCACAGCGGATGCACAGCGGATGCACAGCGGATGCACAGCGGAAGCCTAATGGATGCCTGGCGTTAATTGCGCATGTGGGGAGGATGCATTGCGTCAGCCCCGCAGATATAATGGAAGCAGGTCGGAAGCAGGCCGCCATTCAGAGGAAAGACCTGCTTCCAGACACATCGACTGCCTTGCCTGTCCTGCCTGCATGTCTGCCTGCAAGCCTTGCTGCCAGCCTTGCTGCCAGCCTGCCTGCAAGCCTTGCTGCCAGCCGGTCTGCCTGCCAGCCTTGCTGCCTGCCTTCCTACCAGCCTTGGTTCATGTCTGCCTGCCAGCCTTGGTGCCTGCCTGCCTGACAGCCTTCCTGCCAGCCTTGGTGCCTGCCTCCCTGCCAGCCTTCCTGCAGCCTTGGTGCCTGCCTTCCTGCCAGCCTTCCTGCCAACCTCCCTGCCAGCCTTCCTGCCAGCCTTGGTTCCTGCCAGCCTCCCTGCCAGCCAGCAACCCCACAACCATGCGGAAGCACAGCAAGCCTCAGCCATCTGCTGCCAGCCCTTGCAAGAGGGACAGGGCTACCATCCGGCCCCCTGGCCCTCACTCTGGTTCTGCTGGGGCTTCTGCAGCACGGGCTCGCTCTTCTGGGGCTGGGGCTTCTGCTGCTTCTGCTTCTGGAGGAGCTGATGAAAAGCACTCCAGCACCAGCCACCTCCACAGCACCTGGACCCTTCACCCCTGAGACTGAGTGACCAAGAGGAGTGCCAGAGACTCATTTTTGTTTTATAGCTTGTTGTTAATAAAGTCTATTAATGATTCACACACTTGCTTCATTTCTTTTTTTTAATAAAGTCTTGGTGGAAACTTTTAGAAATGGTTTAAGCCTTTCCATGCTTGTGGGATGGGTAAGGATAGCTTTGGGATGGGTTAGGATGCCTGTGGGATGGGTAATAGCTGTGGGATGGGTTAGGATAGCAGTGGGATAAATAAACCTCCAGTGCAAGCATAGTGGGACTGTATGGTCCACCCTCCCAGGTGCCACACCTATGGCCCTTTATTATCAATAATAATGTAATAATTATCCACACATGTCAACATAAACACAACTCTTTATTAAACGCCCTGTTCATTGTAGGCCAACCAAACATACATGGCCCAATCTCATCCGTGTGATGAGACAGGCTGAAGGAAGCATCCATTAAGCATCTATCATCCTGTCTTGCCACTCAACTGCTCCAGCTGGGGAGTTGCACCATTGTCTCAGGAGGTTGCGCTGATTCTTCGCTTCATGTGAGGCTCTGTTGGGGCCTTGCACATCCTCAGTGTCGATCAGGTTTTGCCCTTGCCTCCATTCCCCAGGCTCCATGTCCCCATTGCCTTGTTGGAGGTCCACAAGCCTGTTCTGCAAGACTGGGTAGCAGGTGCACATGAGATTGTGCAGAATGCAGCAAGCTTCCATGATCCTCCTCACGGTCTATGGGCAATGCTGCATGGTGGTGAGAAGTACCTGGAACCTGTTGGCCAGGATGCCAAAGGCGTTCTCCACCACCCGCCTTGCCCTGGACAGCCTGTAGTTGAAGATCCTCTCTTCACGGGTGAGGAGTCTGGAAGTGTAGGGCTTTATGAGGTAGGTTGTGAGGGAGAAGGCGTCATCCCCCATTGTGTGTCATTGGGCAGGGGTTCTGGATCTGGGAAGCCCACGATGAGGTTGCGTTCCAGCCCCTCCTTGAGGTGACTGGCGTTGTATACCTGGGCATCCGAAGATGAGCCGTTGCCTGAAGCATCGATGTACATGAACTTGTAGTCAGCATCGACCATGGCAAAGAGGATGATGCTGAAGAAGTCCTTGGAGTTGAAATAAGTGTACCCCGACTTGGCTGGAGCTTTGCAGGCTACGTGCTTGCCATCTATGGCTCCAACGGTGTGTGGGAAGTTCCACCTCTGATACCACTGCTCTGCAACTTTCTTCCATCCTTCTTCAGTGGAGGGGTACTGGAGGAGCTCCTCCTTGTATTCTTCGATGATGGCCTGCACCACTTCTCTGACCACAATGCTGATGGTGTTGGATGACACCCTCCAGCCGTACTGCAGGCTCCTGTAGGTGGTCCCTGAAGCCAGGTGGCACAGAGTGAGTGCCATCTTCAGCCCAGGTTCCAGGCTGGGCCGGAATCTGGTGTTTACCTTGGTCAACCTGGGTGTCAGCCGCTGCACAACTTCGTCAAACATGGCTGGAGGAATCCTCATGAAGTTCTTGGACACCTGAGTGTCTTCGTTCCTGAGCTACACCATCAGCTTGTTGTACAGTCTGTCCTCTGCTCTTCTGGCGAACCATCTTTGGACTCAGACTCTTTTTGGCTGCCTCTTTTTCTTCTCGCAGTAGAGTTCACAGAGCCTGCAGATGGCTTCGCACTGTTGCAGAACGATGGTGGCTGCCGAAAGGACTTTGTTACAATCCACGGTGGACATGACTGGATTCTGTGGAAGAGGAAGAGCCAGATGAAGGCTGCAGAGGTCTGCACCGCTGGGCTGCTGTTCTGAAAGTGAGATGCAGATGAGTTGCTTCCCCTTTTTATAAGAAATATAGGTTTTCCGCTAGGCATCCTCTAGGCATCCTCTAGGCATCCTCTAGACATCCTTAATATCCGAGATAGGTCCCCTCTGCGAACGTTTTTTCCATTTTAAATGCTTTGTTTCCGTGCTGCATCCGCTAGGCATCTGTTCTGCATCCGTTCTGCGTCCGTTCCTCTTTCTCCCTACGTCCGGGCGGATGCGAGTTGCGCGGATGCGTAGCGGATGCGTAGCGGATATAGTGGATGTGTAACGGATGCGTAACAGATGTGTAGCAGATGCCTAGCAGATGCAGAATGGATGAACTGGATACATTTTCCGCGCAAAAGTTTTGGGCAGCTCAAAACTTTCGGAGCGGATGAAACGTCAATAAACGGATGCTGGATGGATAGAGAGGAACAAAATGGAGGCAGTGAGTACATCGCGTTTTGCAACGGATGGCAAGCTTTTTTGTCCATTTTACATCCTCTTTGCATCCGTTGGTTCAGTGTGACATGGGCTTAATATTTTGCTTTTGATGCAAAGCCCTTGTCTCTTAGTTACGTTCCATAAGGTAGCCCTTGACATATTACTACAATTAGGCCTAAAATTTCCTTTGTTAAGCAAGACAATTGTTAAGTGAGTTTTGCCCCATTTTATGACCTTTCTTGCCACCGTTGTTAAGGGAATCAGTGCAGGCGTTAAGTTAGTAACAGGATTGTTAAGTGAACCTGGATTCCCCATTTAACTTTGCATGTCATAAGTTCTCAAAACGTGATCACATGATCTTGGGACTCTGCAACCTTCATAAATATAAACCAGTAGCCAAGCATCCAAATTTTGATCATATTACCATGGGGATAAGTTGCTTTTTTCAATGCCATTGTAACTTTGAACAGTCACTAAGTGAATTGTTGTAAGTCAGGGACTACCTGTACTCACTAATCTTAGAACACAAGATGTTACAATCCAGATCATTGTTTTTCAACCTGAGCAAACATTGAATGGATCACGGTTTCTAGAATTCCCCAGCCAGCTGGGAGCTGAATTCTACCCATCTTAAAATTGCTAAAGACTTGAGTGTGGACCCAGAGATAAGTGAAGATATTCAATTGACAAATGAATTCTCTTTCATTCTAAAGAATTTTCCTCTTTTGTTCTGACCCACCCACTTTTTGGAGTTTGGCCTCTTAAGAGCTTGCCCAAAAGCCAAGTTTGACCCTTTATCCAGAAAAAGTTCATTTAAATGAATCACCTAAATCATTTAGTTTAATTAATGTCATTTTTTGAGCCATGAATAATTCAAAAATAAGTTGAAGGAGCACAGACTTTCTCTGCTGCTCATTAAAGCAGTTCAAACTTATAAAGCTTCCTCGTGAAACTAAAAGGAGCCGCTTCTTAAGAAGTCCCTATAGGGACTTTGAATAATAATAAGACTCTTAAAACAGCAGCACCTTGTTTCTGAAATCCTGAAAAATGACAGGCTGCTTTGATGAAGAGCAAAGGTTTTGTGCTCACGTGAAATCCAGAGCACTTCTGAATCATTTTCAAAGTGTGAAAAATGTGTGAATGATTCTATTTAAACAAATAACCCTATTCATAGTTAAGCATTTTAATAATGTTTAATTGTACCTTGGTTCAGAAACAAATCTCAGGACAGCACTCATACATATTTGAAAATTATGTGTCAAGATGAAATCTGAATGCACGTAATAAAAATAGAATACATTTGACAATAACTTTTAACATAACTGAGAATTTGATAAGATAAAATCCCCAAGTACTGTAAATACATAACCTATAAAAATGTTTTCTCTCGGAATCAAAAAGAATAGTGTTAGCAACAGACATAATTCCCAAGGCATGGGGCTACTTCAGAGAAGGTTTTCTATGAGGAGTATATTTGTAGTTTAAGATTAAAATGGGTGGTACTCTTTGAGCTTGGTTGTTTTCTTGCAGACCTGTCATTACCCAAACTAGGAAACACCATCTGTATTGGTATGAAGGTTCTCTTTGTTCATTGCTTTGTCAAGATTCAGGTACATCCTCTGAACTTTGCTTTGTGTCTTCATGATGCATTCTGTTATATGTCCTCCTTTCAGAGCCCATTGCCCACCAGCTTGGAAAATCTACAAATCCAGAAAAAGACTCATTTGTGTCACATGTTTGGTAGCTGAAAGCTGCATCCCAGTGTCATCAGAAAGAATAGCTTAGAAAAGGAGCAGGGATTTCCAAACCAACAATGATTTTGTGATGTTGACTGTTAATATCACTTATCATTTTCTCTACCTCCTATATAACACTTCTTTTTGACCTCTCTAATATTATGAATACATATTAACTTATTTATATTGTTGGATAAAATGGATAATGTTTCCATTTTACTTCAGTATTCATGTTTAGAATGTGAAGATTCTCTCTTTGTTTCCATAGGATATAAGGAACCATATAGTAGAATTGGAGAAGCAGAATAGATACACCTCTTTAGTACTCTTTGTGTCCACACACACACACACACACACACACACACACACACACACCTACTACTACACAGTAGTAATATTTGAAGGCAGGAAGGAAGCCCTATCATTTCCTTTCATTGGGAAGCATTTCCTCTTTGCTGGAAAAAAAAAAATAATCCACTTCTCCTCAGTGACTGCTCTATAAAATCAAATCTTACCAAGCTTCAGTAGCTAGATTTTCAAGTCAGTCAAACCGAGGTGCACTGAACGGAAATCAACCTTGCCGTGTTAACTGTGCAAGACCTGCCTTTCTGGTTCAGCTGCAGAATTATGCCCTATCAGCTATTTTGGAAGCTCTGTCAATTTCACAGATAACACCAAAGTTTAATGTAGATTCAGTGAGGATTACCTCTGAGTAGATATATGTATACATAGAATATCTGAATACATGAGAAAGTAAGTTGACATTGACAGTACTATCTTGGAGTGCAGAGGGCTTACCAAAATGCAAGCAATCTTGGTCTTGGTTTCTTGTCTCTTTCTTCCAAGGTTCCACATGTCTTTTCTGTAGGCTCTAGGAGTTAACTCTTGTTGGCCAAATTGATGTAAATGAAAGGATGAGAAAATGACCGTGGAGAGAAAACAGGGGTCATAGGTTCTATGATCACTTCTGAGCTGATTTTTTTTTCTGATGAAGAACAGGATAAAAATATATCCACTTATATAGATTATTGGGTGGAAAACTAGATGTATCTGGTTGTAGTTCACCTACAGGTCCTAAAATCTTTTACTGGTGACCAGTAAAAGACTGGCTACAGTGAAGTAATGGGAGTCCCACTTCAAAGTGTTTTAAATAAAGTGTAACTGTAGAAATCAATAATATTTTAAATGGATGTATGGCTGTTTGTATTGTAATAGTAATATTGTATTGTATTTGTAATATTGTAATATTTGTATTGTAACTGTAATATTGGCAATTAAAACCATCTTAATTGTATCCTACTGGTCTTCTTATCTTTATGTCAATGTTTATCAAATTCTAATAAGGTTATTTGATAAAGTTCTGTCAACCAAAACTATTGAAATATGTAGGTGTATGCACAAAACAGAACTCATATTTCATTTTGAATGTAGAAGAAAATAATCCAACTCAACAAGTTCCATCTTTTTTTTTTTATTATTTCCTGCCAGAACAAAACTTGAAATGCTTTGGATGCTTTGGATAGTCCATCTGTAAGACACTGTTGCTAACTATTACAGAGATTGCAAAAAAAAATGGCTCAGGGCTCAATTTTTAAAATATTTTAAAAAAAGTATTAAAGTAAAACCCTACAAGAGGCTATGGCAACACAGCTTAGCAATCTATTTTAAAAAAATGTTTCAATTAGCACTTGTTACCCAAAAAGCCCCCTTTAGAAGAGATACATTAAACAAAATCTTCTCGACTGTTCAGCCAAGTGATAAAACAACAGTGGGACCAAACTGTTTCACATTGTTTTCAATTATTATATCCATCCCACAAGGCTTTCTTAATTTTTATTTCTATTTAATCACCTTAGGTCACCCTACTGTAGTTATTTTTTTCTTCTTCTCCAGCTTTTTTTTTTTTTTTTTTGCAACCTGTCAAGCACAAGTCCAACCATGTTACTACATGATATGACAACCTGTGCCAATAACTTGCTAGGCTGCAAACATGCAGCTGTAACCAGCTCTTTTCTGCTTAGCCATGTGCTTAATTGCTTCTTTCCTCAATGCTCCACTCCCTGAAAAGCCCATTCAATCTAAATTAAGAAGACATGCCTGGGCCATCTACTAAACAGGCTAGATTAGAAAAAAAAGGGGGGGGAACAAACCAGACTAATCCCAAATCCCAAAATAATAGCGAACTGATCTACTCTGCATAGACACACAAGCATGTAACTGGAAGAGTCACACGTATTTTGCTTCATGCTTGGAACAGTCCAAACAGGTGTTTTGAAATGAAGTGTTTGGGTTTAAACCTTTTGCACATACCGATGAACGATGGCTGGACTTTCACTTCACTGATGGGTGGAGAATTGTTAGCCGAAGCAATGAAAACCAATGGCGGTTAAAACCCTTCTCATGTCATCTGTAAAAGAAAAAGAAAGCCATTATTCCATGTATTGCAACATAAATGTCAAACAACACTTGAACATCTTTTCATCAGAAAAGCTAAAGTGATTATGAGGCTTCACTGACCGCCCAGAGACATATTCATTCAATCTACTCTTTTAATATCATGTTAAAAGTTTTCAGGGGATCCATTAAAGATCTGTGACTGCAGAGTTTTGGCTACTTGAAGTTCAGTATCAAAAGCTATCCATTTGTGTGTTTTACTGTTGCCTCTCAGAAGAGCATAGCTTCCTATGAAAGGAGAAGAACATTTTTACTGCTAAATGCAAGGGTTTCTCCTTCTGTGCTGCCAGTAAGTGTTGGGTACAAAGCTGACTTTTGGGAGGTGGTTTCCGCATGCTGCAGTCTATGAACAGAACTGACATCACCATCTTATTATCTTAACAAACCTTTATAAGGACAAGAAAAAACAACATCTTCTCAGAATGGGAAATTCCAGCAGAAATGGAAAGTGTAATTTTTCACTTCGCACTATTTTATTTTCAGGGGATTTTTAATGATCACTCTAGACTGGGGGTCTCTAAACTTCAACTCCCAGCTATGCTGGCTGGAGAATTCTGGGAGTTGAAGTCCACAAGTCTTTAAGTTTCCAAGTATGGTGACCTCTGCTCTGGAGTTCCAGGGAATTGTGGCCTGCTTTGGGTCCAACTTTGTAATAAAAACTCCTTGGAGTTTTCTATCTAGCCACGGATATTATCTCTGTATTGAAGGTAGATGCAATCTAAGTTGCAAACTCATGTACTTTTTTTCTTTTTTGAGAAAACCCACTAAACAGGGGGACCTGTGTCCAGAAGCTAGCACAGAGAAAACACAGCTTGCTCTACTATAGACATTGGCACTTTTGAAGGCAAACTTCATCTTTTTCATCCCTGATGTTGGATGTCGTCCTATGCCTTATTCAAGTTTTATAAAAGGCCCACCAAAAAGTAGCAGTGGAGAGGCATTTTACCCAAGGTGCTAACAAACCTAACGTCATTCTTGATAACCTCAGGTCATTTAATTAATTACGTTAAGGATTTATTCTGCCATAGGTATTCTGCCCTATACCAGGGGTGAGTTTCTGCTGGTTCTGTCCACCTCTGTAGAATCGGTAGCTCTGAAGAGCAGCAGACATAGAACCGGTTCTATATCTGCTGATGTTTTTGCTCACCCGTGCACCTGGGCTCTTACCTGATCTTTATTTCCTTATTTTTCAACTTCAGCTGCTGAACGAGGCACAGCTGCAGTTAAAAAAGCAAGAAAAGAGGGCTGTTTCAAACGCTGCTTCTTGGGACACAGCATGCTCATGACGATTTACAGGCGCGCTGCTCACAGCCTGCAGAAAAGTTCGTAAATCACGAACTGGTAGTTAACCCTGTCATATTCCACCCCTGACCTTTACTAATAATGTAGTGCTATGTTGACGAAGAGCTACAACTGAGAAGTAGAACATACAGCAGCGGTAAAATATTCCATGCAGAACATGCCAGGTTTTGAAATTCTAACCTAAACTCTTCCATTTGAAAAAAAATCAAATAGAGGACAAATGGCAGTCTTTTTCCTGAGATCCTACAGAGAGCTACTCTCACCATCAGGCCAATCAATTCTTAACCAGACTGATATTTTGACAGGTGCACACATCATACTAAAGCATAATGGCATTTGCGTCCTAGTGGTTGAATATGTTGCAAGAACTTAGTGGTTGTGCTTTGTAAACTCTGGTTTACAACTTAGTCATTAAGCCTCAGTGTGGTGTGTTTGAACTCAAGCTTGCTTGTGACTAATTCATCAAATCAAGATTAAGTAATGACCTAATGCATTGCACAAGACAGCCATAGCTTAAACTAGCCCAAAGTTGCATCTTGTGTTCCTTATTATTATTTTTGTCATTGCATAAACAAGAGAGGCGTGAACAAATCCAAGGAAAAAGGGAAGGGAATACAAACTAATTTCTCTCAAACCTATAGTTGACTATTTTGGATATCTTCTATTCCCAGAATAAGAGGAACTGTTTATTGGATTAATCCTTAAACATCTTAGGCAATCCTTGATCATAGGCAGGTATTGATTCCAAGTTTTGTGACACAGGTATATCTTTTTTTTCCTGCCCTTAAGTTTCCCTGGAGTAGTGATAGGCTTATTGTGATAGGCTATCCCAATGACAGCCCATACAAGGATAACATAGCTCCTATGTAGAGCACCAACATTACATGCAGAAGCCCCAGTTTTAGTTTCTCCACCTTATTTTTTTTTAATTTTATTTGGTTTGTCAATTGCTTACAAGATAATAGGTATAAGTAAAAACATAGTTATGAATATATGGATACGTATAAGAAAAATAAAAGAATCAATAGGACAGGGACGGTAGGCACGTTGGTGCGCTTATGCACACCCCCTACAGACCTCTTAGGAAGGAGGTGAGGTAAATAGTAGAAAGTCTAAGATTAAAGTTTTGGGGGTTTGGGGAAGAAACCACAGAGTCAGGAATAGTATTCCAGACATTGACCACTCTGTTGCTGAAGTCATATTTCCTGCAATCAAGTTTGGTGCGATTAACCTTAGGTTTGTATCTATTGTGTGCTCTTGTATTATTATGGTTAAAGCTGAAGTATTCATTGACAGGTAGGACATTGCAATGTATGATTTTATATACTGCACTTAGATCGGAGTGATGGCAATGTAGTTCTAGTTTTCTAGGTCTAGAATTTCAAGTCTGGTGGCATAAGGTATTCTGCAACGAGTAGAGGAGTGGAGAATTCTTCTTGTGAAATATTTCTGGACTTTCTCAACTGTGTTAATATCAGATACGTAATGTGGGTTCCAGACTGATGAGCTATATTCGAGTATTGGTCTAGCAAATGTTTTGTATGCTCCAGTTATTAGTGTAATATTACCAGAGAAAAAGGCTATGTAAGACTAGGTTAACAACTCTTAATGCCTTTATGGCTATGTAGTTACAGTGGACTCTAGCACTTAGATCATAACAGACAACATATAATCAGAGTTGGAAGGGAACTTGTAGGTCATCTAGTCCAACCCCCGCCCAAGTGGGAGAGCTTGAAAGTCTCAAGTGATGGCACTCCCACAACTTCCGAGGGCAAGCTGTTGCATTGGTTGATTGTTCTCACTGTCAGAAAGTTTCTCCTTGTTTCCAGGTTAAATCTCTCCTTGTTCAATTTTCATCCATTATTCCGTGTCTGGCCAACAAGCGCTTTAGAGAAGAGCTTGACTCCTTCCTCCTTATGGCAGCCCCTCAAATATTGGAAATAGCCAGCAGAAACCACCATGGAGATGTCGGCTGAACTCTGGAGAGGACTATTTGTTGCAACTATATTTACATTAATACATCAGAGAAGTTCACAATATGTTGGACCTGCGGGTGACTTGGGAACAGACTTGTGGGATGACAATGTGTTCATAAAGGATCTCAAGAAGGTCTCACATTCCTTGAACATCACCAATTGCTGGTTATGCATGCACATGCCAGGAAGAACAGCTGAAGGATTAATTCTACACGCAATTCCACTTGATCAGAACAGACTAAAACCACAGGGGCACGGGATAGAAAAATATGGTGTAGAACGAAATATAACAGGAAGGATTTTTGTTCATTTAAGGGAAATGGTGTATGTGTGTTTTAGGAGAAATGAAACTAGAGGGCTCCATTTAGGAAATTGGGAAAAATGTAATAAGACTTTTGATATGCCATCATCCTGTAGGAACCATAGCTATACCAAGAGTTATTATAAATTAGATTATTTTAATCAAGATCAGTATCAGATGTGTATGCATTTTGAGGAAATGATCAATTGGACCCGAACATCACAACAGACCTATGCTATGGAAAACTTTAGGTGGGTATTCTGTGGGAAATATGCATACAGGGAGATGCCACCTTACTGGAGTGGCACATGTACAATCGGGTGTGTGATACCAGTGATATATAAACTTGATGGCCTTCCCCAAGGCCGGATACATAATAAAAGAGACTCAGAATCTGGCCTTACCCAGAGACTCTGGCCCCAAATCTCCCGTGGTATAATAACACAATTGGGAGTAGCCATGAACTACCGAGATATACATATTCTAAATAACTTCATGGTAACAATGTTCAATGATACAATAAAAAGTATTAAAATGATCATCACCGAGCTTTCTGAAGTAAGACAGGTTGCTCTACAAAATAGGTATGCTTTAGACATTGTATTAGCTCCAAAAGAGGGTGTGTGTGCTCTGATTCATTCACATTGCTGTGTATACATCCATGATTTCCAACCCAATATTACAAAGACAGTAAAAGTAATGGAAGAACGTATTCATTCTAATCCATTATCACAAAGAGGTGACTCCTCATTGCCAGACCTGTGGGGAGCACTATGGTCTTGGCTTCCCAGTTCCACTCGGTTTAGATCTACCATAATGGGAATTATATTGATTATTATATGATGTGTATTGTTGTGTTGTTGTGTTCAGTGTCTCCCTGGTGCAATAACAATGTGTGGAAAGATAGGGAAATCTTTGGGTTCAAGATTTGAGAAGAAGCAAGAAGCAGAACCTCTAATGATGTATCAGAGAGAAATCACTCTGCAAGAAGCAGAGGATCTGCTACTTGAGTTTGAGACAAGAGTGGAAAAAGAAAAAGGGGGGATTGTGAGCAGAACTGAAGTCATGTTGGATGGCCCATTGAATTAAATAAGGAAGTGTGTCTCAAACTCAGTAGCTCTGTTAAATAAGAAAGTGTTCCAGTTTGTGCACAAGAGAAAAAAACCAAGATGAGGCTAGAACAATGAGGAATTGTTATAAAGTGCTGAGGTGTCAGAAACCGTGTAACTGCTTTTGCTAGATAGGGAGCTAGCATAAACCTTCGAAATATATGTGTCAATTTGAAAACAGAAAGAATGTGAGCCAAGCCCTCGTACAAGGGGGTGGACAGTTAGGGTATAAAAATGCTGCCTGAATTTTGCTCTAGGTTCCTTCAATGCCTGAGGGAACCCGTCTCTGCAGACATGTGAATAAAACCTTGTTTTCCTTGGATCAACGAATCTTTTGGTGGTTTTTTATCTGCTTCCAGCTCACATAGACTTAAATCCATTAAGGACTACTCGTTGAGTACGGTTTGCCAGCCAGTTGCGAGTCCATCTAGTGGTGGTGCTGTTCCACTTTTTTCTAGCTTACTAAGAAGTAGGTTGTGGTCTACTTTATCGAATGCCTTGCTGAAATCTAAATATATTATTTAGTATTTTTAGTATATAATATATTATTTAGTATATTTAGTAAATATAGCATTTTGCTGTTCTACTAATTTAATCACTGTGTTGAAGAATGAAATAAGATTGGTTTGACATGATCCGTGCTTAAGAAACCTGTGCTGATTGCTAGTTATTACTTTACTTGTTTCTAGATGTTGGCAGATCTGTTTTTTAATTATCTTTTCCAGTATCTTCCCGGGTATTGATGTTAGGCTGATTGGTCTATAGTTTCCTGGGTCTGTTTTTTTCCCCCTTTTTTGAAGATGAGAGCCACATGAGCTCTTTTCCAGTCCTCTGATAATTCCCCGGTGCTCCAGGATTTTTGAAAGATATGGTGCAGTGGTTCTGAGATGACCTCTGCCAGTTCCTTTAAAATTCTGGAATATAATCCATCAGGCCCTGGTGATTTGTTTTCATCAAGATCAGACAGGTGTTCTCTTATTATTTTTTTGCTTAATTTAACTTTTATTTCTGGTCTGTCTTTTACAGTTATGTTTTTGGTGGGTTGAGCTATAGTTTCTTTTTGTGTGAAGACAGATGCAAAGAATGAGTTCAACAGTTCTGCTTTCTCTCTGTTGCCTGGTACTTCCTTGCCGTCTTCTCTCTTTAGTGTACCGACTGTTTCCTTGATTTTTTTCTTGTTATTGTTGGATTTTTCTTATGTTGGAAGAAACTTTTTATTATCTTTGACTTTTGTTGCAAGTCTTTGTTCATTCTGAGCCTTTGCTCTCCTGACTCATCTCATTAGACTCATCTCATTAGAGATGAGTACTCCAAGATCCTTGACAGAATTTGGATCATCAACAAGGTCTTGACTATTCAGCCTGTATTTTATTTTCTGATTATTATTTTTTTTTGCCAATATGTAAGACAGAGCATTTATTTGTTGAGATTTGAAGTTGCATTTTTTTGACCATTCTGATGCATAGTCAAGGTCTTTTTGAAGGGTAGCAGTATTGTCTGTGATGTTGAATAGCTTTACATCATCAGCGAAGAGAACGCAGTTGCTCTAATATGATCACAGAGGTCATTTATGTAGAGTATGAAGAGAGTTGGTCCTAGAACACTGCCTTGGGGGACACCACTGTTGACAGGTACAGAATTTGATAGGACACTCCCAATTTTGACCATTTGTTGTCTGCTTGACAGGAATGCTTCTATCCAGTTATGCAGGTGTCCAGAGATATCATAAGATTTTAGTTTTAGGAGTAGTTTGTCATGTTCCACTGAATCGAAGGCTTTACAGAAGTCTATGTAGATTGCGTCTATTGCTTTGCCCTGATTGAGTTGTGTAGTCCATATGTTTTTGCAGTGTAACAGTTGCAGATTGCAGGATAGTTTTTTTCTGAAACGAAATTGTTTATTTTTTTTAAATCTATCAACTTTATTGAATACACAAAATTAAAATATACAAATATACAGACTCAAAAAACAAAGATTCATACAGATAAATGTTACCATAACCTCTGTGATAAAACTAATTAAACTTTCTTTTAATTTGACAGTGAGTTAAATATTTCCTAAATTATATTATGTGGCAGTTATTTCTTACTTCCTATGGGTTCTCTGTTATTAATGTTCTATCAAACATAATGTTTTGTTGTTGTATTATACTTATTTTTACCAATTAATTCCTTCTATTGATTGTTTAAAGTACAATCAATAAGAGAGTATAATCAATCAGTAAGAGAGTCTAATACTGACATTAATGATTCCTGTTTGCTATTGTATGAATCGTAATCTGTTTCATAAATTTATTTTCCCCCCTTGATTTACCTTTTCATTTTTTTTAATGTTCTAGCCAATCATACCACTTATTCCAGATCAAGTAAAATTCCGCCTCCTCTTTTCCTTTTAATTTTAGTATAAGTTTTTCCATTTCTGCACAGTCACATTTTTTTTTGTGATAATTTTATTATTTTTGAATAAAAAATTTATTCAAAATTTTTTGAATAATAAATTGTATTGGTGGTATATTAGGTGATTTCCAAAATTGAGCCACTGAGATACGTGTCGCTGTTAGGATATGGATAATCAAATATTTTACTTTGGAGGGATAACTTTCCTTAATGATACCCATAAGATACAGTCTGGGTTCCCACTCCAATCCACCCTGGACAATTTCTTCTAACCAAGTTTTGATTCTAATCCAAAAATTTTTGACCACTGGGCATGTCCACCAGAAATGGAACTAGGTATCATGGTTCCCTTTGCATTTCCAACAAGTTGGATTGGATTTTGGATATATTTTTGCTAATCTGGAGGATGTTAGATGCCATCTATATATCATTTTATATAAGTTCTCTTTATAAGACACAGATTTAGTTATTGTAAAGATTCTGGCACAGATTCTGCACCAGATTTCTTCCCAGTCTTCTAAGTCTATATTATGGCCGAAATTTCTTGCCCATGCTATCATTGGTCCTTTTACAGTTTCCTCTGCTAATTCACATTCCAATAGATAATTACATAATTTAGATATCTTATTTTTGTCTGGGCCCAAAAGTATTTTATCAAATTTAGTACTCTTTGATTCTATTCCAAATTCTTTTAAATCTTTCTCATATTTATTGCTATTTGGAAATAGGACCAACAATCAATCATTATTTTTTGGTTTTCTAACTCTTGGGTTGATTTGAGCTTTCCTTCTTTGTCGAAAATTTGGTAATATTTGTGTTTTTTACTGATGTCTATTGTATTAAGGTAGAACATTGCCTCCATTGTTGACAACCATAACGGAACTTTAATATAATGATTTTTCCTCATATCAGACCAGGTTTTTATCAAAGATTTGTGTAGAGTATCTCTCTGGAAGTATGAGTGACTTTTACTACTCGGTTCCACAAAAAGGCATGCCACCCTATTTGTAAGTCATATCCTTCTAATGTTAAAATTCTTTTGTTATCCAATTTAATCCAATCCTTTAACCACATTAACATTGCTCCCAGATAGGGAGACCAAAGCCGCCTCTGCTTTTATTATCTTGTGAATAAATTTTCTTAATTCTTGATTTCTTGCCTGCCCACATGAATTTCATAGTAATTTTATCCAATTCTTTGAAAAATGATTTATCCAATAATATAGGAATCGTTTGGAATAAATAAAGCAGTTTGGGTAGAACATTCATTTTAATTGTGGCAATTCTGCCTAATAAAGGAATCTGCATTTTGCTCCATATCTCCAAATCTCTCTATTTGTTGTACTCGTTTAACATAATTGTCTTCTTTCAAAGTTATTGTTTTGGGTCTCAACCATATATCTAAATATTTAATCTTATTGACAATTTGTAGTCCCATTATTTCTTCTAGTTCTTTTTGTTTATTATTTGTTATATTTTTAACTAACATTTTGGTTTTTCCTCATTGATTTTCAACCCAGCTAGTTTACCGAATTTATGAATTTCTTTTAATGAGGTTGGTCCTGACTCTATTTCATCCCCTATAATAATGACCACATCATCAGCAAATGCCTGTATTTTATATTCTTGTCTTTTAATCTTAGTACCTTTAATTTCCTCATTCATTCTAATTCTGTCCAGTAATGTTTCTAATATTGTAATAAAAAGCAGAGGCGATAATGGGGGCATCCCTGTCTGACACCCCTTTTTATTTCAAAAGGATTGGTAAATTCTCCATTTATCATCACCTTTGCTTTTTGAGTTAAATAAATTGAATCTAACATATTTGTGAAGTTATCCCCAAATTTCATCAAGTTTATCTGGCGTTTCATAAATTCCCAGTTTCGGTTGTCAAATGCCTTTTGTGCATCCAGGAAGACAAGAGCAACTTGGCTTCCTGGATATGTTTCATAGTATTCTAATAAATCAGTTATCATTCTTGCATTATTTCTGATCTGTCTCATGGGAAGAAAGCCATTCTGGTCAGGGTAAATTATTTCATTGAGAATTAGCTTCAATCTTTCCGCCATCATACTCATAAAAATTTTGTAATCTGTGTTTGAAAGAGATATTGGTCTGTAGTTTTTTACCTGGATGGCATCTGCACCCTCTTTAGGGATCAATATAATATGGGCCTCCTTCCATGATTCCGGGACTTTTGCTTCTAATAATACCTCATTGCCAATCTCTAGGAATAACTTTTCTAGAGATTCTCCAATCTCTTTGTATAATTCGCTTGGCACCCCGTCTGGGCCTGGGGTTTTATTGCTTTTTTGTCTTTTAATCACTTCTTTTAACTCATCTAAAGTTATCTTCTTATTTAATATCTCCCTTTTATCTTCTGTTAATGGCAGTAATGTACTTTCTTTCAAATATTCCTCTAATTTATTTGCGTCTATTTCTTCTTGGTTATATAAATTCTCGAAATAGTCTCTTACGATTGTTTTCTTTTCCTCCAATTCCGTCTCTAATATCCCATTATTATCTTGCAATTGGTATATCATTCTTTTTTTGTTTTCTTTTTTCAGTTTATACGCTAACCATCTTCCGGGTTTGTTTGCATATTCAAAGTAATTTTGTTTTGTGTATAGCATTGTCTTAATTAAATCTTCCTGGTCTAATATATTCAATTCATGTTTAAGTAATATCAAGTCATTTTTAATTTGTTCGTCCCCTGGGGCTTTCATTGGTCTATCTTCCAAATCTTTTAGTCTTTTTATTAACAAGTTTTGTTTCTTCCACTTTTCTTTATTTCTGTTGGCTGTATAGGCTATCAATATACCCCTTAGGTATGCCTTCATTGGGTCCCAAAGAATTTGCAATGAGGTATCTTGTTTTTTATTGAATTTAAAAAACATCTCTAATTCTTCTTTAATTTTTTGAGTGTATCCCTTTTCTTTCAATAGTTGTGAGTTAAGTGTCCACCTAGCTTTTTTAGAAGTTTGGGTTTTCCAAGTTATTTGCAATGGGTTATGATCTGCCCAAGTGTTGATTAATATTTCTATATTTTTATATACTTAAGTAAATAATTATTCATCCATGCCATATCTAACCTTGACCAGGATTTGTGCGGATTGGAGTAGAAGGTAAACTGGATTTCACTTCTGGATTCAATTTCCTCCATGCAGTTACTAAATCTAGTTCCTCGGCCATATAAAAAAAAACATTTAGGCAATGTATTTCATTTTATATATATATTTGATCACTGGCATAATCCTGTTTATTGTTAGAAATTGCATTAAAATCATATGGTTGACTTTATAGGGTTGCCTAATTCTATTAATTTTGCATAGAGTTTTATAGAACTCATTGTGATTTGTATTAGGGGTGTATATCCCTACTAGTAAAATCTTTTTGTTTTGTATAACCATCTCTACAATTATTATTCTTCCAATCTTGTCATTATAAATCAGTTTCGATTCTAAATCTTCTTTGATATAAAATGCTACTCCTCTCTTTTTTTCCTCTTCTAGTGGTGTATATAGTTTCCCTAACTTTTTGTTTTGTAAATATTTCTGTTCTTGTGGTTTAATATGAATCTCTTGAAGACATATTATGTCCAATTTCAGCTTTTCAAGTTTCAAAAGTATTTTCTTCCTTTTTGATGGATTGTTTAAGCCATTAATATTTATAGAAGTCAGTGTTAGTCCTTTCCCCATTCTTTCTTATTGTAGGTGTTACCTCCTTATCAATTTTCACTCTTTTTTCATTCCAGGATGTCAGAATACCTTCTGGGGTAATACATCTAAAAGAAATATTTTATTATTATTTAAATAATTAGTGAGGAATCGATAGTCCTTCCTCTGTTCATGGACTCTTCTTGTTATTTGTTTCAGCACTATTATTTCTTTATCTTTGTATTTTATTGTTTCTTCTCTAGAAATCTTGTAAATAATATATCTGACTTTCCTTCTAGCAAATCTAATATGGACCTCTCGAGGGAGTCTGTGTCATCTCGCATAACTAGTATAGACTCTGTAGATATCATCAAATTCATTTATCATCTCATCTTTGTCTCTCTGAAGAAAATCTGCAAGAAGTTTAGCCATCACCAATGTTAAGTCCTCCTCTCTAGTTTCCTCTTCATTTTGAAATCTCAAATAATAAGAGGCTCTATCCATCTCAAGGTGGATTAAGGCCTCTAGAATTTCCTTGTTGTGAGTCGTAATTTTATGGTTCATAAGTTCGAACTTTTTCTCATTTTGTTTAGATTGCTGTTCAATTATCTTGATTTTTTTCTTCATTTTTCTTGGTTGATTCCTGGAACAAGACTATTGTTTCATGCAGGTTTCTGATTTCAGTTTTCATTTCCCCTATTTCTGATTTCAGCTCAGTTTTCATTGCTTCTCGGTCTGTTTTACTTTAAATGTGATTTTTGGCCATAGATTCTTGTAACATTCGCATCGTATTCTGGATTGCTAATAGGGAGGTTTGCACTGATTGGGTGCTGGTTGTAGTAGTCGATTTCTCGGGGGCCAACATTTCTTCAATTGTTCGTTGGGTTGAAACTGCTGGACTGGATAGTGCCACCATTGGCACAGGTTTTTTCCCTGTCTTAGTAGTGGGGATATCTTTTATAATTTTGACCTATTCATCTATTATCCTATTTATACTATCCCAAATTACCATCAATTCTATGATTTTTTAATAAACAGAGTCTCTTAATTATTAATGCTGAAGTTTTCCTAATCAGTATCAACCACTATTTTTCAATACAAACACGTATCAGACAATATCACCTTTGATTAACTACTCACCAACTTTCATCACAATCAGTATACACTTAATCAATTTTTAACTCTTAGCAATCTATATTAGAGAAAAAATACCTATGGTGGTGTTGTAATAAATACTATAATAATTTCATTCCATCACAATAAATCACTGGGAAAAGGGTTAAGTAGGACAATTAATTACTACCTTCCTTTTATCAATTAGGGTTATCTAAACACATTACTATATGATATCTTCAATATTTAATTCTATACCGACACTATACATAAAATAAAAATTGTGAATTATAAAGGAACCAAAGCAAAGAATCTATATAAAAAATAGGAAATCTAAAGTAATCAGCTACTAAGTAAATCAAAAAATGTAAGTTATTATATGTTATCTGATACAATATTCCTCCTATCTATAATATGACAATAAACTAATTAAATATATACCAATGTTCTTGTAGTTCAAATCAATATTTTTCCAGTTACAAGTTTATAAGTCTCTTCATTCACAATGAAACAGTTAACCAGAGTTTAGATTTCTCAATGGCCGTCTTAAGAATTGCACAGTCATTCTTCTTTCCATTTAGGTTCTTATCTGATCTTTTTTTTTTCTCCAGTTCACCTGATTTTAACACATTTGTTTCAAGCTGTCAAAAGGAAATGGAACCTTCCAAAAATAACTTCTCAGCTCTCACACCACACTCCAATTTTCCATCAAGATTCCTCTTGTTTTCTTATTTTCACTATTACATTCACTATTGTCTCAGCATTAGGGGTGGTAGGTTAAAACACTGCTGCCGATTTCCACTCTCCCTCCTTTCACCCTGGGTTTCTTTAGTCTGCTTGATTGTTCTTTCAAACAATCGTCTATCTCAATTATTATCCAAATGAATTGTAATCCAAATAAAGCTTCCAACCTCATGCAATCACCACACCTTCATCCACTGCCATCTCACTGCTTCTTGCTAGCTAGTTTATCGTGTCTCCAGGTCTGGCCACACAGGCTGACTTCTTTCACCCTGGACTTCAGGCTCTCTTCTTCAACATTTTGGGATCACAACCTTCCAAACAGTCTCCAAAAGTCTCTCCTCTCCTCTCCTCGCCTTGTCAATCCCTCCAGGACCTGACACTGCCACGAACGGCCGTCCAGAGGCGAAAATCCCAGCTCAGGAGATCAGAGCAGAATGCTCCTGAACAACCACGACGCGACGTCACCGGAAGTCTCAAACCAAATTGTTTATTGGAGAGTAGGTTGTTTGTTTCTAAGTGGAGAATGATGGATTGGTTAATAATTGATTCCATGACTTTACAGGTGATGCAGCATAAAGAAATTGGTCTGTAATTTTCAACTAGGCTGGTGTCTCCCTTTTTGAAGATGGGGATGACCATGGCTTGTGACCATAGTTTTGATCCTGAAAGATTTTTCAAAGATTATGCTTAGAGATCCGCCTATGGCAGTGGGTAGCTTTTTTAAGAAGTAGGCACATATTCCGTCTGGTCCAATAGATAGAGAGGGTTGATAGAGTTGGCCTGAGAGGATTCTGTGCTTGCATCCCTGAAGGATTGCTGTCAGTTCATCCTGACAATCCTGGGTAGATGGACCTACAGGCTAATTCTGTGCAAAATTGCTTCTGGCATAAATATCCTAAAGAACAAAATCAGCAATTAGCAATAGAAAAGAGATAATACTTGTTAACTCGCCACTTTTATGAATCTGTGCTAAAACATTAGATGCCTTAAAAAAATTGACATCAGTATTGGAAAGCTAAAAAGAATGGGGAAAAAAGAGTATAAAGAAATCCAATTTTATTATCTGGATTTCTTTTATCCTTGTTCCCTTGTGATATTCCTACTACCTGTGATGACACCATAGGATCCCATAAGTCAAAGGGCAGCTTTTTTCATTGCTTTAAATCCCACCAAAGGTTTGTTATAGCTGTTGGGCCAGTCCTCAGCAGCTCTGAAGCGAGCACTACATCTTAGCTTTGCTCTGTGACTCTAACTTAATAGGCTTGGATGATATTTCTGAGATTATCCTCCCAGCTTTTGACCTAGTGAATCATCAGAAACAAAAACCTCAGGGGAGGAGAGCTCCAACCAAAGGTGTGTTCTTCACTCATCTAGAGATAAATGACAACACCACAATTAAGTCCTAGTGGTGCCTTTCTTAACCACACAATGCAATCTGTTGGTAGCACAATGAGAGTGCTGGTATTTCATTCACAGTATCTATATTTTATGAACATTAACAAGCAAGAAGCCCAGGACAAGCAAGCAGTTATGAGCTCAAAAGGCTTTGTCAGATATTTTCTCTGAGGGCTCATTAAAATGGTCTTTTAATGGAGTACTTCATATCTGAATCTTTAACCGTAGCTATAAATAGGGTTTATAAGTACTTGACAATGTGTGGTAAAGTAGCATTAGTTATGCTTGCCCTCCTTCTCTTCATACTGTACTGTATTTGCTGTACTGTAAATGTAACAAGGGCTCAGTGGCTCAAAGACATTGTGCTTGTCAATCAGAAAGGTCAGCAGTTCTGTGGTTAGAATCCCTAGCGCTGTGTAACGGACTGAGCTCCCATTACTTGTCCCAGCTTCTGCCTACCTAGCAGTACAAAAGCATGTAAAAATGCAAGTAGAAAAATAGGGACCAAAATTTGGTGGGAAGGTAACAGCGTTTCATGTGCCTTTGGCATTTAGTTATGCTGGCCACATGACCATGGAGACATCTTCAGACAGCGCTGGCTCTTTGGCTTTGTAACGGAGATGAGCACCGCCCCCAAGGGCCAAAAACGACTAATATGTAAATGTAAAAAGGGGCAGAGAGGAGTCAGGGTCGTGATAATAGTTCCAGACATCCCTTTAATCATACAAAGAAATTAATATATACCTCTAGCTTTGTTTTCTTGAGGGTGGCCATGCTTCTCTTATCTTCTGTTCTCTTTAAAAATCAAGAATCGGTGAGTTTCCCTATGGAATAGAGATGGTCTAATTAGTTTATCTTTAAATAAATATTTGTTTTAATTTTAAAGTAATATTCATATTATCTTGTCAAAAATAGGGTGGCCACCATTGTTTTGTTTTGGGTTTTTTTTTGCACTCCAGGACCCTAAACACTGATAGCAAGAGTTGCATACTCTTTATTCACTGGCTTGCAGTTGGAGCTAATGCAGACTTTATGGCAACAGCTTCTAGTTTATTTTCCCCCTCTCTTTCTGTTTACACAGCTATTTCTTTTTTCCTTTTACTTTTTTCCTCCAAGAGGGGATTTCCTCTAATTTCTCTGCTTGCCCATTTTGTAGTGATATATTTACAGATCCTTTTTAGAATATTGTTCATGCATTGTTATTAGCAATAGCAATAGCACTTACACTCATATACCACTTTATAGTGCTTTATAGTCCTCTCGAAGCAGTTTACAGAGTCAGCCTATTGCCCCCAACAATCTGGGTCCTCATTTTACCAAACTCGGAAGAAGGGAAGGCTGAGTCAACCTTGAGCCTGGTGGAATTTGAACTGCCAAATTATAGGCAGCTGGCTGAAGAAGTAGCTTGCAGTGCTGCACTCTAACCACTGCGCCACAGAGGCTCATTATTGTTGTTGTTTTCCTAATGGATCAATACAGCTTTCTCTCACTTTTTCAAGTCTACTTATATTTACATAATTGTATGATACCTTTCCTTTAAGATATCATAATGTTAGCTTCATTTTGCCCCAGCTTTGCTTGCTTAATATTAATCTTTTTCCAGTTATAGAAACTGAGACGTATAGAGACAGTGGTATTCAAATACTTGGGCTTTCATTCCTACAGGTTCTTTATGAAAATTGTACATGGGAGTAATTTCAGGTTTCTGAATGTTTGGAAGCCCCTTATTACTGTTAACTACGAATTAGAGAAAAAGCTTCAACAACAGTTGCATGCCTATTCATAGAACTGAGTTCTGTTACTAGCTGAACTGAAGAATTATCCTGAACTTTTTTTAACTGTCTGATGTTTGATGTCTAGTTGACAATAACTTATTTTTCAATCTCATCAGAAACACCAAACAATTAAAGGAGATTGCAGTGAACTCAGGATAGGAGCAAACTGAAGGGTACAGCCTAATGTACTTCAAAGAAATAGGCTTTTATGATCATTTATTTATTTATTCAATATTTATCCCGCCTTTATTTATTTATAAGTTAACTCAAGGTGGTGAACATACATAATACTTCTTCCTCTTTTCCCCACAATATCAATACTTTGAGATGGATTTGGCTGAGAGAAAGTGACTCACCCAAAATCACTCATCAGCTTTCATGCCTAATGTGGGACTAGAACACACAGCCTCCTAATTTCTAGTATGGTGCCTTAAACACTAAGCCTAACTGGCTCCCGATATGGTAGAGGTCGCTGAAGGAGATAATATCCTCTCATAAATCAACACATATTCCAAAGGCAGAGAATCTGCCCCAGAAATATGACAACATTTATTTGTTTGTTTGTTTGTTTGTTGTTTTTTATTTGGGAGACATGTGAAGCTCCGATATATCTCTGGCCCAGTGGTCAGATTCAAAATTTTTTAGTACTGGTTCTATGGGTGTGGCTTGCTGGGCATGGCAGGGGAGGATACTGAAAAATCCCCATTCCTTCCCCACTACACTAACCTGATTTCCAGCTCTCTTCTCCTGTGTAGGGCAACAAAAGAAGACCCAGCCAATCAGCTGGGACTTGGGAAGCGGAGAATAGTTGGGGGCAGGCAGGGGTGGGATTCAAATTTTTAATAACCGGTTCTGTGGGCGTGGCTTAGGTGGTGGGTGTGGCTTAGGTGGTGGGTGTGGCTTGGTGGTCATGTTATTGGCTGAGTGTGGCCCACTCAATATCACTCACATCAAGGCACGCATCTCCTCACCTGCCCTCTCGTGACTATGGGAATGCTGCAACAGTCTTAAGTGTGAAAAATGGTCATAAGTCACTTTTTTCGATGCCATTGTAACTTTGAATGGTCACTCCACACAAGCAAAGTCCCAGCAAAGGAGGGGGAAAAAAAACTACAGAGACTTTCATAAGTCAGGAAGTCTAGTCCTGCCAAGAATGTAACAAGGGTTAGCGGAGAGGCAGTTTCTGTAAGCAACACCAAAATGTTTCCTTACTGCCTTCCTTACAGGATTAGGCCAGTAATTTCTTCTAACAATCGGTTCTCCGAACTGCTTAGAATGTTTACAACCGGTTCTTGAGAATAGGTGCAAACTGGTAGAATCCCACCCTTGGGGGCGGGGCCAGTCATAGGTAATATTTGCCAGTTCTCCAAAGTACTCAAAATTTCTGCTACCAGTTCTCCAGAACTGGCCAGAACCTGCTGAATACCACCTCTGCTCTCGCCTGTTTTCAGGTTCTTGCCTTCTCTCTGCATATATAATTGGGCTGTCTCTATATCCGTGATGGTGAACCTATGGCATGCGTACCAGAAGTGGCACGCAGAGCCACTTCTGCCAGCACGCGAGAGGTCACCCGGAAGAGGCCCAATGCAGAGCCCCACTGCATGAGCGCATGCCCCCCGTCAACCAGCTGATTGTCGGGTTATCTGCTGCGTATGCACAGGGGAAGACATGCACGTGGGAGTGGCATGCAGCATGTGGGGGGTTGCATACACATGCACCCTTTATGCAATGTACGCATGACTCCCCCAGCCCCTGTGTATGCACATGCAACCCCTGAGTGTGTACTGTATTCCTGTGAACATGCGCGCATGACCTCCTGCCCCACACACCTCTCATGCAATGTGGGGGATTGTGCGTGAATGCACAGAGGAACATGGTATGCATGCATGCACAGGGCAGAGGGAGTCATGCGTACACTGCATCATGGGTGCAATCATGCAAGCATGCAAGCATTCATATGTGCACGCACTTTTGGCACGCAACATGTAAAAGGTTACCCATCACTGCTCTATATGCTTGCTACAATTATACTGATTATATTAAGTATGTGGGTTTTTTGTGTTTTTCAGTTGAATGATAAATAATCAGGAACAGCCCTAACAAAGTTTTCAAATTCTACTCGACATATTAAAAACACCAACAAAGAATAGCTGAACAAAACATTCAAATCAAATCATTTATTTACAGTACCTGTACCATTAAAAGCAAAACATTTATTCAGGAAAACATAACCTCAGAATGATGGAAAGAATGAAAAATGCATGCCAACTAAGTGTTCTGGTTTATTTTAAGTGAAAAATGGCAGGATTTTTAAAAATTAAATTGCACAGGATTACAGGGTCATAAAAATGAATTGTTGGTGCGTTAATCCAATTATACATGGCAAAAGATGCTTGTTTTTCACTGAAGTAAAGGTTTTTACAGACATAGTTTTCATCCCATAACAGAGAATGAACAATAAAATGTTTCCCTTGGTACGGTAATATTTGATCAATACTATCAAAACAAAAAAGACATTCAAAAGCTTTGGAAGCTTCAAAAACATTAACCTCTGCTGTTATGGATGTCCACAGGATAGGTTAAAAAATGTAAGATGGTGACCACACCTCTATGATCAAAACTCTGACCTTTTTCCTCTTCCTAATTGACTCTAGCTATTGAGTAATAATAGTAATAGCAGTAGTTTTTTTTTCTCTAGAAAACAAACTTTGCTTTTTGCTGCCTAAGATTCATGTTAACGTATTTAGATGATGTTGCTTAACTCATCATTTATTTTTCCTGATGGGAAGGCACATGCCAAGGTCCACTATGGCAGGGGATGGGCAGTTCAAAGATGTGAAAGATAAATAAATAATTAAAAAATATATATTTCATCGCATGAATTAACAGTTTAATACCCGTGTTTGAGATACATACAATTTTTTATTCAAGGAAAGGGGATTGGAGAACAGAAGAAATGGGAAAGGAGAATGTTAGCAGGGAGATGGATAGTTGAAAAATGTGAAAAATTAATTCTGAATTATTATTATTATTATTATTATTATTATTATTATTATTATTATTATTATTATTGTGGCTGGGTAAAGATGAAAGAGCGAAATGCCTCTCTGCACTTCCTACAATGACTTTTAATGCTGTTGATTATAGTATACTTCTGGACTGGCACTAAGGATTAGGAGTGGAGGGCAGTGGTGGGATTCAATTTTTTTTTACTACCGGTTCTGTGGGGGTGGCTTGGTGGACGTGGCAGGGGAAGGATACTGTAAAATCTCCAGTCAGAGATGGTATTTGCCGGTTCTCCTAACTACTCAAAATTTCTGCTGCTGGTTCTTCAGAATTGGTTAGAACCTGCTGAATACCACCTCTAGTGGAGGGACTCTAGGTTCCCTTGTATTCAATGTTTCCAACTTGCAGGATAAGGAAAACTCTTCTTGTCACAACTTCTGGAACAGCATCTCTCTTTTTCTCTCTCTCTCTCATACATACACACACACACACACACACACACAAGGAGAGAGGGAGAGAGAGATAAGGAGGGTGCCCTCTCTCCTACGGTTTCAGAAAGCCTTTAAGATCCAGGCTGACTGGTCCCAGACTGGGGTTGTTTGTGTAGGGCCCTATTTTTTTTAACCTTTGTGATCATTAAAATTGCTGAAGTCCAGTTTGGTTTGATTCCTCCACCCCCTGTTTTTCTGTGTATTTTTTTTATAGTTTCGTCTAGTGCCTATAGTCCACTGGAGTTAAGTGACTAATAAACTCAAAACAGATAAACACAGTTCTGATGTGGATCCTTGTCCAATTTGAGAGTCGGTAGGATGTGAAATTTGCCACATGCAATTGACAAATGGAATCTCTTTGAGTTTGCGACCTGATCTATGCTAAATGTTTGCTTGCTCATGATTTCTGTACCCCTTGGCCAATGACTCAATTTACAGAGAACAAAGGAAATCTTATATGATAATCCTAATCTTAATATTACAAACCAGTTTCGCAAACTGGAGTCGTCTAAAATCTAGAATAAAAACAAGGCAGAGAAAATGTAGCATGACTGCATGAAAACATTTCCTTCCCTCACCTAGAAATCATTAAGGAAGAGGCCAGTCTAATCTTTCCTGGAAAAGAGTCAGTCAATTTTGAACCGGCTGTTCCCTTATCTTGCATGCCACCAGCTACATTTCTAGAATAAGGTCACCAAAATGATTATAAGTGAAGCAGGGTCATGTCAAAAGAAGCAGACTTTCTGATTCCCCTGTAGAGTTTTATCAGTGATAAAGTGCGGGGGAAGGGGGGAGACTGCTTGGAATAAATTGGATGCCAATGAAGCATGAGTGTAATACAAGCCACAAAATGAGCCACAGTGATGTGTTCAGATGATACAATCAACTGGATCATGAACCAGGTGATGGTGTTATGCTTAAGCCCAGGCAGCTGTAAGGTTTTAACATTCCCCAGGTTAATTCTGGGTTTAAGTCCTTCCTGGTCAGTTGTGTTGTGAGCCACCATAACTCAATGAAAAAATAAGACAATTCCATAACAACTGCCAAGCTAAATAGCTTTATAAGAAAAAAAAGTGGTGGGATTAGTAAGTGGCTAGAAAAGCTGAGGTCTCTATTATAGAATAGAACAGAATAGACTTCTTTATTGGCCAAGTGTGGTTGGACACACAAAGAATTTGTCATGGTGCAAATACTCTCAGTATACATAAAAGAAAAGAAACATTCGTCAAGAATCATCAGGTACAACACTTAATGATACTCATAGGGTACAATAAGCAATCAAATCATACTAGGAAACAGTCCATATAAATCGTAAGGAAACAAGCAATAAAGTTACAGTCATACAGTCACAAGTGGGAGGGGATGGGTGATAAGGAGTGATGAGAAGATTAATAGTAATAGTAGTGAAGACTACAACTTCCTGTCAGAGTCCTGGCAATCTCTGAACCCACCTGTCTACACTAATTGGTTGCAAGAGACATCAAACCTTCAAGCCACCAAACTTGGAGACACCTTCCTGCTGACATATTTTTAAATTGTACTAGTCTCCATTCCTACAGGGAGGCAACACAAGAAAGAAGTGAATTTGAACCATCAAAAAAATATTATGGGACTATACCTCTTCCTTGGCATATCACAACCACATCTACATGTTCAATTTAGCCTATAATTTTGAATTTGAACATTTATCATCCATTCCCGCTCTCTTAAAAACAAACAATATCTACAGTGCAACTGAAAATTTATGCTTTTGTATGTGTTGTTCTGTGCTTTTCTAAGCAGTACAGGTGGTCCTTGACTTACAACAGTCCATTTAGTGACTGTTCAAAGTTACAATGGCACTGAAAAAGCAACTTGTGACCATTTTTTGCAGTTATAACTTTTGAAGTATCCCCATGATCACATGATCAAAATTCAGACACTTGGCAACTCGTTCATACACCATTGCTGCATCCTAAAATCAGGTGATTATCTTTGGCAACTTTTTGATGAGCAAAGTCAATCGGGAAGTCAGATTCACTTAACAGGGCAGAACTTGCGTAAAACAGGGCAGAACTTGCTCAACAAATGTCTCACTTAACAACAGAAATTTTGAGCTCAATCGTGGTTATAAGTTAAGGACCACCTGTAGTTGAATAGCACTACAAGACTTGAGAACCAGTTGGTCATGATGTGTAAATAAATCTCTGTACCATTCTATCTTCACCAGCTTTTGGAAGCTAGACTATCTGTTCTCTGCTGCAGATATTTGGCAAAAGTCTTTTGGACTCATTTGCTTGTCATATTCTGATAGGTGAGGTTGAGAGCTGGCAGAAAACCTCATACTAACATTTACAAGGGCTCCAGTGGCCTAAATTCAACCTTGGCTCTGAAAGGCTCAGATTGTGTGTCTTGGAAGAAGTCAGTTAACCTCCCAACACTTTGGCCTTCTAACCAAGGAGCAGCAACAAGAACAGCTCGGCTGTCAGCAAACAACTGCTTAGAATGACCTCGTAGGAAATGCAACATAACAAGCCACATTGGGGATCCACAGAGTTCAGTATTATCTGATGCTGAATCTTTTGGAGGTGTCTTTACTGGATAGCAGGTTGACTTCTATCCCAGATAATAGCTGGAAACGCAGGGGTTGAATTTGGCATCATTTGTTTTTGTTTTTTTAAGGCCCTGTCACACTGCCCAATGGATTCAAAACGTTAGTAAAAAGGACACAATGGATGAGCAAAATGTTCCATCCATTGTTATCCGCTCTCAAAAGGGGCAAAAATTTGCATAACCGGAGCGGATAACATGGAAAGGAACGGAGGTGGGGAGGACGCAGAGCGGATGGAAAGCGGATGCGGAACGGAAGCCCAGCGGATGGAAGCGGATGTGAGCAGATGGCACATCCGCTAGGCTTCCGGGGGATCTCAGCAAAGCGTACGCGGAACGGATACAGCGGATGCACAGCGGATGCCGAGTGGATGAAGCGGATGCACAGCGGATGCACAGCGGAAGCCTAACGGATGCCTAGCGTTAATTGCGCATGTGGGGAGGATGCATTGCGTACGTCCCGTGGATATAAGGGAAGCAGCTCGGAAGCAGGTCACCATTCAGAGGAAAGACCTGCTGCCGGATGGATTGACAGCCTTGCCTGCCCTGCTTGCATGCCTGCCTGCAAGCGTTGCTGCCAACCTCCCTGCCAGCCTTGCTGTCTGCCTGCCTGCCAGCCTTGCTGCCAGCCTCCCTGCCAGCTTTCCTGCCAGCCTTGGTGCCAGCCTTCCTGCCAGCCTGCCTGCCTGCCTGCCTGCCAGCCTTGGTGTCTGCTTGCCTGCTAGCCTTGGTGCCTGCCTGCCTGCCAGCCTGCCTGCCAGCTTTGGTGCCTACCTCCCTGCCAGCCTTCCTGCCAGCCTTGGTTCCTGCCAGCCTCCCTGCCAGCCAGCAACCCCACAACCATGCTGAAGCACAGCAAGCCTCAGCCATCTGCTGCCAGCCCTTGCAAGAGGGACAGGGCTACCATCCGGCCCCCTGGCCCTCACTCTGGTTCTGCTGGGGCTTCTGCATCACGGGCTCGCTCTTCTGGGGCTGGGGCTTCTGCTGCTTCTGCTTCTGGAGGAGCTGATGACAAGCACTCCAGCACCAGCCACCTCCACAGCACCTGCACCCTTCACCCCTGAGACTGAGCGACCAAGAGGAGTGCCAGAGACTCATTTTTGTTTCATAGCTTGTTGTTAATAAAGTCTATTTTTGATTCACACACTTGCTTCATTTCTTTTTTTTAATAAAGTCTTGCTGGAAACTTTTAGAAATGGTTTAAGCCTTTGCATGCTTGTGGGATGGGTTAAGATAGCAGTGGGATGGGTTGAGATAGCAGTGGGATGGGCAGGGATACCTTTGGAATGGGTAATAGCTGTGGGATAGATAAACCACCAGTGCAAGCATTGTGGGACTGGATGGTCCACCCTCCCAGATGCCACACCTATGGCCCTTTATTATCAATAACAATGTAATCAATCATCCACACATGTCAACATAAACACAACTCTTTATTAAACGCCCTGTTCATTGTAGGCCCACCCAACACAAATGGCCCAATCTCATCCGTGTGATGAGACAGCCTCAAGGAAGCATCCATTAATCATCTATCATCCTGTCTTGCCACTCCACTGCTCCAGCTGGGAAGTTGCACCAGTGTTTCAGGAGATTGCGTTGCTTCTTCCCTTCACGTGAGGCTCTGTTGGGGCCTTGCACATCCTCAGTGTCTATCAGGTTTCGCCCTTGCCTCCATTCCCCAGGCTCCATGTCCCCATTGCCTTGCTGGAGGTCCATGAGCCTGTTCTGCAACACTGGGTAGCGGGTGCGCATGAGATTGTGCAGGATGCAGCAAGCTTCCATGATCCTCCTCACGGTCTCTGGGCGATGCTGCATGGTGGTGAGAAGTACCTGGAACCTGTTGGCCAGGATGCCAAAGGCGTTCTCCACTACCCGCCTTGCCCTGGACAGCCTGTAGTTGAAGTTCCTATCTTCACGGGTGAGGTATTTGGAGGTGTAGGGCTTCATGAGGTAGGTTGTGAGGGAGAAGGCGTCATCCCCCACGATGAAGTAGGGCACATCTTGTGTGTCGTTGGGCAGGGGTTCTGGATCTGGGAAGCCCATGATGAGGTTGCATTCCAGCCCAACCTTGAGGTCACTTGCGTTGTATACCTGGGCATCTGAACATGAGCCCTTGCCTGAAGCATCGATGTACATGAACTTGTAGTCAGCATTGACCATGGCGAAGAGGATGATGCTGAAGAAGCCCTTGTAGTTGTGATAAGAGGACCCTGAGTTGGCTGGCGCTTTGCAGGCCACATGCTTGCCATCAATGGCTCCAACGGTGTGGCGGAAGTTCCACCTCTGATACCACTGCTCTGCAACTTTCTTCCATCCTTCTTCAATGGAGGGGCAGTGGAGGAGCTCCTCTTTGTATTCTTCGATGATGGCCCGCACCACTTCTCTGACCACAATGCTGATGGTGTTGTGTGGCACCCTCCAGCCGTACTGCAGGCTCCCTGAGGTGGTCCCTGAGGTGGTCCCTGAGGCCAGGTGGTGCAGAGTGAGTGCCACCTTGAGCCCAGGTTCCAGGCTGGGCCGGAAGTTGGTGTTTGCCTTGGTCAACCTGGGTGTCAGCCGCTGCACAACTTCGTCAAACATGGCTGGAGGCATCCTCATGAAGTTCTGAAATGCCCAAGTGTCTTCGTTCCTGAGCTCCACCATCAGCTTGTTGTACAGTCCGTCCTCTGCTCTTCTGGCGAACCATCTTCGTACCCAGACACTTCTTGGCCGCCTCTTTTTCTTCCCGTAGTAGAGTTCACAAAGCCTGTAGATGGCTTCGCACTGTTGCAGAAGGATGGTGGCTGCCAAAAGGACTTTGTTACGACCCACGGTGGACATTGACTGGATGCTGTGGAAGAGGAAGAGTCAGATGAAGGCTGCAGAGCTCTGCACCGCAGGGCTGCTGTTCTGAAAGTGAGATCCAGACGCGTTGCTCCCCCTTTTTATAGGCAGTATAGGTGTCCCTTTGCATCCTCTAGGCATCCTCTAGGCATCCTGTAGACATCCTTAATATCCGAGATAGGTCCCCTCTGCGAAGGTTTTTTCCGTTTTAAATGCTTTGTTTCCGTGCTGCATCCGCTAGGCATCCGTTCTGCATCCGTTCCGCATCTGTTCCGCTTCCTCCCTGCGTCCGAGCAGATGCGAGTTGCGCGGATATGGAACGGATGCCTAGCGGATATAGCGGATGCATAACGGATGCATAATGGATGCCTAGCGGATGCCTAGCGGATGCAGAACGGACAAATTGGATACATTTTCCGCGCAAAAGTTTTGAGCAGCTCAAAACTTTCTGAGCGGATGAAACGTCCATAAACAGATGCTGGACGGATAGAGAGGAAGCAAAACGGAGGCAGTGAATACAGAATGGATACATCGTGTTAACCAACGGATGGCAAGCTTTTTTGTCCATTTTACATCCTCTTTGCATCCGTTGGTGCAGTGTGACAGGGGCTTTAATTTGGGTTCTGCCAGTGACATTTGAAACAGTCATCAAATACAAAGATAGATTTTCTTCCCCTAGAGAGTGAAACCATTAGATTTAATCACTCTTATGGTTTTAATAACTCTTATGGTGGGGTTATTTAACCTGGATGAAGTGGCATGGCATGGCAGCCCTGCAGGTTGACCTATACAAGCTATCTGATAATACTGCTTGTGGAGCAGACAAAATGGTCATCTCAGGACTCTGGTACAGATCCAGAACTCATCTTTGACTAGTGCTGTGAACTTTACCCATTTCAGGGTGGAAGGATCCGTTAGATTACACATTCAGCAGACTGATTTTAAAGCCCATGTCACACTGAACCAATGGATGCAAAGAGGATGTAAAACGGACAAAAAACCTTGCCATCCGTTCGAAAACGCGATGTACTCACTGCTCCGTTTGGCTTCCTCTCTATCCGTCCAGCATCCGTTTATTGACGTTTCATCCGCTCTGAAAGTTTTGGGCTGCCTAAAACTTTTGCGTGGAAAATGTATCCAGTTCGTCCGTTCTGCATCCGCTACGCATCTGCTACACATCCGCTACGCATCCGCTATATCCGCTAGGCATCCGCTGCGCATCCGCGCAACTCGCATCTGCTCAGACATAGTGAGGAAGCGGAATGGATGCAGAATGGATGTAGAACGGATGCAGCATGGAAACAAAGTGTTTAAAACGGAAAAAACGTTTGCAGAGGGGACCTATCTCGGATATTAAGGATGTTTACAGGATGCCTAGAGGATGCCTAGAGGATTCCTAGGGGAAAACCTATACTGCCTATAAAAAGGGGGAGCAACTCATCTGCATCTCATTTTCAGAACAGCAGCCCAGCAGTGCAGACCTCTGCAGCCTTCATCTGGCTCTTCCTCTTCCACAGAATCCAGTCATGTCCACCGTGGATTGTGACAAAGTCCTTTCGGCAGCCACCATCCTTCTGCAACAGTGGGAAACCATCTACAGGCTCTGTGAACTCTACTACGGGAAGAAAAGGAGGCACCCAAAAAAAGTCTGGGTCCAAAGATGGTTCACCAGAAGAGCAGAGGATGGACTGTACAACAGGCTGATGGTGGAGCTCAGGAGCGAAGACACTCGGGCGTTCCAGAACTTCATGACGATGCCTCCAGCCATGTTTGACGAAGTTGTGCAGTGGCTGAGACCCAGGTTGAGTAAGCAGAGCAACAACTTCCGGCCCAGCCTGGACCCTTGACTCAAGGTGGCACTGACTCTGCGCCACCTGGCCTCAGGGACCACCTACAGGAGCATGCAGTACGGCTGGAGGGTGCCATCCAACACCATCAGCATTGTGGTCAGAGAAGTGGTGCAGGCCATCATCAAAGAATACAAGGAGGAGCTCCTCCAGTACCCCTCCACTGAAGAAGGATGGAAGAAAGTTGCAGAGCAGTGGTATCAGAAGTGGAACTTGCCACACACCGTTGGAGCCATAGATGGCAAGCACGTGGCCTGCAAAGCGCCAGCCAAGTCGGGGTCCACTTATCACAACTACAAGGGCTTCTTCAGCATCATCCTCTTTGCCATGGTCGATGCTGACTACAAGTTCATGTACATCGATGCTTCAGGCAACAGCTCATCTTCAGATGCCCAGGTATACAATGCCAGTCACCTCAAGGAGGGGCTTGAACACAACCTCATGGTGGGCTTCCCAGATCCAGAACTGCTGCCCAATGACAGACAAGATGTGCCCGACTTCATCGTGGGGGATGACGCCTTCTCCCTCACAACCTACCTCATGAAGCCCTACACCTCCAAATACCTCACCCATGAAGAGAGGATCTTCAACTACAGGCTGTTCAGGGCAAGACGGGTGGTGGAGAACGCCTTTGGCATCCTGGCCCACAGGTTCCAGGTACTTCTCACCAACATGCAGCATAGCCCAGAGACCATGAGGAGGATCGTGGAAGCTTGCTGCATCCTGCACAATCTCATGCACACCGGCTACCCAGTCTTGCAGAACAGGCTTGTGGACCGTCAACAAGGCAATGGGGACATGGAGGCTGGGGAATGGAGGCAAGGGCAAAACCTGATCAACACTCAGGATGTGCAAGGCTCCAACAGAGCCTCACGTGAGGCGAAGAAGCAGCGCAACCTCCTGAAACACTGGTGCAACTCCCCAGCTGGAGCAGTGGAGTGGCAAGACAGGATGATAAATGCTTAATGGATGCTTCCTTCAGCCTGTCTCATCACACGGATAAGATTGGGCCATGTATGTTGGGTTGGCCTACAATGAACAGGGCGTTTAATAAAGAGTTGTGTTTATGTTGACATGTGTGGATAATTATTACATTATTATTGATAATAAAGGGCCGTAGGTGTGGCACTTGGGAGGGTGGACCATACAGTCCCACTATGCTTGCACTGGAGGTTTATCTTTCCCACAGCTATTATCCATTCCAAAGGTATCCCTGTTCATTCCACAGGTATCCCTGCCCGTCCCACAGCTACCTTAACCCATCCCACATAATGAAGACTTGACACCAGTCTGGCATATAAACATTTCTGCTAAAAAAACAACAGTGTGAACAGAGTGTTAAGAAAGTATACGATATGAAATTTTGACTGTTGTTTTTTCTCACTTAATAAGAGCATCCCACAAGCATGCAAAGGCTTAAACCATTTCTAAAAGTTTCCAGCAAGACTTTATTAAAAAAAAGAAATGAAGCAAGTGTGTGAATCATAAATAGACTTTATTAACAACAAGCTATAAGACAAAAATGAGTCTTTGGCACTCCTCTTGGTCACTCAGTCCCAGGGGTGAAGGGTGCAGGTGCTGTGGAGGTGGCTGGTGCTGGAGTGCTTTTCATCAGCTCCTCCAGAAGCAGAAGCAGCAGAAGCCCCAGCCCCAGAAGAGCGAGCCTGTGCTGCAGAAGCCCCAGCAGAACCAGAGTGAGGGCCAGGGGGCCGGATGGTAGCCCTGTCCCTCTTGCCAGGGCTGGCAGCAGATGGCTGAGACTTGCTATGCTTCCGCATGTTTGTGGGGTTGCTGGCTGGCAGGGAGGCTGGCAGGAACCAAGGCTGGCAGGAAGGCTGGCAGGAAGGCTGGCAGGCAGGCAGGCACCAAGTCTGGCAGGCAGGCAGGCAGCAAGGCTGGCAGGCAGGCAGGCAGGCAGGCAGGCAGGCAGGCTGGCAGGAAGGCTGGCAGGGAGGCAGGCACCAAGGCTGGCAGGAAGGCTGGCAGGCATGCAGGCACCAAGGCTGGCAGGCAGACATGAACCAAGGCTGGTAGGAAGGCAGGCAGCAAGGCTGTCAGGCAGACCGGCTGGCAGAAAGGCTGGCAGGGAGGCTGGCAGCAAGGCTGGCAGCAAGGCTGGCACCAAGGCTGGCACCAAGGCCGGCAGGGAGGCTGGCAGCAAGGCTGGCAGGCAGACATGCAGGCAGGGCAGGCAAGGCAGTTTATGTGTCCGGCAGCAGGTCTTTCCTCTGAATGGCGACCTGCTTCCGAGCTGCTTCCGTTATATCCGCGGGGCTGACGCAATGCATCCTCCCCGCATGCGCAATTAATGCCAGGCATCCATTAGGCTTCTGCTGTGCATCCGCTGTGCATCCGCTGTGCATCTGCCTCATCTGCTGTGCATCCGCTCTGCATCCACTCTATCCGTTCCGCATCTGCTTTGCTGAGGTCCCCCGGAAGCCTTGCGGAAGTGCCATCTGCTCTCATCCGCTTCCATCCGCTGGGCTTCCGTTCCGAATCCGCTTTCCATCCGCTCTGCATCCTCCCCACGTCCATTCCTTTCCATGTTATCCGCTTCGGTTATGCAAATTTTTGCCCCTTTTGAGAGCGGATAACAACGGATGGAACATTTTGCTCGTCCGCTGTGTCCTTTTTGCATCCGTTGGCCAGTGTGACATGGGCTTAACATTTTGAGATCAAGTCACAGAAGCCCAAAGAAAACAAACATCATGGAGTGGAGATTGCCTATTCATAAAATGGCTGCTAGAGGAGATTAGGCCAATCACACACCAACCGATCAGAAAGCAGAAAGTAAGGATGCTTTATTTTTTGGGAGCAAAAGTAAAAAAAAAAATACTCTATCATATTTCTGATAGCCTTTCTTATATATCTGAATCTGGTTATTACCTTTTTCACTCTCTTCTCCAGGCTAACCTTTTCTCAGAGGATAGATGGCTGTGCTCCCAGGAAAAAAAATGTTCTAAGAGTGCCAATAAAATGGCGCTTTCAACATTTGTGACAGGTCTCAAATACCTGCCTGTCATGACACCATCAACTGTCTCCCGAATCAGAAGTAGGATTTTCCTAATTCCCACAGTCGTATCTACTAATTACGAGTACTTTTGGCAAATCCTGTCCTTATCTTCAGATGCCATGCACGAGCAGGTTAAATTGCATTTTAACAACCTTAAACTGTGTTGCTGCTACACAATTGTAAGACCCAGAAAATATAGAGTTGGTCCTCGAATTATGACCACAATTGGGACCAGAATTTCTGTTGCTAAGCAGAGTGGTTATTAAATGACTTGTGCCTGGTTTTATGATCTGTCGCTTAACGAATCCAGCTTCCTTTACTGACCTTGCTTGCGGGAAGCCAGCTGGGAAGGTTGTAAATGGCAATCACAGGACCCCAGAAAGCTGCAACCATCAGAAATGCTTGACACTTGTCAAGCTTCAGGTAACTACTGGGACACTGCAATGGTCATAAGTGATCAGTCATAAGTCACTTTTTTCAGTACTATCATAACCAACTGTTCAAAGTTATAAGTCAAGGACTCATGAAGTCAAGGACTCAATGTATTCAGATACTGAATTGCAGCTGATGTTGATGTTCTTGAAACTCAAAGCTGTCATTATTTTAGATAATTTTATTTTTAAACACCCACAGGACTTTATTTCAAGAATGCCTTTTCAGTGTTTTTTGTTTTGTTTTACTGGCACATTCCTCTGAATGTGGGACAGGCCTACAGGTTCATTAATGAGTCAACAAAGCAGCTTCAAACTGAATACAGCCTACACTCTGTTTGCCAAGAAAGGCATATTTTTGTTTAGGAGACTTTTCACTAATTTTCTTTCCCACTCCGCCATTCCTCGCCTTGCATTTTTACATGCTTGGACATCCCAGGCGTATGGGGGAGTGGACAAAAGGCCTTTGAGAAGGACAACTTTTTGAATGATCCTATTGTGCCCTGCCTTGAATCAAAGCATGCCTGGCTCTGATCATATGTGGCCGATTGCCTCTCAGCTGTTCGGTCAGCTTGAACTAAGCTACCCATCTTTTCAGCCAAAGCAGTGGACGGACAGGGGCAGCAAATGTTTTCATTAAATCACATGATTCATGTTTGCACCACAAACAAGAAGGAGATGTAAGAGATTTTTTACAGCCACATATGTGGATTCTTTGGATTCCTGAGCACAACACTGGCGTTTTCTCCTTTTGTTCCTGACATGAATGGTTCTGCATTATTAGGAAAACAAAACAGTTTGGAGCGTAAACTTCTTAGATAGAATGACTGAGAAATAAAATGAGCACAGTGCAATGGTATGCTCCTAAACACAAAATCTTCTGAGTTTTTCTTCCTGAGATTATACGGAAGAAGGGGATAATACTCACATGGAGTCAGTTATTTTTAAGTTTAATTTCCCACCTCCCCTCATTGCTTAGTTTTCTTTCTATAGCAGAATTCACTTAGTTTGCCTTCCAGAAATGGATTGGTCTCAGTGCAATATTTACTTTGTCAAGCTCTGCTGCAATCTGTTGACAGAGCTGTGCAGGAAGAGAAAACAAGAAACATGCTGTGTTCCACTGGGGTACATAAAGCTGCTGAAATGGATTCTCAGACCCACAACTGGTGGGAGAGAGAGAGAGACATTTGGGAGTTCGTGAGGCAAGTACAGATTCTGTATCAGCAGAAAAAGAGAGAGAGAGAGAGAGAGAGAGAGAGAGAGAGAGAGAGAGAGAGA
>BLBF01000018.1:834429-967467 GCA_015471245.1 Laticauda colubrina | reverse complement strand
TCTATCTATCTATCTATCTATCTATCTATCTATCTATCTATCTATCTCCATCTCTCTCTCTCCTTCCCTCCCCCTCCCTCCCGACCTTCTGCAATGCTTTTTTTTTGGGGGGGGGGGAGTTGTATCTTAAGGTGGTAGTTTGCACAAAAGCAAGCCATTTGAATTATCCCCGACTATCCCCAAAATGTTTATTCATATAATTGTATTTTACTAAATGTATCCTTGGATGATATCATCCTCTAGAGTATACTGTGATTTCATGGTAACTCACTTTTTTTAATATAAGGAGCTATTCTAAGCACATCCTTCAAATCAGTGTAAATTTCTGTTTTGGCCCTGCCTGTGTTGATGACCACAGAGTGAAGAAGGAACAGATACCAGTCATTCCTCTTGCTCACCACTTCTATTTTTATATGGGTGATGTGTCCTTGCTTCTTTTAGGTCATGGAACAAAGTGTGTGTATGTCTGTGTGTACATGTCTGTATATTGGGGAGGAGACATACTGAAGTACATACCAGCCCCATGATTGCAATCCTTCCTGCCCATTGCCAGACTGCTATTCTAGCTACTTGTAATTGGAGTGGGCTTTTCTGTATTGCACGCACACGCACATATATGCACACACACAAACAAATACAAGCTTGGACTTTTGCTTTGGCCTTTTCTACCTATATTGTAGCAGAAGAGTATTTTCCAGGGCACATATTATAAAACAAAAAGTAAAATGCCTTTCCCCCAAGGGATTATTTTTTAAATTCATTTCAAAATAACTGTTATTTGTGCTTCTACAGCTGATTTAAGGCAATTGGATTGTGCACAGCAGTATTGCTGTGTTCTCACAGATAAATAAATGAAGCCTACAACAGCAAAAACTGAGCATTGTTTGATACACACACACATACAGGGACAATTCAGGCAAAATTAAATTTCATTCATTTCACATTGAGGACAAAGTGCTGCTTAAATCTCACCCATTTAATTTTACAGGGCACAACATATTTAATTTTGGCTGGAGGAGAACCACTTCATGACACTTTCTAGTATAAATAGCGTTTTTAAAAAGCACAGATTCAGTTGTTATAAACCCCAAGAATCTTTGTATCATTATGCTTACTCAAACTCAGCCTGTGATTCCAACTAGTAGCATTGTTCATCCATGCCGTCTTTTTCCTTCATTGTAAACAATAATTTAGTGTTTGGGTAAGTATAGAAGTGTTTTGCTGTGACACAGCATTGGTGATGATTGAAGAACTCCATTTGTAGGAATGTGCCCCACATGGACCATCATAAAAACCATGTCTGAAAAGTTGTGCCCTAAGGATTTTTATTATTATTATTATTATTATTGCTTAGACCGCCTCAATCATACAAGCCACCCCAATAGTTATATTACATCCTCTGTTGCGACCATATTAAATCTTCTGTGACTGGAGACTTTCAAGTATGAAGAAAGAGTTCTGCTGGCCTCATAAACTCACACAATATCTCTGATGGTAGCTCTGTATCAGAAATGAGAACAAGAGGATTGAGGAGAAGAGTTGGAGCCACCACTGCCGTTGCAAACACAACCCAGACTTAGTGGGTGGATGGGAATGTTGGCTGCAAAGTACATAAACGCCATTGTACTCAAAAACAGAAAAGGATTCGCTGCTGGAGTGGATAGCTTTTCTTATGGTTTAATGCAGGCACTTCTTTAAACTGTGCAACTTATAATCGAAAGGCGAAGAAACCTCATTTGTATTCTTCATTGTTACATTACTTTTATAACAGAAATACAGTGAAAGATATGTAGATGTCTCTAGATATAGTTAAACCAAATCTTTTATCTACAAGGATTCAGGGTGCTGGCTAGGGATCCCAGCAGCCAGAGGTCGGCAATATTTGAGGAGTCACATGTAGCTCCCTCCTGAGTTATGTTGTGCTGGTGAAAAACATAATTTCATGTATTTTTTTAAAATAACCTTAATTTTTACATTTGTAAAGAGCTCTTAAAGTTTTTCGGTCAGGTTGATGTGGACACAACATAGGCAGCTTTACCATCTGCCTTCCTTTCTATTCTCCATCTAATTTGCAATTATTATGGGTAAGGATGGCAGAAATGGTGGCACTTGATTCTCTCTGTACAATCTTCAGTGGCTATGTAATTGGGAAACCATAGATAGGGGTGTCAAACTGGTGGCCCACAGGCTAGATGCATCACATGCAGGCCATGCCCACCTCAGCTCCGTGAAGGCAAAAAACATGATATGTCACATGACATCAATGTGACACAGTGAGTTTGACATCTGTGCTATAGGACAACAGAAATACAGGGGTGTCCAAGAAGGAGCAGAAGTGTCAAACTCAATTTCATTGAAGGCCGCATCAGGGATGTTTAACCTTGGGTGAATTGGGGAGCATGGCCAACTCGACATCACTCGTGTTAGGGGTGCATGTAGTGGCCTGAGTGCTTTGCCAGCAAAAATGGCACTCCATTTTCAATGGCAGAGGCGGGCCAGTTCTTCACTGTTTCCAGGGCAGCCCCACAGGCCAGATCTATGCACCCTGTAGGCCAGATCCGGCCCATGGGCCTTGGGTTTGACACCCCTAGGACGGAGACATCTGCCAGCCATTTTTTAAAAACAACATTTTGTTTGGTATAACCAGCCAACAGCTACCTTAGTTTTGGGAACCAGATCTCCTTCACAAGCAGCCAGGTCTGTCATACCTGAGGAAAAATGTTGTGCCTCTACATCATAAACATGGTACGTGCTTATGCTTCAGCCGACAGAAGCAGTAGATAACCTGGAGGAGGAGTCCTACAAATAGCCAGTCACAAAGATTTTGAATTCTTTAGAACCCTGACAAACCACAAGGCAACACTGTTACTATACAATTTTGCTTGCAGGCTGATCCATTTTCCTTTCTTGCCCTGCTACTTTTTTAAAAAGGGAAGAGAAAGAAAGAAGGCATTCTGTTTTTGGAAAAAAGGCAAACCACCTGGAAGCTTGGATGACACGTGTGTTTGATTCATTAATTACATTTATGAAGGCACTTTCTAATGGGCTGCACAAAAGTCCCTCCTGTGCTTCATAGAGATGCTCAACAGTTTTATTGTAAGTCAGAGCGCATTATTCTGCCCAGCTGCTAGAGAACCACTGCTGAACGATTGTTTCTCCTATTAAGCAGTCAGCATAAACTCTCCTTGTTACAGCCTGGGACATCGCCTCCAGGGCAAGCAGACACAGAAGAGCAATTGCCGAATTGCGTATGAAAATTATAGTTTTATTGTCCGTACAAATGAAGGTTTGACTCTGACACCCGCTCTGCTCTGCTTTTGTGATAAAGAGGCAATTCTTTCACCAAACAAATAAGCACAGCACACCATTGTAATCCAAGAAACAGGCACTATTTATGCATTGGAAAGACAGGCTCACATTTGTATTGAGTCTAAGGCCCCAGAAGCTGCTTTTTTCAGTAAATTGGAGGGTGGGGGGTGGAATGAATACTAGAACATTAGACAGAGCTGGAAAGGGCTTGTGGCATCATTCGTGTTAATTTAACAGGCATGACTGATAAGTTGGGACCATGTATTTTATGTTTATGTAAGCATCTTCACCACCATAGCGCTCAAAAGCTTCCAGTGTCTCTTGAATCAAATCTCCAATATTTTCTCGCTTCTGCTGGCTGTAGTCAATGCCATCACCAGAGTTCACTGAAATAAATAAATAAATAAAAAAACACAACAGAAATAAAATTAGTTGTGGGTGGTGGGTGCTCCACACCACTGGGGGTTTTCAAAACAGATAAGCAGAATTCATTGTACCTAATACCACTTTTTTCTGCTTCATGTCATAGGTAGTATATATTAATGGTACATTCACAACTTCCTTCTCACTTTTGGGGCAACTAGAAATGCAGGAAATGTCCTAAAACAAATACACATCTATCTTCTTGCAAGTTGTTCAGCAAAAATCTCCCAGGCAGACTGCAAAATTTCTTCCAGGCATATTGCTGACAGGAGAGCATGTTCTGCCAACCAATGGGTTACTCTCACTGTGTATGACAATGGGGATGTATTGAAGAGGTACAGAGACTAAAGAAAATGAGAGCTACTTCAAGTGCATCTTGATACTGTAGAGTGTGCCTAAAACCCAGGGCCCCAGGCATTCCCTCCTGCATTAAGTTAGGGGGCTGCTTCCAAGTATCTATTTGTAGGGACATTGCCATGAATCTGATACTTCATATCCATGCCAATGTTTTGGTCCACATTCAACTTTGCTTGATAATGAGTTGATACTGAGGCAGTCAACTAGTTCTGAGTAAGACCAAGCCTGGAAATAAAAGAAAAAGAAGTAGAATATGTTATTATCATAACTATATTAACATAAATTGTCAGTAGATCAAGACTATCGTCAAAAAATAGAAGTGGGGAAACTTAACCAGAAAGGAGATAAAATTGATTTACATAATATTTGTATATGCTAATTTTAGTGCACAGATACAAATTTTAGAAATAACTATTATTCGTCTGACTTTGCTGCTACGCCGTGGTCCTTTAGTTTCATAAAACAGATCTGGATGCCATATTGCATAGGAAAATACATCTCACTGAAGTAAAAAAAACAATGACCATAGGACTTGGGTTTCTGCTTTGTTTGCTTATTTTTCAGGATAACCTTAAGATCATGGCTTCTCCTAGTTTATTCACCCTTGTATATTTAAATTGGATTTGCATAGAATAATCTTCAAATGGAGAAATATTCCCAGGAAAAGAGAACATATGGCCATTCTTCTCTCATTAAATTGACGGTATTGGAATATTCTTCATGATACCAGGAAGATTCTGAATCATGAATTGGTTCTAGATGTCAGGTCAGGCAGGTTTCAGTCACAAGATCTGAAGCTGCTTTCTAGCTTACAGTTGAGGAATGAAGTACAAGTGAGCTGGATATCTAACAAATTATTTTGGCTGCTGCTAAACACCAGGACCAGTTGTTCAGGGAGACTGAGTGAGTATAAGACTGCAGAACTGGCAAAGAAGATGCTATGTTTGTTACAAACTCTTCTCTTGAAGAAAGTACAATATAATCTTAGTTCACTCAATTTTTTTCTGAAAAAAAAAATGTACTGAATTAAGTCGAAGTCAAGAAGAAAAGTTATTAGAAGTTTTAAGTGAGGGCAATGTTTTTCATCTATTCTACAGTGAGGCAGCTCAAGAGCTCATTGGAAACATATTTGCTGCAAGACGACATTTAAGTAAAAAGCATTCTAGATACTGTACAAATATGAAATGCATGTAAAATTTAGACCACTATCTTTACAGGGGGATTTTGACGATACACATGTACATGTATACACATGTATATAGCTCTCAAAGATATGATAAAGTGGCATCGATCTCAATGAAACATAAATGACTTCTAAATTAATATTCTGTACAGTTTAAGAGATGGTCAGTGGGACAATGCTGGATTAATGTTCATAAATCATGGCCATATAAGGGAGCATCATACCACTCCTGAAGCCGAAGTATATTCAGAATCATACCAAAAATAATTTGGCAATAAGCACTGGATGATTTAGAGGTTTGGCAGGAAGATACTGACTTTTTCAATCTCTTATATCTTTGGCTCTAGCCCTGTCTGGAGAGGTGACTGCTGGAAGGTTATTTCATGGCTCATGTGACATTAAGTGAGCTCACTTTTGTTAATAGCAGACAGGTGTCTAAACCATAAAACTCAAGAGCTCTTCTAACACAATTCATCCATTCCAGTAGAAATATTAAAGAAGTCAACAAAACTAAGAAAGACGCCACATAATCTTTTCTGTCTGGGAGCTGCAGCTGACGCTTTTCTGCTTCAGGTATCTGACTTTTTAAAAAAGCAAACTCCTGGATTTTTTTTTTTAAAAAGAAAAAAACTGTAATTAAACAATGTTTCTCTTAGGTTTTAAACTGGCAACTTTCTGTATGTAAGTGTTCTTAACCGCTAAACTATTTGAGAGGTGAAGGAGGGAAGGAAAAGAGATATAGCAGCTATTAAAATGCAGGGGTAAGGATTGACTAGGTTAAAGAGGCAACCTTGCCTTTGCAAAGTTCCTAATTTGTTGCTGATATTAGTGTACCATCAACTGAAATGATTTAGCTCATGGGTTTCCAAACTTGGCAACTTTAAGATTTATGGACATCAACTCCCAGAATTCTCCAGCCAGCATGGCTGGATGAGGAATTATGGGAGTTGAAGTCCACAAGTCTTAAGGCTGCCAAGTGTGGAGACACCTGCTCTAACTGCATCTCAAATGGACAGAAGGATTCAAGACAACACAAAAGGGAGAATGGTATCAGAGAAACACACCATAAGCTTGTTTCATTTGAAGGTGAGTAGGGGATTAATAGGGAATGGTGCCATCTATTTCTGACCTTCAGAAATGATTGCTTGCCCATTCTAATCATGAGAAAAAGGGCATTGATCCTTACCTGATACGCCTGTTCTCTGTGAGCTGTGAAGAGCATCCAAAAGTGAGAGGTGCTTGAAAACTCTGGGACGCTTCTCCTCCTCCACTGGACTCCTCCCCAGCGTCCCCCAGTTTTGTGAAGACTGAGTGCCAAAGTCCAGAACTCATCACCTAATCTGGATCCCTGACTGGAACGGAACCGCACCAACATAAAGAAATGGGTGGGGCTGGATGCTCTTCACAGCTCACAGAGAATGGGCATATCACCCTTTCTCCCATGAGCTGTTCAGAGCATCCAGAAGTGGGACATACCAAAGCTTGGCCTGTCCTTAGGGAGGGAATCCGTCTGGATCGAAATCCACTCCTAAACTCTGTGGACCCTCTGCAGGACTCATCTGCCAAATGAAGCATCTGCTGAGGCATAGATATCAATTTTATCATTTTTGACAAAGGGAGATGGTGAACCCCAAGCTGTCACTCTGAAAATTTCTTCTATGGAAGCCCTTGTGGCCCATGCTGCTGATGTTGCCACACTCCTTCTTGAGTGGGCTTTAATGCCCTTAGGAATTGAGATGGACTGGCATTCGTAACTTTCAGCTATGGTGGCTCTCAACCATCTACTGATGGTCATGGACGACACATTTTGTCCTAAAGTGGATTTTGTCCTAAAGTGGACTCTATTCCTAGAGTCTCAGATTTTCAAAATGCCGCTGTGCGGCCTAGATAGATGCTTAAGACTCTTCGAATGTCAGGTTGATGCCATTGATGCTCCAGTCTATGAGATGGTTTCAGACAAAAATTTGGATGCACCAATTCCTGCGCTCTGTGGAAGGCTGAATTTACTTGAGGAGTGAATGATGGATCCAATCGGAGAACCACTCTGTCCACATGAAACACACACAGGTCATTTCTCGTTGACAATGTCGCCAATTTGGAAATTCTCCTAGCTGATGTGATTGTAATTAGGAAGGCCACCTTATATGTCAGGAATTTAAGACTAGTGGTTCCTAAAAGCTCGAACGGGCCAGTTGTAAGTGCGGTTAACCCCTTGTTAAGTTCCCAAGTGGGATAGTGGTGAATTACAGGAGGTCGTAAGTTTGCAGTGCCCTTAAGAAATCTGCGGACATGTGGATGGTGCACTATGGAATGGAGGCTACCCCAGGTTATCACTGAGACTAAAGCCCCCACCTGTCTACGTAAAGTATTTGAAGGTAGACTCCTGGTTAACCCCTACTGTAAAAAATCCAATAATTGTCCTATTGATGGGACAGTTGGGTCGATCTTAGGCCTCTGGCACCAGCAAGAAAAGGCAGACCATGTGGCCTCGTATATACTATTTGTTTTGCTTGAATGGTGTCAATAGCATCCTCTGAAATCTGTTGGGCCCTGAAATGGCTCCACTCATACGGCTAACTCCATATGGATAGACTGAGCCATTGTGGGTTCAAGTGAAGTATCGGCCCTTGGGAGAGGGAAATCTTCGATGGTGGAATTTTCCAGGGTTGTTCTCTCAATAGGTTCTGTAAATATGCAAACCACGTTCGCCTGGGCCAGTAAGGGGTGGATAATATCAATTTCGCTCGTCCCTCCAATAACTTCTGGATCAACCTGGGTATTACCAGGAGTGGAGGAAATGGATATAGAAGCCTGGGAGGCCACTGATTGGGCATTGGCATTGTTTCCGCCCCCTGAGTTGGCTACCTTGAAATATATGGGGGCAATTGGGCATTGAGAGGAGGGGCAAATAGATCTATCACAAGATAAATTTTGTGTTAATGAGAAAAGATAATAGACAGCTGAAATAAGGACAGACAAAGGATACAACTATAATGACTTAAATTGAGATGAAATAAATAAAATAGAATTAAGAGAGTGAAAAGAGGGGAGAAGCTATGTAGAAAATGTAGAATGGTAATAAGATATAGAATAGTACATAAAAGTGAGCATGAACTTGAATTTATGTCTGTACGAAGAGATGTAACCTGGGATCAAGATGCTTTCAAAAAAGATGTTTTATGTTTTTATGTTATGTGTTTTGTTTGTATATGTTTGTCTTTTTAAAAATCAATAAAATTTGGGGGGAAAAAAAGAAACACCAATCAAGCAGAACACAGCAAACTCCAAGACCAATAAACACAGACCAAGACTCCAAACCAATCAGGATTAAAATAAAAACATTCTGGCAAAGCAGTAGGCTAGCCCCAAAGTTAAAACAGAAATGGCTGTGAAAGTCTGACTCACAGACAAACACAATACAGAAGCATAGAAGACCGGGAGGCCACTCACATCGCAGGGCATTGATGGCCTCCGCCCCCTGAGTCGGGTACCTTGAAATATACCAGGGCAATTGGGTGTTAAGGGGAGAGGCAAACAGATAGATCACTAGTTGCCCAAACCTCCGCACTGCTTCCTGGAAGACAGACGGGTGTAGGCATCACTCTGCCTGATCTATCGTGGCCCTGCTGAGCCAGTCTGCTTGTGTGTTTAAGGCCCCTGCTATGTGCTCTGCCTTGAACGAAAACAGATTAGCCTCAGCCCACTTAAGCAACCAAGCCGTCTCCAGCATCAGAAGTTCAGAGTGGGTACCCCCCTGTCTGTTTACATGGGCCTTGATTGTGATATTGTCTGTCAAGACCAGAACGTGGCATGATTGGAAAAGGGGTAGAAACTGAGTAAGGTGAACTGCTCGCAGTTCCAACAGATTGATGCTTTGTGATTGTACGGAAATAGTTCAAATTCCCTGTGCAATGTGGGATTGGAAGTGAGCTCCCCATCCTACCAGGCTGGCATTGGTCATAAGGTGGTAAGGTTCCTTGAAAGGACACCCCTTGTTTTCATTTTTTCCAACCACCAGCAGAGTGATCGGAGAGTATTGTGTGGTACCTTTATCCAGACGTTGGAAGTTGCTCTTCCAGATTGCTGGAAAGGTAGCAGGAACCATTGCAGCTCTCCAGAAAGGAATCGAGTCCAAGGTACAATGGAAATACAAGAAATCAGTTTCCTTAACAGTTGAGACAGCACTGCCAGAGAAACCCTCTTTAAGGCTCTGATCTCTTTGTCCAAAGACTGGACAGTCTTTAACCTGTCCTGAGAAAGAAAGACCTTGCCCACCATGATATCTATCACTACCTCTAAATGAACTAACCTAGTTGAGGGGATCAAATGGCTTTTATTCCAATTTATGGAAAAGCCGTGACCTTGAAGAGTCTCCAGAATAATCGTGGTATGCAATTTTGCTTGATGTCTGGAAAATGACCAAATTAAAAAAATCATCCAGATAACATTGCAAACGAACAGATTTGATCCTGAGTGAGGCAGTCCTAGGGGCCGAAGCCAGACCGAATGGCATTGCGATATATTCATAGTGCCAATCACAATAGCTAAATCTAAGATATCTGTAGTGAGCAGGTCTAATTGGTATGTGTAGGTAAGCCTCTGTGAGATCAATAGAGGTCATGACCTCGTTCTCTCTGATGCTGAGCAGAACGGACTGGAGGGTAGTCATCTTGAATTTTCAATAAACCAATGATTTGTTCAGACGTTTGAGGTCCAGAATTGCCCTCCAGCCCCACAAACTCTTTGGGACCACAAACAATAGAGAGTAACAGGCCTTGACCCAGCTGTTCAGACGGGACCTCTCTAATGCCCCAAATATGCAGATATTTGATAGCCTCCTGCATCGACACCCTCTTAATGGGGTCCATGGCCCTAGGGCTCCTAATGAAAAAGTTCGGGGGAGGATTGAAACTCTATCGCCAAGCCAAAACTTATAGTGTCCTTGACCCACACATCAGAGGTGGAACTGTCCCATTGATCAGCAAACAATTTTAGCCACCCTCCAATGGGAACTGCTGTCAAGGGCTCACTTGGGGTGATGAAAAAATCAGCCTCCAGTGCCTCTGGGGCTACTTCTATCTTGGCCTCCCTGCTGACCTCTATCGGAAGATTCAGACCTATCTTGTCTAAAACTGGGCCTGTAGCCTGATGTTCTCTGAGATGTGGGAACGTATGGGCCTTGATAGTAGGACCAAAAGGAACCCCTTCGAAACACCTGAGGTGTTCTGTTTTCAGACCTCCAAAAAAAAGGGGGAAGCACTTTTTTCTAGTTTCTATTCTCTATAAAGAGGGGCTCCAAGACACTGCCAAATAATTTATCACCTGATATTGGGACTGATACCAACTTGCATTTATGCTTGGTATCTGCCTGCCAATGCCTGAGCCATAGCAGTCTCCATGCTGATACGTGAGATGCTATGGCCCTAGATGAGAATTTGACTGCATTAAATGTGGCGTCGGCGGAGAATTCTGTTGCTGCAATAATTTTAGCTATGTCTTGGTGGGCTCTGACATTTGACGCTGGCAATATATCCCTCCAGTGGAAGAGCCATCGTAGGGAGGACCGTGTAAAAAAGGACACAGCTGTAGCTGCCCTAATAGCCCAGGAATCAGAAACATGCACCCTATGGAGTGCCAACTCTGGTCTCTTTTCTTCCGGTCTCAGGGCTTCCGCGGCCTTGTTGGGAAAGGTTGAAGAAGAGGCCAGTGCCACAATGGGCTCATCAACTGCCGGTGCTTTGAGAAATTTTGCAAACTCTTGTGCCAAATTAAAATATCATTTATCATACCTTGTTGAGTCTGGGTATGATGCTGCTGATACCCATTGATTTTGTACTAATCCAACAAACATACGAGGGACAGGAATAATTTCCGCCTCATTAACTGGTTGTGAGAATATTAGGTCCTCGGATTCGTCCTGAGACTCTGATGGCAATGGATGAGGGTCTGATGTGCCTAGTTTAGTGGTGTTCTTTGCGTTGAACAGTAAGGATTTAAAGAGGTGCGTACGAAACAGGCCAGAAAAAGTAGGTTGGTCCAGAATGAGGCCTTCATTGTCCAACATTCCCCATTCTAGCAGGTCAGCCCCTGACAACCCCAATTCCATCTGATGGATCGACCCCCCCCTCCAAGGGAACCTCCTGATCGTCAATGTCCACCTTCTCCCAAAGGTCTTGAGCTGGTATGTTAGGAAAATTGGGAAATACCTGAGATTGATATTGTCTGATATGTGCAAAGGATCGAGGGGACAGGGATCCCACATCCAAAGCAGTCGAGAAGTGTCTGGGCCTGATGGATTGCTGAACTCCAGCTGCAACGCCTGTTTGAATTGCCTAAGCAGAACACACCCCCAGCCAATCAGAACACAGCCAACCCCCCTACCAATCAGAACACAGCCAAACCCCCACCCAATCAAGTCACACCCCTACTAGCAGTTAAATGGAAGAAGCAGCTGCAAGCTCACATTACTCTGAGAAGCACAGAGCTGAAGAAACAAGCCTGAAGATGATGAATGAGACTTCATCGAAACGTTGCCTAGATACTTCCAATTCTACACGGGAGAAAACCCGAATAACCAAAGATCCACATACAAATACCCGCGAAAACCTCAGAAAACAAATATATATATATATATATACATATATACATATCCATCCATCCATATATATGTACATATAGGCATGCCCATATACATAGACATATGCCTATATGGTATATAGGCATATATACATATATATGGTAGTGTCTAAGGGTCCACAGCAAGGGAAACCCCCAATTGCTCCAAGTGAGAGAAATTCTGGATCCCTGGTCCCCAGCTAGGGAAACCAGCAAAACAGGCTCTGAGGTGAATCCTTTCCTGTCAAAACCAAACGTCCTGCAATTTAAATGGTACTTGCAGTTTCAGTCCGAATAAATGATCCAAAGGCAAATGCAAAGAAATGCCTGTTTAATGACAAGCCAGCTAATGCAACGTTAGCCAGACAATTGGAAATGTACTGCCTCGGTCCCCAGAAAGGGAAACAAGCGAGGAATGCTGCCTGTGGTAATTAGGTGCAAAATTGAGCCAGCCGTTGAAAAGGGTGGGAAGCAGAATCACAGTTGCTAAAGCCTGAGCTGTCAAACGAGCCATTGCTGCTGCTGCTCTAACTTGCGATTTAAATACTGCTGTCAGACGAAACAGCCAGGAGAAGAAAGCTGCGAGTGCTCTGCTCCAATCGCAGAGAGAAACGATCGGAAGATTAGATAAGGAAGTTGCCTGAGGCAGTCACCTCAAGCTGCCTGTGGAGTGGCAGGCTCCGCTATTACCAAGGAAACTGTTTCTTTTTCTTTTTTAACTAATCGAGGGGCAAGCCTGAAAACCAAATTAAATGGGAAAGAGTTTTAAAGAGCAAACCTGAATCAGAGAAAGAAACCATTCCAGTCAGGGAGCGCACAACCTCTTACCATGAAGGCCGAGCTAAAACTGGGGGATGCTGGGGAGGTGTTCCATGGAGGAGGAGGAGCGTCCCGGAGTTTTTAAGCCCAGCCTTTCCAGAAGAGACTGAAGCACCTCCCACTTCTGGATGCTCTGAACAGCTCATGGGAGAACTGGGCAATGAGGTTAGGTGCAGTTGCCTATCCATATGAGCCATTTAAGTTTCATATTGCTAGAACCATACAGAATCAGGCATTGTTATAAACACTCATTCTTCTGGAAACCTCACATTCATGAATTAATAGCAAAAACTTCAGTGATTTCACATTGGGAGATACATGTCTTCATTGTAAACTAGAAGTCATATACAGTATATGTAGAAGAATAGATAGATACCAAATATAGAAATCAAACCCATATCTGTGTCACCCCCAGAGATTAAATCGTATGCATTTTCATCCTCTTCTTTTAAACTAATAGACTCTTAGCCACTCCTTTCCAGCTTGGAGACTGGCATGGACCTGCTCAGCATTTAACAGTGCCCTTCTCGGATCTGGTTTCTGCTTCAACCCTTACATCCAGTAGGAAAATATTACTGAAAGCTGAGCGGTATATACTGACCTTCAAGGCTGGACCTGATTTCATTGCTGTAACAAACAGAAGTTGCAGACTGGCCCTTGATCTAGTCACTTTGCTACATATCATTATTATACAGTTTACCTCTCTCTTTCTAAAGCTAAACTACATAAAGATAGTTCATGGGTCTTTAAAATGACATTCTCAGCATAAAATATTTCAGAATTAGAAAAAAAATTGGTAAATATTATGAAGTAGAACAAAGATTTATAGCTATCATAAGATAAGCACAACACTATGTTACTGCATCTCCCTCATGTTCAGATCTTTCAGTTTTCTCCTTTGTTTATTTTGGGCATGGCATGAGCATCACTGGTTTATTAGGAAAAGAGCAAGGAATTAGGACTCAAAACAACTCTTTCAAAAAAAATTGAAGTTCAAGGACACATTGGGTCAAGCTTGCAGATTACATTCTAGCTACAGGCATATCACTTGGGATACTCCAAGAGCATCAAGCTGGGGAAGTCTCAAGACAGCCCCCATTTTCTCTGCTCGGCAAAGTCGGGCTGATAGAGAAGGGCATGGGCTTTCTAAAACAGCAGGCTTCCAAAGCCAGATGCATGTTGTTTTCAACATCTCAAAATAGTTATGGTATGCCTACTTCAGTCTGAATACACCCAGTACTATCATTATTCTGGTGCTAAAGGGAAAGGAGGAGGAAGAGAGATCTCATTACAGAATGCAGGTCCTTTCGAATTGGGAAGCTGCATGTAGGCCACAAGTTGCTCATCATTTGCCAGGGGGCTCATTTGGTGCCAATGGTTGCCAAAAACATACCACGATTCAACCTTCCCAAAATGATTTTAAGGAGGATGACTTCCTTATATCCTGATAATGGATCCTGTTCTACCCCCTCAAATATTAGCTATTGTACAGAAAAGAAACACAGAATTACCTTTGCATGTGTGTATTGGAGAGAGAGGGAATTAACAACCACTGCAGTCGTATTTATGTGAGATGTGGCAATAGTTTGTTCCTGTCCAGAAAATTAGGGGAAATATGCCAGAGTAGCAAAATCATTCTACTGTAGAAGATATTGCAGCTTGGGGGATTGAATTAAAAATATGTGAAAGAATCTGACACTAAGAGAAGCCGCATGGAGAATGGCACCAAATGATGCTCAGACGATCGTTACTGACAATGTATGCTGTGTGCCAGGCTCCTCTCCTCAAGATAGCTATTGTTTTTCTCAAATTTCATGGCCCAGTTTATAAGCAGCATTGCCAAAAAGCTATTTTAGCAAAGAAGTCACCCACTAAGGCCACAACAGCTGCTTTGCACAGCTATAGGAATTAGCAAATCTTTAAGGCAAAGTTGGGAATGATTAACCCACCAGGACAACATCCACCCCAGCATTTGCCAGCACTCGACAGATGAGTCATACTGATCTCCTCAGTACACCTAAGGCTAAGTATCTAGTCATCGTAATAATTAGAATGAAAACATGAAGAGGGGAGAGGATAAAAACTTGCCACCAATGCACAACAATTTCAGCCTCCCTGTCTCTTGTGTAATGTTATTTCTGGGTTATTTATTGTATAGTGAACATGTGGGTAACTAAAAAGAAATAGCTGTCTCTATGATGCCAGAACCTGGAATGGATTCAAGCTGTTTACTGAAATTTCCTTCAGTGGCAGAGAATTAATCAACATGAAGAAAAATTTGGAGGCCACATCTGTCTTGCCAGGCTCCCAAAGTGAAATGTCTAGCAGACACAGTGTGAAGCAAAGGATCTTGTCCTAGGAAGCAGAGCAGTTATTATTACTATGCATCGGAAAGAAAATACCCACTCAACACAAAAAAGAACTGCTGATTTAGGCCACTGAAATTAGAAATAGTGAGGGCTCAGATAATCAACAATTTCTAGATTAAGGCATCTGTTATTACCTGCATAAAGGTGCTTATTATATTTAAAGGTAGCTTCTGTTTTCTTATCTCTTAAGAATTGTTTCAGATGGTGAGGTAAGGCAATCCTTAAACTGGAACTATAGAGAACCAATAGGAGTCAGTGGCTACTGCTAGGGGATTTGGTTGAGGAGACATCCTTTGCCATTGCTGTTACCACAAGAGGATATCAGAACAATGAATAGTAGTACTCTTTCCCCCTTGCAGAGATGAGACAACAATATGTTGACCTGCAAACAATCTTTAAATTAGATAGTTTAACTTACATAGCATAACATCAACATGTTTAGGGTAAAATTGAGCTTTGGTTCCACTTCTGACACTTATCCAAAATGACCAGCACTATGTCCTTATTGTTAGCAAGGAATATTGCATATGACATGAATGTAGCAATAGCAAAAGGAATAGTACCTAGACTTATATAAAGCTTCACAGTGCTTTACAGCCCTCTCTAAGCAATTTACAAAGTAATTGCCTTCAACAATCCGGGTCCTCATTTTACTGACCTGGATGGAAGGCTGAGTCAACCTTGAGCCAGTCAGGATCGAACTCCTGGAGTAAGCAGTGAGTTAGCCTGCAATACCATGTTCTCACCACTATGTTACCACAGCTCTTAACTTAGTGTAGCAAAGGCTCATAACCGAATTTACTCTATCTTTCAAAAAACATTATGTGAAAATGAGCAGAGGAGATAAATATCCATGTGGTCAATGATGACTGCGGCATATTGGAGATTGTGAGTTGGAATGGTGCATGAACTAGTGCCTTAAATGAAAGAAAGAAAAACAGGCATATTATATGTAAAATTAAGATAAGGTAAAGATGTAATGGATCTGAATGAAAGTGATCTGGTCTTGTGGAAAGGAAGAAATGAAGATGTGGCTTTAAGAATAAAATAGGTAAACTGTGGATCAGAAAGTAGGCAATGCTGCCATCTCGAAGTAAGTGCAAAAGAAAATAGGAATCCACAGGCTGATGATAGTTACATATTACGCTCCAATCAATGGTGCTAATCAAAGATTCACATGTGACTTTGGAGAAAAACTGTACTTGTTCAATGTTTTGAACAAATGGTGTGGGCTTGATGAATCATTCTTTTAAATAGCATCAATAGATAGGTAAGAACAAGATGATGGGATACAAAAAATGATTAGGCCATTTGGAAATTCAAGACTGAACACAAATGATGGTTTGGTGAACAGCATCGATACTATAGAATGCCATAGAAGTGTGCTATGCTAAAGGAAAGTATGTAGAAACTTGGTGAAATAACGATGTGGAAGAGATTGTGGAAGGAAAACAATTCATAAAAAGAAAGTACTGCTGTAAAAATGAAGACAAGGAAATTATATTGTACAAGGAGGAAAAAGGATGATTGCAAAGTATATAATAAAAGAGAACAAAAAAAGAAATAAAAGAGAGAAAGTACAGATCAATATTGATGGAATAAAACAATGTTTTAGAAACGGATGAAAGAGGCTCAACAAGGAACCTCCCATAGACTAACAACTTAAGAAGAAAATTGAGGAAATTATTGGTAATGAAATTAATGTGAGGGAGCATTGGAGGAATATTCTCTGTGAGAAAGAGAATGAAATGTTGAAGAATAAAAATGACACAAATTGTATAAGTTTTAGTATCTAAGAAAAAATGGAGTAAAAGTTGCTAAAAGCAAAAAAAAAAAAAAACTGCTGTGAAAACATTGAAAAAGACTGAAAGTGTAGTTGGTGTAACAAGAGAAACATGAAATGAAAAATCTGGTTTGATCATGAAGTGGCTATCCAACTTTCTCAGTGTTTGTGGGAAGTCTGTAATTGTATCTAAAATTTCAAGAATACTGTTGTCATTCCAGTTTGCAAAGGAAAATATAGCAAGAGTGAAAGAAAAATTATGGAGGATTTTTTTCCACCCAGAGTAACCAGAAAGTCTGTAATAAAATCTCAACAGAAATGTTATGAGAGGTGACACTGAGCAACATTTTCAGAGATGCAGTCTGGCTTTATGCCAAGGAGGGAATGAGCAGATCGGAGATTTGTTCTTTAGCCATGTACAAATATATAAATATATTAAAACTTTGTGGATTTTGGAGTTGGAACTGCTTGCTGAATTCCACAAGAGTATTATTTGATGGAAATAAAGCATATATAAGAATAATGGAATACACAGTGAATAGTTCTACACACAAGCAGGTAGTAAGGCAAGCAATGCAAAAATTCCACTCATTGCTTAATATATTTATTGATTAGTGTATATACGGTGCATAACTTGTGATGCTTTTAATGTTGTGTCAGTTGTGGATGTGAACTTATGCAAAATGTTGTGTGCAGGTAAAGCCACACATTGCTGCTGCACAAGGCAGTCAGGAGCATGGCTTTAACAATGTTTCAGAGACCAAGACAATTGTATTTGAATGGAAGGTGGAATGATTACAAGTTGTATATAAATAGCCCCCCAAAATTGAAGGAGATGAATTTGTATATCCTGGTAGGAAGTTTACCAAGGATAGGGAAATAGATGCAGAACATTTATGATGCAGAAATGTAGAAGAACAGTCGATAGTATCCAATTTGTCTAGAGAAATTAATGTAAAAGAAAAAAATGGCTATCTGCAGAAGTATGCTTTTGTCCACTTCCTATATGGAAATGAGAGTTGAGTATGTCAAGAGACATAGAAGTTAAATGCAATCAAATGGGCTATTTAATAAAGGTGGATGTAATTAAGCAAGAAGAAATAAGGTTAAGTATAAATGAGTGATAAAATTTGGATTGAATTCAAAAGTCAGTGACTAATCCAAAAGGAGGAAAACCAATGGAGTGATTATAAAGAAACTGATTGAAGGTATATAAAGGAAGAATGAAGGGGTCAAGATGAAGGGGAAGACTAAGGGAGGTGGATGGATGAAATTAATGAGATTCTCAAAGAAAATAATGTGGGAAATTTAAAGAATAATGACAGTTCTTTAGGTGGCATATGGATGTGACAGAAGCAAGGATGGCAGGCAAGGATAAAAAGATACAGAGAAGTACAGCACACGGATTGGTGTAAATTAGATTTGCCTCATCTTTGGAAGTCCTCCGCCCTTTAAAAAAATAGAAATGTCTCCTCCTACCCGCTTCCACAAGAAATATTTTATCTTTACAACGAAACCCAATTTACAAATATTCTTTTACTAGAAAGGAGAAGAAACAAGAAAAAAAGCAATGAATTGGGGCATAATATTATTAAAATATTTTTGCTATACTTTATTGTCTCAGTAAGTGGTTTCCTGACCTTCAGAATGCATTTAAACTTATATCCCCTTTTGGCTGAATTTTTAATAAAATGAGCAGGATCCAAGAAGGGAAAGGTTGAGAATTATTGGTTTAGATTAGACCGTCATGGAAAAGATTGCTGCTGGACATAAGGTTTGTAGGAGGGAAATGAGTTCCAGTACTGAATAAAATCTGTTAATATCTATAGGGGTTCTTTAGAGTGAAAATGTACTATGGATATTCTTATTCTTGTACTTCTAGGGGTGACAGTTGTCTGTTCAAAATGTTTAAACTTCTGGTTGTGATCAAACATCTGTTAAATCAATGACAGCACACTTGACCTTGCAGCTGCCTTTTTTGTCTTTTTCTCAAGGTTTTGGGTACATCATGGAAAAAATAAATTGAAACTGGAATGATTGAAAGACAGAAAACTCACCTCCCAAGATTTTAATAGTTTGAGCCTGCCCAGCTTCTATTTGAAAAGAAAAGAATTCAAAGAGACTTCTGAAATAGATGGCAGAATTCCAGCTTAAATATTTTTTTTAACAAAGGCAGGAGCCCAGATGCCCAGATTCAACAATTTTATGAAGAAATATCTATAATACCTCTCTTACTCTCACACCACAAGTGATTAAATATTCAGTCTCACTATCCTCTTTGGCCACATTTCTATTGCTCTTCAGTTCAACCATTTTTATTTCTTCCAGCCTTAAAAGCTTGAGACCATGAATGCTGAATTCTTCTCCATGCAAATGATTAGAGTTTTAATTGTCTTAAAAATTAGTGTTTTGCCCCTGAGCTGTCCCTGCTCCTCAGCAACAAAAGCCTTCTTGCCTCCATTCCTCAAAAAACAAAGAGAAAAACCGTGGAACCCATCTTCCATTCACATTCTCATTGTGTGGCTGTGTCTGGCCATTTACAACAACATAACAAGTCTTTGCAATTGTTAAGGAAAAAGCACCAGTCTGTTTTTGTTAAATCACGGGAAAAGAGACTCGAGACCAGTGTGACTTTTCAGCTCTTTCTTTAGTTGCTTGAATCTGCTCTGGCTGCGGAGCTGCAGCAGCCTCTTTTATAGCGCCTGCTAGTGGCTTGCAGCCAATGATGGCTCTTTGAATCCCCTGCCGATCCAGCGGGCCAATCACAGGGTGGTAATGCGAACCAATCAGGATTGCGTTTCTGGACCAATCAACAAGTAGTATTTCCAGTCCAATCAGAAAAGGATATTTCAAGTATGTTAATATAGAACAGTTTTGTTTTTTGTTTTTATTAAAAAGCCTTTGTTAGTTGTGATGCAGGAAGGACAACCTGGCAGGTGGCATTATTATTTATTTTTTTTGGCAGCCAGGTTCACAATAGCTTTAACCATGATTATAGCATATAATGTGAAACCTCTAGCTACCTGTGGAAGAAGAAAAGTAGCCACACCCTTAGTCCAGGTGCTGGAAAGTGAGATCAAGTGAGATCAAGCAAATGTTATCACTTTCAAAGCAAGGAAAATCAAGCTAAGTATTGTTTTTACCAAGATTATGAAACTGACTAGAAATCAAGTAGGAATGAGACTATGTTTGCTGATAACTCCTGCTTATATAAATAAGGAAAATCAAGCAGACTTGTCTTTTTTATTGAAGTATTGTGAAAATGACTCGAAACTAATGAGAAGGTTTAAGATCAGCTTCACTGATGGTTATCCTTATTCCTTTTCTAGAATCGATTGCAGCAAGAGAATGCAAGAGCCGAGAAAGCATGTGTCCAAATGCTGTGAGGTATGGAAAAGGAGGAGCAAACTTAACAGGGTTCCCACAAAACATAACCTTTGCCAGGGAAGGAAGGAAAGTAAATTCAGTTTTTGGTGCTTTTAGAAGAACTGATACAGGCTTAAAAAAAATTGACTCAACCTTCAAAATATCTTGGAGAATGGCAGCTGGTCAAAGACTGCATGTGGAAAAGCCCTGAAAAGTATTTAATTTTGGCTGAAGTGTGTATGCAATGAATAAACACCCAATGAATGGTCACCCAAACTCCTATCTTTGAAAGGAAACTAAAAAAAAATAGAAACATGTGCAAACGTTATCCAAAATGCATAAATGTATATAGGCTTCTGTTGACTCAGGTCATAGTTTCATCTCTAGCTTAGTAAAAATTTCTACACCTGATGGGAGGCTTATTAGTCTGGAGCATGAGATTTCCTAGAATGGAAATGGAGCATGAGATTTCCTAGAATGATACCTTTTAAATACAGAAGCAGCAATGGGGCACAGAATGTGGAGATTATATCCTGCTGGTTCCCATGAAGGGGATCACTAAACGCTCCACTCTTAATCCTAATGTTTCCTTCCTACAACTTCTTCATAGGAGTACCAGATTAAACAAGTGTTACCATCAGCCACTTGTCTTCAAAGAAATCTTTCTCAGACTTAGGAAGTCTGAGAAGTTCACTTAAGAAGAAGTAAGTAGTTAATTCTATGTCTTTTGGTAACTGTTTGAACTGAAAGATTGGTGCTTAAAAGAGTCATTTTGGTTTAGTGCATTTTGGTTTAGTCAAATTCATGTCACCACGGCAGCGTCATGTAATGTATAGGGACTTTTTCCCCCTTCCACACCCCTAAACTGGGCATGGGCGTGGCCAGCATGTGATGCATCTGGCCCACAGGCCGGGAATTTGACAGCCCTGGTCTAGTGGTTAAGGCACTAGGTTAGAAAGTGGCAGACCATGAGTTCAAGACCCATCTGAGCCATGAAAGCCAGCTGGGTAACTTTGGGTCAGTCATTCTCAGCCCAGCCCATCTCACTGTTGTTATTGTTATTGTTGACAATAGGAGGAGGAAGGCATGCCGGATATGTTCACCACCTTGAGTTATTTATAAAAATAATAAAGGTGGGATACAAGTAAATAAATAGTGCTTTCCCCTCCCTGATGTATGTCACTTATTCATTAAGAACTTGAATCTTTATTATGCGTGGAGATAGGGAAAAAGAGAAGAGAGGGAGATTAGTTCTGAAGATCTCAGCTGCTAGTCTCTCTGATTAGGAAGTTCCACATACACAGATGCACACTGACCTCAGATCATAAAGTTAAACTGAATCTATACTGGACTTAGTCCAATTGGTCCTAGTTTGCTATATAATTCCTTAATTATAACTTGGATATTAATGTTCTGGAGCTATAAGACAAGCCCCAAAACAGGGCAATGAGTGTCAGTGGGACAAACACAAATGGAAAGATAAAATGGAGCAAGTCCTTCCTTTTTGACAAAGCCCACTGAAAGGGGAAAAAAGCAATTGCTTTTTTCAATGTGTCACTTGATTAACAGGTCAGACTTTCCTTTAATTCCTTTTGTTTCTGAACCTCTTGGAATAGAATGGAATTTATCATGAGTACAGATGGCTACAACTTAACCTAGAGTATTAAAAAAAAAAACCTCATACAGAGCAAGTATTTTAATTCCGAGCTACTGTTATAATTCTCCTGAGTGAAGGACATATCTAGTGACTCCATTATCTTTATATAATGATGAAATCAATGGAGGTATGTCACACTAACTTCTCCATAGTGCTGAGATACTGCAGAGGATGCTGGGTAATATAGCTGTGCTCTCTCACACTCCTAGACTCTGACTCAATAGCAGGGGTGTCAAACTGGTGGCCTGCGGGCCGGATGCGTCACTTGCAGCTCCACGAATGGGGGTAACATCATGTCAAGACATGTACCCCCGTTCAAATCATAGGTCTCTAGCCATGTCTCTCAGAGTAAAAAAGATTGATTAATTAGGAGTTGACATGTCGGCATTTCCCGATTGCAGCTGACCCTGACACATCATTCATTTCACCATTGATCGTGGTTTCCCCCACCCCTGGATGTATATTCTCCAATGAGATATATCGATAGCCAAGAGTCATCAATCATGCTCTCCAGCAATAACTTTTCATGCCAGAAGCTTTGGTTGCCAGAGTGATTATCTGAAGCATTTAAGGAATGCACTGCTTTCCCCCATTCCCTTTCTGCTGGCAACTAAAAAGACCAAAGAAGTATTTTTTCAGTTGACATGTCACAAAATATCAAGTGATGGCAACATGATGTGGCGAGTTTGACATCCATGTTCTATAGCAGTGATCGCCAACCAGTAGGCTGGCTGGCGGTCCATGAGAAAATTTTGGTGATCCGCAGAGAAATGTCACCCCCCAAAGCACCCCCCAAAGCTATTAATCCAGGCTGCTAGGGAACACAAGGCTGCACCACCCACATGGCCCACGGGAACACAAAGCTTGCATCACTTTCATTGCGAACAACACGAGGTAGTGAGGAGAGGGGGGAAAGGGTGGAGGGGGCCCCCACTCACTGCACGCGCTTGGCTTGGCCACTGTGCTGCTTCTTTCCACTTCTTTCTTCTGCTTTTGGCTACACGCAAGGACAGCAGCAAAAGTCTTTTATTCTCTCCCCCAAACTCTGCCAGAAATGAGTCTTTTGGACCCTGCAAGGCATCCTGTTTCAAGAGGCTGCGCCAACGCAACAAGTCTCACAAAGACTCATTTCTGGTGGACTTTGGGGGAGAGAAAGAAAGACTTCTGTTGCCAAAAAGTCTCTCTCTCCCCCGCCCCCCAGAACAGAGCTGGAGACCGTATCCTGTGATCCCAAACAAAGAATGATTGATCAGTAAGAAAACAGGGTGGGGAAATTTCCTGCAGACTTTTTGGGGGATTTTCCCAGGGTCTCTGGTCCATAGCAGAGGTGGGATTCTACCAGTTCGCACCTATTTGTTAGAACCGGTTGTTGACATTCTAAGCAGTTTGGAGAACCAGTTGTTCGAAGAAATTACTGGTCTAATCCTGTAAGGAAGGCAGGAAGGAAACATTCTGGTGTTGCTTACAGAAACTGCCTTTCCATTAACCTTTATTACATTCTTGGCAGCACTAGACTTCCTGTCTCAGGAACATCTCTGGAGTTTTTTTTCCCTCCTTTGCTGGTACTTTGCTTTTGTGGAATGACCATTCAAAGTTACAATGGCACTGAAAAAAGTGACTTATGACCATTTTTCACACTTATGACTGTTGCAGTATCCCCACAGTCATGAGAGGCCAGGCGAGGAGATGCGTGCCTCGATGTGAGTGATATTGAGTTGGCCACACCCAGCCAATAACATGACTACCAAGCCATGTCCACCCAGTCACATGACCACCAAGACACGCCCACCACCGAAGCCATGCCCACAGAACTGGTTCTTGAAAATTTGAATCCCACCCCTGGTCCACAGGATTTAAAATTATGAGTTTGGTCTATAGGGTGGGATAAGGCTGTGGTGCACTCTGGGGTCATATGGATTTCAGTAACTCGGGAAGAAGAACTAAATAATATAAAACATTTTGGTAACAATTTAACTGCATTTGAAATATCTGAATCTATGTAAATTTCTATTGCTTAACATGCATTGTCTTTTCAGAATTAACCAAGATAGCAGCTCTTCTCATTATTTCAGATCAAAGGCAATTCTTTTAAAATCAGAACCATTCTTTTTCTGCTTTGTTTTAAATTGGGATGTTGCACTGAAAATAACACTCCAATCTAAGATTTTGTTTTTTAAAAAATGGATCTGATATTCCGCAAGCATATTCATCTCAGCAAAAGACCAATAGGGAAGGAACAAAATCTTTGGATAATCACTGGAAGTATTTGCTCTTCTCCAACAATCCAAATAGCCTGCTCAGCAGGAGACAGAGACATGAAGCAAAATTCTCAGTGGCCTTGGTACAATGTTTGTACTGTTGTTGCAAAACAATGAAGCTAGGCACAAATCCTGCTGAAAGAGCCATAGGGATCACATTTTGTCCCTGTACGTTATCTGTTGGAATTTACACAGAAAGAAAGCTCATATACCAAAACTGCAAATATTATCTATGTGGAAAAGAACTCGGTGTGTTTGATTGCCAGTGACTTAATTTGTATTTACACCAAATTATATTTGACATTGCATTCATTTACAAAAGAAATTGAATGATTTGTAACTTAAGATAGCAACTCAAAAACAATTTGCAACTGATGTTCCCTTCATAAGATAATGTAAGACAATACTGCCAAGAGGCAGACCAAGTGACTTGAAAGAAAACCAGGAACAGGAAATAAAAGCAAATGTTACAATTGTGTATTTTTTCTTATTAAAAATACAGACAACCCTCCTTTGTGAATCCATATGGTGGTGCTGACATTGTCTGATAATATGTGAACTATTGCACTGCATAGTTGCTTCTTCCTGTGAAGGTAAAAAGGCAAACATTTATGCTGCAATTTCCACCTCAACTTTTAAACTCCCATTTCCAAAGGCCTGACACTTGTGGGAAGAAGACATCAGGTACAGTTGATCCTTCCCACATAGCTAAGCTTTCTTACATCATCCCAACTGAGGCATGAAAGAGTAATATTTTTCTACTGGAATACTTGATCTAAATAGCAGACCCAACTATTCTGAAGCTTCCTAGATGCCCAGTAAGATGATTCCATTCCCAGACATAACTTCTTCTGTGTCAAGAAATAGCTGCTATGAACAGAATGATCCTGAAATTCATGAAAGCCACATCCATAAACCTATTAGTGAAGTTACACCCCAAGACTTAATACATTATGATACAATAGATTTCTTTCTTTTCTTTCTTTCTTTCCTTTCTTCCTTTCTTTTTGAAGTAAGAAAGAAATCATCAGTGGGAATTCAGTGTCCTCTCAGAGTAATTCTGATCTATGCAACTGTAAGGTTTTGTTTTGTTTTTAAGAAAAAAAAGAAATAATATTAAGAACAGCTGATTATTTCTTGTTTATCATTATATTGTGCTGTCCAGAAGAGTAATCTTAAAAACAAGAGCTAAGAACATCTGAACCTGAATGGAGGGGAGAATGACTGTGTAGGCATAAAGACCATTTCTGAAAAAGTACAGGATCGGGGTTGAACACTTGTACTTATGAAGGTTAAAGAACTGGCAGCAGTGGAAATTTACTGGGCTGATTTATCTTCAAGCCAGGTATAGTCCAGACAGTTGTAATATGAGTTTCTTTATAAATCCATGCCAATAACCTTAACTCTGACCTTTGCAAGCAGGCAAAGGGGACCGGAAATAATTCTTTATACTATTTTTCTTTACATTTTTTTTTAAACTGGAAAGCATTCCTGCTGAATATAGCTACTCTTCTGTTTTTCAACAGAAATCAATGTACGCTTTATGTCAGAAGTATGCAGCCTTCACTGGACTAGTTATTTTAAGAGTAAAGTCACAATAAAAGAATGATGATTCAAAGTTTCTTCATCTTGAGAAAGTCATTCATTTCCATTCCAAAAACCTTGCAGTCAATATTGCTTTTTCTTTCCAAATATAAATGCTGTGTATACATGGTTTACCTTTGGTCATACAATGATCACATAATATTCATTTACAACTGGTTAAGAAAAACAAAAAATTCTCAAAATTATATAGAGAGAACTCTTGTTCACTCTCCAATCCAATCAGCATATTTAAAGTTCAGAAACTCCATGAATGACAAAGCCGGGGCTCACATCATTTTTCTATAACCTGTACAACTTCCTACATGCTCTTCAGATCACAACCCCACCCAGTTACTTTTAATTGATTTTCAGCAAGGTATCTGTGAGCAAGGTTTCATTTATGACTCCCTTTGTAGATCAGTCTGAATATATACAGAGTTTGAGATGAAATAGCATCTCTACATTTTTTTTTGCAAATGTAAGAAATAAATTAATGTTGATTATTCTTTCAACTATCACTTTTTTATAGGTTTTTGGAATTGCTGTCTAGTACAATTAAATCACACCTTATCCTATACAAAGGCACTTCCTTGTATAAAAATAAATGCTATTTGAGATATGATCTAACACAAGATATGGTCTTGATTCTGTTTAATGCAAGCCTACCATTCTTCTATTAGCAATTCTCGGATCATGATTATGAAAGAGGTTGCAATTCACAAACTGTGTTGGTGTTCAAAGGTATGGTTCTATCATTCATGACCCTCAGAGTCTCATTTTTAAAGGGAAGATAAATTTTGAAATTGCACATCTGCAAATACATTATGATATGGATGAGATTGTTTTAAACAATATTGACTATTTATTAATACATGTTTCCTTCCAGCAATATAAAAAAAGTCACTATTATACCACGCAACATCTCTTTGAATGTTTGCCAGAATAAGTTTAGTCATGTTGTAATAGAGAAAGGCATGCACTGTCAGCTAAGTTTACTAACTGGAATTATGCTTAAATGCACTTGGAAATTCCTTCTTGAACATGCACAAACTTGCACTTAGAATCAAAACCATTTGTGTTCAGCAATGCTAGTCCTGATGGGACCTAAAAAAGTCAACTTGATCATCTCAAATACATTCTTTGAAAGAAATACTGTACTACCCTTCTACTGCTTGGGGGGGGGGGGCAAATCCTGCAAACTGTTTATATGTGCATGAAGGAATTTCTGTCAGATGAAATGTTCTAATATGCCTCCTACTCAACTGGTGGAATTGCAATTTCTAATTATTCAGAGGAAGAGCAGAGTGAGGTTTAAGGATGAGTGACAAATGAGAAATAGTAGCTGAGACAAAATGGTACATGGAGACAAAAAGCCAATTAATTATATTTGAAAGAAAGAAATCTACAATGTTGAGACTTTGAATTCATGTTCCAAAACAGAAATTTAGCTTAGTTTTTTTTCTTGACCTATTCATTTATTTATTACAGTTAAACACACACACTCACTCTTATACAACTCTGGCCCTGTGTCCTTAATTTCTGGTATCTTTAACAAGCTGCTTGATAGAAATGATGATACAAGCAACAAGGTTGGATACAACAAGGTAAGGATACAAGCAACAAGGTTACAGTCATACAGTCACAAATGGGAGGGGATGGGCAATAAGGAATGATGAGAAGATTAATAGTAATAGTAGTGCAGACTTTGTAAATAGTTGTACAGTGTTGAGGAAATTATTTGTTTAGCAGAGTGATGGCTTTTGGGGAAAAACTATTCTTGTGTCTAGTTGTTCTGTATGCAGTGCTCTACAATTTCATTTTGAGGGAAGGAGTTGAAACAGTTTATGTCCAGGATATGAGGGTTCTGTAAATATTTTCACAGCCCTCTTTTTGACTCGTGCAGTATACAGGTCCTCAATTGAAGGCAGGTGGGTAATAATTGTTTTTTTCTGCAGTCCTAATTATCCTCTGAAATCTCTGTCCTGTTGGGTTGCAGAACCAAACCAGATAATTATAGAGGTGCATATGATCGACTCAATAATTCCTCTTTAGAACTGTATCAGCAGCTCCTTGGGCAGTTTGAGCTTTCTGCGTTGGTGCAGAAAGAACATTCTTTGTTGTGCTTTTTTGATGATGTTTTTGATATTAGATGTCCATTTTAGGTCATGTGATATAATAGAATCTAGAAATTTGAAGATCTCTGTTGTTCATACTGTCTTGTCTAGTATTGTAAGAGGTAGTAGTTTGGAAGGGTTTCTTTTAAAGTTGACCAACATTTCTATGGTTTTGAGTATGTTCAGTTCCAGATTGTTCTGGTTACACCATGAGGCAAGTTGTACAACCTCCTATCTTTATGCGGATTCGTTGTTGTCTTGAATGAGACCAATCACTGTTGCGATTTATGTCACTATTGTCAAATTATTCTTTCACTAAGAAGAAAAGTATCACTAACACCAACTCTTAATATCCAAGGAAAAATAGACAATCCATCCCCCAATCAAATCTTTCAAAGAAACTTAACTTTATGGTGGAACAAAATGATGAAAAGACTTACGGGACTTTGCTTCTCAATCAGCAGAATAACTTTCCCAAAGCTAGTCAGAACAGGACCAAATTCAGGGTGGGAGAGTTAGGAGCAAGTTTAAAAATGGGCTGGATCTAGCCAAGGGTCTGCTGGGGGTGGGGGGAAATCCATATTTTCCCCCTCCTAATTCTCCTATAGAAGAGGATTAGGGTAGCTACTGGTGGTTTGGTGACATTTCTGGTGTCTTCCTACCCTGTTCCCTTCTGGTCACCTGGATCCAGACAGGATTATACATTGTTCAGCCTGTGTTTCCAGTGCATTATGTTCTACATTAATACACACTGACGGAAAGGAGAAAGATATAGATATAACATGTTGTTTGTTGCATAGATGCTTCCTGTGGACATTTTGAGAAAAAGGTTGGAAAGGATTCCAGAAATGGTGCTTTGTATGCTTTCTCTACCTTCTTTAAAATTACAATATGAAAAAAAAAAACCTCTTCCACAATGAGCCGCAGTTTCTGCTTCACCTCAAACACAGCAACCATCACACACTATTCTTATACTTTAATTACTTTTGAATATAAATGAGGGGAAAAAATAATCACATATCTAGCAAGAGAAAAGGCTATGCTTCTGTAATTTTCTGCTATTCCAGGGCTAAGAATGTCAATTTTAAAATGTACTATGAAGGGCCAGTCATTTAACAGCAATTCTTTTAGAATTTTGATTGAACTGCACATAAATCATGGCTAATGAAATATAAAATATTTGTCGGAGGGTGGGGAAGCTAGTATGATTTAATCCCAATTTAAGAGGGCCTTCTAGCTCAACCACTGTGGCCTGTAAGGATTTAGAAAGTCCAAAAGGAGGGTTGTTGTTGTTGCTTATGTCGTTAGAGTAACTTGTAAGCCTAGTTACCACAGCGACTACCAGGTTTAGATCATATAAGAATTAAGAATCTGCTTATTCTGAAATCAACACATTCAGATCCTTTATGTTCCACTATCCTTATCTGGATGGCATGAAGGAACATCTATTGTTGCAGCATGAGAACATACATTGGAGATGCCATAATTCCACCTCTTGCTTTTTTCTCTCAGGCATCTAAATGAAAAGGCCTAGAATTTCTTCCTCCCCCTCTTCCAAATAGGACCTTCTCTCATCCCAATGGGAATCAATGTAAGAAGCAGACAATGCAGCTTTTCTCTTTCAGCTAATCAAATGCATTGCCACTCTATGGGGGCCCCATGGATACTGCCTTGAGGAAAGGCAGAATACACATGCATTAAACTGGGCATGGAACATCTCAAGCACACACTCTGGGAGCAGGTAGCTTCCTGAGATCTTGCCTCTCTAGTAGCCTCCTGTTCTCTCTCTCTGCTTCTCTCTTACTATGCTGAGAAGAGGGGCTTCACTCCAGTGGTGGGATTCATATTTTTTTACTACTGGTTCTGTGGGCGTAGCTTGGTGGGTGTGGCAGGGGAAGGATACAGTAAAATCTCCAGTCAGAGGTGGTATTTGCTGGTTCTCCAAACTATTCAAAATTTCCGCTACCAGTTTTCCAAAACTGGTCAGAATCTACTGAATACCACCTTTGCTTCACTCTGAAAATCATGCTTGGGAAGGAAGGTTAAGTTTTACATTTGTAAAGGTATGTCGGGTAGAACAATCTTGTCCGAGGTCTTGTTATTTTCTCTGACACTGTCCTTGACAAATTTAAAAAACACTAAATAATGGGAAAGGACCATTTTAATGACTTTCACTTGGCAGGAAAGTACTGTTGTACATAGTTGTACAATTGTTGTATATGTCTGAATCCCTAATTTTAAAGATCACTGCTTCAAATATCTCATTCAATTTACAGCACATACCAACTAATAAAACCTACTGAAAGATTTGATGTAAGGTATATTTTAACCAGATAGATCGTCTTTAAAAAAAAATTTTTTTACCTTTGTTACATTTTTTTTTATTACTTTGTCTGCCCGTCTGTCTATCCTCACCCCACCCCTGGGTGTATAACTGCACAAATTATCCCAGAGCAAGGTTTTAAATTTTCTCACTGGTAAGACTTAATCATTCATGTACTGCTTTTTTTTTTTTTTTTTGAGGGTGTGTGTGGAGATGTGCAAAGCCTCCATCTCCATTTGCTCATTTCGGTTTCCTCTCCTTTTAAAATTCCCCTCCTCTTCCATACATTTCTCAGTAAGAAGCCAAGTGCACGTAATCCTGTAGAAGGGATGCGCTTGTGGCTTAGTAGCATCAGAATCAAAGCAGACAGCTAAAGAAGGCACCAGAAAGTATTAAAAGCACTCTCCGTATTGATGAGAATTCCCAGGACTTCTGCTGGGGAGAATTCATGGAGCAGAACTTGTTATCTGATTTAAAAAAATATGCCTATCTAGTATATTGAATATTTTATATGCTCTATCTTATATATAAGAGAGTATTTTTAAGCCACCTTTATAAATCAGCAAGAACTATATACATTTACATGTTCATTTTACAATGTGAAATATGAATCAGGCCCGGGCATCAGTTTTATTCTCCTTGATGCCTTTGAATCTTATTATCTAATTAGTGTAGCATCCACAGGACTTTATAACTGATCTTCTGGAAAATTGTATTTCTATCATTGTATTTCTATAGAGCTCAATCTGGTATCACTGTAGTGTACTTTGTTATTAAAATATAACTCTAAAATTAAAGGCAAAAAAGAATGTAATTCAATAAGCACTTTTATTAATAACATAAGTAAAGATAATATGCCTAATGTCTAAAATGGTACTGCTGAACATGGCACAAATATATGGAGGAGGAAAAACAATATAAATGTGCAAGATTAAATGCTATTAATGCAGCTCTGAAGGGGCTGTCTCTGGGCACAATTACATATTTCATACATTATAGTACATGAAGATTTATGATTACAACCATCCAAGCAAGTTCATAAACTCACTATCTTTGGATGACTCCTATGGATATACGTGCCCTATATCATTATAATCTTTCAATTACTACCCTTTAAAAACTAAAGAGTTCTGTTGATAAAATCATTAAGAAACCAGCAGATACTTTAAAGTTGGTTGAAATCAGAAGTAATTCTATAAGAGGAAAGAGTGTCTTAATGGCTCTGTTGAAATGTTAAGACTTTTACAATCGTATATAGCTATATTAGATTACATGACTGCATTGTATTATTAAACTACAAAGCTTGTAATTCCATCTTTACTCTTTAATATTGGTTGAACTGTTATAAATTTGAGATTGCAATACTTTGTAGAATAAAATGATATTATTATAAGCCATCAAGCTGATATCAATTCTTAGTAACCACACAGATAGGCTTTCTCCATGACAGTCTGTTCCTAACCTGGTCTTACAGTGGTACATTGATCACCACTATAATTGAACCCAATCACTTTGCTGCTGGTCTTCCTTTTCTTTCAATTTTTCCCATCATTAAAGTTTATCCAGAGTGTTAAGCCTGATCATTTGTGCTCTGAGTTAAGAACTCTGAGTTAATTTGTTTGATAATCCCTTTCTTTTCTTTTCTTTCTTACTTTCCATGGAAAGAATATATATTCTTTCATATATATTCTTCCATAGAAATAATATATATTCCACGTATATCCATAGGAATCATCCAAAGATAGTGTTTTCGTCATCTTTTCCACATCAAACTTCAAAAGTCAACATTCTTCTGATTTGGTTTTTTTCAACGTCCAACTTTTATTTTCACAAAATATCACAGAGCCTACCATTGTCTGCACTATTCCGATTTTTCTTTTTAAGTATAGACACATCTAAACATCTTTTTCAATGCTATTCTAGTCTGCTGGTCTGTGGTATATTTTTTGATTGCTTTTTCTTGAATGTTGGTGGTTGATCTTAAAGGGCAAAAGCTTCAATATGTTCTATGGCCGGTTTTGTACCTTCATCATTAGGTTGATCTTCTTCAATATAAATATAATACTGTATAATAGATAATGTTCAATATTCTTCCCATTTTTTCAATGTGCTTCTAGACTTTTCTTGCTAGAGATTGCAGAACCTTCAAATTTTTGTCTACCAGACTAGTATCAGCAGCATAATGCAATTTATTGTTGTTTCTTCCTTCAGACTTGAAACTATTTCATCTTCTTCCAAGCCACAACCTTTAATATACTATATATTCAGCATATCTACTGTTTTATTTCTTTGTCAATCTGGACCCATTCTGCTTCACTATATTCTGTCCATACTATGGCTTCCTCACCACTATATGGGTTTTGCATGAAGATAACAAGATGAACTGGGGGGTTCCCATTTTTCTAAGCACAATCCATAGCTTGATGTGATCAAATTAATCAAAGGACTTTCTATAGGAGGTATGGGGGCACAATGGTTGAAATGCAGTATTGCAGGCTAACTCTGCCCAATGTCAGCAGTTCGATCCTGACCCATTCAAGATTGCATTCCATCCTTCCAAGTTCAGTAAAATGAGGATCCAGATTGTTGGGGGAAATATGCTGACTCTGTAAACCGCTTAGAGAGCACTTTAAAGCACAATAAGGTTATATATAAATCAAGTGTTATTGCTATAATCAATGAAACACACAGCATTCTGACTTTTGGGGGGGTATCCTTTAGCTTTCTCCATTACCCAGCATATAGCAGGGATAATATTTCATGTTCCTTAGCTTTTTCTAAAGTCATCTTGACTATTTGGCATCTTTTCCATGTAGGTCTTGAATCTGTATTAGATTATCCGAAGCATAATTTAGCCAGCATGTGATTGTAGAACAAAAGTTGTGAGAAAAACAATGATTCTCAAAGGAAGATTATGTCTAATATTGTAAGATGCTTCTTCGCTCAGCTTAACACAGCTCACACAGCAACTTCCACCACTTTCCTCTCTTATGTGCACTTCTCTATGTCAGAGCTCACACAAGGAACTATATTTGAAGACAGCAACGGACTGCAGTGGGGAGGTAGAAAATTCCTGTTCAGTCAAGTTAAAGATCAAGCCAATACAATTTTCTAAAGTTAATATCCATATTGATTTTACCAAAAGAGGCTTATTTCCCAGATGAGAAGCAATAGTAATTAACAAGAAAAGTTAACCTAATTTTCTTATTTTTATACTATAGCCTTGACAGTCTGCAGAGAAAAGAAGCTATATTTAAAACACCCATTTTTTTCCAATTCTTATTTCTGGTCGGTTGTATTGCATAATCCAAAATGTTTTATTCTATTAAATTGACTCTTTCTTCTCACTTGCTAAATTCGAGAGTGAATTGGGTACTAATGCTTTGGATTTTTTATAAAGTGGTTAGTCTTTTTTGCCTTTGTTCTATTTTAAAACTGAATATTAGCAAGGATTATATGGTCTCTTTGCCTTCTTTTTCCATCTTCAAGGAATACATTTTAAGTTTTTTATTTCAACTTTTACAAAAAACATAGCTTTTCTTGGTATCTAAATTTCAAAAACTAAATTGTTCCCATTAGAGAGAGCTATTCAAGTTCCACATGTGGCCTCAAATACTTATTTTTTTTGCTTAACAAAAGGAGTCTCTAAAAAGCTTTAAGGCCCTGTCACATTGGCCGACGGATACAAAACGTTTGTAAAAAGGACACAGCGGATGAGAAAATGTTCCATCCGTTGTTATCCACTTTCAAAAGTGCCCCAAATTTGCATAAGCAGAGCGGACAACAACAGAAAGGAACGGACGGGGGGAGGATGTAGAGGGGATGGAAAGCGGATGCTCCATGGAAGCCTAGCAGATGGAAGTGGATGGGAGCGGATGGCACATCCGCAGGGCTTCTGGGGGAGCACAGTGAAGCGGACGCGCAGCGGAAAGAGTGGATACAGAGCGGATGCCGAGCAGATGAAGCGGATGCCGAGCGGAAGCCTAGCGGAAGCCTAGCGGATGCAGAGTGTTCACTGTGCATGCGGGGAGGATGCATTGCATCAGCCCCACGGATATAAAGGGAAGCAGCTCGCAAGCAGGTCACCATTCAGAGGAAAGACCTGCTGCCAGACACAGCTCCAGCCAGCCAGCCAGCCGGCCAACAACCCAACAACCATGGGGAAAAAGAGAAAGCCTCAGCCATATGCTGCCAGCCCTGGCAAGAGGGACAGGGCCACCATCCCACCCCCTGGCCCTGACTCTGCTTCTGCTGGGGCTTCTGCTGCTCGAGCTCGCTCTTCTGGTGCTGGAGCTTCTGCTGGCGCTGCTCCTGATGCTGGTGCTTCTGCTGGTGCTTACTCTGCTGGCACTGCTCCTGGTGCTTCTGCTGGTGCTTACTCTCCTGGCGCTGCTCCTGGTCCTGCTGGTCCTGCTGGTGCTTACTCTGCTGCTGCTGATCCTGGTCCTGCTGGTCCTGCTGGCGCTGCTGGTGCTTACTCTGCTGGTGCTGCTGCTGGTGCTGCTGGTGCTGGTCCTGCTTTTGCTGCTCCTGTTGTTGTTGCTGCTGCTGCTGGTGGTGGTGGTGTGGAGGAGCAGCCCCTACAACCTCGAAGCCCCTCTGATGAGGGCCCATATGGCCCTGCCAGAGGGAGGAAGAGGCAGACACATGAACGGGAGAGAAGGCAATACTCAATCAAAGAGGAACTTGAGGATGTGGTGCTGGAATGGCTGAGGGAGAATGAGTATCGATGGCGGAAGGGACACAGGCTCTATCAGGACACCAAAAGGAAGCAGGCTGCTTGGAGAGAGAAGGCGGAGAGCCTGGGCTACACTTCGGAGGTGCTCCTTGGCTGATGAAAGCACATGCACACCTGGTACGGGTAGCTACACCTCAAGAAATCTGGCCAGGCCGCGGTCAAGCTGACGGACCGAGAGACCTATGTGATGGCCAAGTGCAGCTTCTTGGAAGGTGAGATCCGCCACCGAGGAGCAGCCCCTCTGACAACCCTCTCTCTCAGGCAGCCCGCAGAGAGCCAGTCCTCTTCTGGCAAAGAGTCAGCTCCTGTGTCCAGGAAGGTATCTGTGGAGCGTGCCACAACAGAGACCCCCCCGACAGCTGTACTACCGTGGCGGAGTGTGTAGAGGACCCCCGACGCAGTGGGAGCAAGGAGAGGGCACTTCCACCACAGGCCAACCTGCATCCACCCCAAGCTCTACCTCCACAGAAAGGCAGAGAGGCAAACCGGAGGGGCAGAGCCACACTGTCCTGCTGGAGATCAGGGACACCATCAGAAGCAGCGTAGATCTCCTCTCTCAGCTGGTATACACCGACGTCCCATCCTCCAACCGCAAGCCCTTCCTCACCTACGTCAACCAGACCCTCATGAACATGTCGGAACCAGAGTACCAGGTGGTGAAGGACAGGATCACCGATCTTCTTCACAACCCTCCAGACCAAGCTGAACCTGCTCCCACCCAATCCAGGTCTGCCCATCCAGCCCAGGTGATGTCACTGCCCTTCCAAGGCTTTCCACAGGCCTTCACCTACCAAGGCTATGGCTACCAGGAGCTCCAGCAGCACAGGAAGCCCTTCCCAGTCCAGGCAAAGGTACATTGAACGCCACCGGTGCCACCGATGCCACTGATGCCACCGATGCCAGCCACGCCACCGATGACACCCATGCCACTGATGCCACTCACACCACAGATGCCACCCATGCCACAGATGCCACCCACGCCACAGATGCCACCCACGCTTCACCTCGCTCAGCTGCAGACCAGACAGCCCCACTACACTGCTTCTTCCTCCACCCCACAGCCAAGCCCGGCCTCAGAACATCTGTCATCGGTATTGGGGCTGACACCCCATGTCATGGAGGAAGGGGCTCTCAACATCACGGGGCTCAGCCAGCTTTCTGAGAGCTTCTTCCACACCGTCCCCTGTTGTCCTCTCGGGGCCAGGCACCCCAATGACGCCTCAGACCAGCACTCCAGCAGCAGCCACCTCCACAGCACCTGGACCCTTCACCCCTGAGACTGGGCACGCCTCAGAGTGACCAAGAAGAGTGCCAGAGACTGGGTGGCTACCTGTTGACTTTATTTTTGCTTTAGACATTTGACTTGGGTCATTTTTCTTTTACAGCTTGTTATTAATAAAGATTATCTTTGCTTCACACACTTGCTTCATTTATTTTAGTCAATAAAGTCTTGGTGAAAACTTTTAGAAATGGTTTAAGCCTTTGCATGCTTGTGGGATGGGTTAAGATAGCAGTGGAATGGGCAGGGATACCTTTGGGATGGGTAATAGCTGTGGGATGGGCAGGGATACCTGTGGGATGGGTAATAGCTGTGGGATGGGCAGGGATACCTTTGGCATGGGTAAGGATAGCAGTGGGATAGATAAACCTCCAGTGCAAGCATAGTGGGACTGTATAGTTCACCCTCCCAGGTGGCACACCTTTGGCCCTTTATTATCAATAACAATGTAATCATTGATCCACACATTTCAACATAAACACAACTCTTTATTAAATGCCCTGTTCATTGTAGGCCCACCCAACATACATGGCACAATCTCATCAGTGTTATGTGACAGCCTCAAGGAAGCATCCATTAAGCATCTATCATCCTGTCTTGCCACTCCTCTGCCCCAGCTGGGGAGTTGCACCAGAGTCTCAGGAGGTTGCACTGCTTCTTCCCTTCACGTGAAGCTCTGTTGGGGCCTTGCACATCCAGAGTGTCTATCAGGTTTCACCCTTGCCTCCATTCCCCAGGCTCCATGTCCCCATTGCCTTGTTGGAGGTCCACGAGCCTGTTCTGCAACACTGAGTAGCGGGTGCGCAGGAGATTGTGCAGGATGCAGCAAGCTTTCACGATGTTCCTCACGGTCTCTGGGTGATGCTGCATGGTGGTGAGAAGTACCTGGAACCTGTTGGCCAGGATGCCAAAGGCGTTCTCCACCACCCGCCTTGCCCTGGACAGCCTGTAGTTGAAGATTCTCTCTTCATGGGTGAGGCATCTGGAAGTGTAGGGCTTCATGAGGTAGGTTCTGAGGAGAAGGCGTCATCCCCCATGATGAAGTAGGGCACATCTTGTGTGTCATTGGGCAGGGGTCTGGATCTGGGAAGCCCATGATGAGATTGCATTCCAGCCCCTCTTTGAGATGACTGGCGTTGTATACCTGGGCATGTGAAGATGAGCCATTGCCTGAAGCATCGATGTACATGAACTTGTAGTCAGCATCGACCATGGCGAAGAGGATGATGCTGAAGAAGCCCTTGTAGTTGAAATAAGTGGACCCTGACTTGTCTGGAGCTTTGCAGGCCACGTGCTTGCCATCTATGGCTCCAACGGTGTGGGGGAAGTTCCACTTTTGATACCACTGCTCTTCAACTTTCTTCCAGCCTTCTTCAATGGAGGGGCACTGGAGGAGCTCCTCCAGGTATTCTTCGATGATGGCCTTCACCACTTCTCTGACCACAATGCTGATGGTGTTGTGTGGCACCCTCCAGCCGTACTACATGCTCCTGTACGTGGTCCCGGAGGCCACGTGGCGCAGAGTCAGTGCCACCTTGAGCCCAGGGTCCAGGCTGGGTTGGAAGTTGGTGCTCTGCTTGGTCAACCTGGGTGTCAGCCACTGCAAACATGTTCAAACATGGCTGGAGGCATCCTCATGAAGTTCTGGAATGCACGAGGGGCTTCGTTCCTCAGCTCCACCATCAGCTTGTTGTACAGTCCGTACTCTGCTCTTCTCCCAATCCATCTTCAGACCCAGACACTTCTTGGCCGCCTCCTTTTCTTCGCGTAGAACAGGTGAAAGAGCTTCGCAGATGGCTTCGCATGTTGCAGAACGATGGTGGCTACCAAAAGGAGTGTGTTACAATCCATGGTGGAGATGACTGGATGCTGTGGAAGAGCAAGAGCCAGATGAAGGCTGAAAAGGTCTGCACAGCAGGGCTACTGGACTGAAAGTGAGATCCAGGTGAGTTCCTCCCCCTTTTTATAGGAAAGATAGGTTTTCCGCTCGGTGTCCCTTTGCATCCTCTAGGCATCCTGCAGACATCCTAAATATTCGAGATATATCCCCTCTGTGAATGTTTTTTCCGTTTTAATGCTTTGTATGTGAGCTGCATCCGCTTTCATCCTTTCTCCATCCGTGCTACAAACGCTTTGTGTCCGTTCCGCGTCCGTTTCGCTTCCTCCCTGTGTCCATTTTCCGCTGGAGCAGATGCGAGTTGCGTGGATACGCAGTGGATTCCTAGCGGACATAGCGGACGCCTAACGGATGACGACGGATGTAGAACAGATGTTCCCCGTATGCGTTGCGGATGTAGAATGGATGCGTTGGATACATTTTCTGCTCAAAAAGTTTTGAGCAGCTCAAAACTTTTTGAGCGGATGGAATCTCAGTTGACGGATGTTGGACGGTTAGAGAGGATGAAAAATGGAGGCAGTGAGTACAGAACAGAAGCATCACATTAACCAATGGATGGCAAGTGTTTCTCTCCGTTTTACATCCTCTTTCCATCCGTTGGTGCAGTGTGACATGGGCTTTAATAAATGAAACTAGTAGACTCTTGAAAATCATGTTACAGGTGTTTTGGTAAAACTGATGTGGCTGGAAAATGATCCGAGGAATGGATAATAAAATAGTTACATATTTGCAATTGATTAATTATTAGCTATATAATACATGGATTACTAAGTTGCAAATTGCAATAGTATCTGTAAAAGAAAAATCTAAGAGATATGAAATGTGTGATTTGAAGTGCATGTATATTTTAGCTGGCATTTGTTATATGATATGGATCACAACTGTGTAATTGAATGATATTTAATTAGAATGCTGAAAATTAAGTGAGACTGATTGTTTACTGAGCTATTGCATTTCGGTGTGTTATTCTTGGCAAAACTCCAGTATTGGTGATATGCAATGTTATCTTTCCCTGCTCTCTTGAGCAATACATAGACATTTAATGTATTTGGGCCCAGTGAACAAACAAATAAAACAAAACATCATAAAACATCAGGTCAAATGCTAATTTAAATGTTTCTAGTCTCACTAGTTAGTTTATCCTTATTTAGACCAGTTGATGACCTGGCCTGCAGCCTGCATATATTATATGTTTTACAGCAGTGGTGGGATTCAAATGATTTTACTACTGGTTCTGTGGGCGTGGCTTGGTGGGCATGGCAAGGGAAGGATACTGTAAAATCTCCATTCTCTCTCCACTCCTGGGGGAAGGTTACTGCAAAATCCCCATTTACTCTGCACCCCACTAACCTGCTTTCCAGCTCCATTCTCCTGTGCAGGGCAACAAAAAAAGACCCAGCCAATCAGCTGGGATTTGGGAGACAGAGAATAAATGGGGGAGGGGCTAATCAGAGGTGGCATTTGCCAGTTATCCGAACTACTCAAAATTTCCACTACCTGTTTTCCAGAACTGGTCAGAACCTGCTGAATAACACCTCTGTTTTACAGATATTTTTTTGAAAGCATGATACACTTTCTAGCTTTTAAATGGAATTTACAATAAATTAATAAAAAAGATGTAATGCTCTTCAATGCATAGCAGTTACCTGGAGCATTTTGTGTCCAATGCCACATTATAAAAATAAAACAGAGAGCCAGGTGATTATTAATCATGCCTCCCAAGTGTGACATGTAGGAATCTGCAAATCAATCTCTTCCCAGTTAAAACCCCATTTGCATATCTATTAATATTGCCTGTTGAAAATTAACATATTTTATCTGTATTTTCTTCACCAATTTGTATATAATTTCACTTCAGTACACAGAGCACAACAAGTGCATTTTAATCGGGCACCCAAATAAATTGCTCTTCCATCCCCAATTACATGAGGGCGGTATCTGTATGTGTCTGATTCCTGATGACTGCTGGACAAGTCCCTGAAGTTTTCTTGGCAGCATTTTAGAAAGTAGTTTGCCCTTGCCTCCTTCCTAGAGCTGAAAAGGAGTGACTGGCCCAAGGTCACCCAGCTGGCTTTGTGTCTAAGGTAGGACTAGAATCCCAGTTTCTAGCCAGATGTCCTGAATCGCTAAATCAAACTGGCTCTCAGGAGGGACTAGCTGCTTAAAATATATAGCAGGCAATCAGCTGGCAAGGGTTTCTAATGTTTAAAAAGTTGCTGGAAACAATGAAGAGTCATTCTGAAAACCAACCCCGTGGAGAGCAGCCAAAGAAATCTACACATGTAAGTGGGTCTAGGGGGGAAATGACAAAATGGGCACCATAACACAGGTTGCATGATTTATATACTTGCATCGGATATTCAGAAGGCAAATATGTGAGGATAGGTCTTGCATAATGACATCACCACATGTGTTACTGTTTTTGTACCATTATGGCTTTCTATGAATATCCCTGCTTTGGGTGATAGATTCACATTCAATGTTAGCATAAAAGCTGTTCTGCCAGAGGACAAGCATGCTAGGAAAGTGTAAACATTGTTTGGAATTTTCAAATAAAAATAGACAAGCTATCTTCAGGAATACTATAAAAAGAAGATACCATTTTATGAAACCATTATGATAAAAAGAAAGTGGCTTTGTTTTTCATTTCATTGCACCAAATGGAACTTCTTAGCAAATAACTTGCACATAGACTGTGACTATACAACACTTGTAGTCCACAACTTACAACAGTTCATTCAGTGACCATTCAAAGATACAACAGCATTGAAAAAAATGACTTATGACCGTTCTTCACATTTACGACCATTGCAGAATCCCCATGGTCACATGATCAAAATTCAGATGCTTGCCAACTGACTCATATTTATGATTGTTGCAGTGTTCTGGGATCACGTGATCTGCTTTTGTGACCTTCTGAGCAGTAAAGCCAATGGGAAAGCTGGATTCACTTAACAACTGGGTTACTAATTTAACAATTGCAGTCATTCACTTAACAACTGTGGCAAGAACAGTTGTAAAATGGGGAAAAACTCACTTAAGAAATGTTTCACTAAGCAACATAAATTTTGGGCTCAGTTGTGGTTGTAACCCGAGGATTATCTGTACTATACTAATACTTCAGTGACTACATGCCAAATACACCTCATAAAAATAAATGCTTGTAATGGATATTGGATTAGTAGATGTCTTAAGAAAAGTGATCTTGCATAGGAGGCAAACTGTGTATTCTGAGTCCAGTATTCATCACATTAGTTACATAAATATGATCAATAATAAGTATTGCTGAATAGTGTCTGAACTGACCATCATTTTAGTGCAGGGGTCTCCAACCTTGGCAATTTTAAGATTTGTGGACTTCAACTCTCAGAATTCCTCAGCCAGCTCAGCTGAGGAATTCTGGGAACTGAAGTCCACAAATGTTAAAGTTGCCAAGGTTGGAGACCCGTTTTAGTGCACAGACCACTCCAGACCAGCATTTCTCAATTTTAGGTATTTTAAGATGTTTGAATCTAACTCTCAGAATTCCCCAGACAGCATGTGAAGTCCACACATCCTAATGCTGCCAAGTTTGAAAATTATTGTATGTTGATTTCTTTTTTTATTTGTATGCTATTCAAAGTCATTTCTGAGAGGGAAGCTATATAAGTAAAGTAAATTAATAAATAAGATACACACAGTTTGTGGTTATTATTTAAGAAAACCACTGATTTATGTTTACAAAGTCATTATTCTTACTGCTGTAAGAAAAAAATCCCAATGGTAATATGTTATTGGCAATAATATTATGGAAATTACTAAAAATTCATACTGTGTGCAGTTAACATGTCTAACACATATTATTAAAAGATGCTAAAACTGTAAAACAAACAAATGCTCTATAAGCACACATGAACTACTTGCAGAAATGAAAATATATAATCAGTTTTCCTTCACAACAGATACGTATTGTCCACTTTTTGAGGCATGTTATCACTGTGTTTTTTTCATCATCTGTGAAACTGGTTGACCTGGAATTTTTTTCTATGCCAGTGAACTAATTCATCCATAAAATACCAAGGAAGCTTTATTTCAGACTGGAATAAAAATATATATGTGGTCTCTTTTTGTATCATTCATCTTCCTTTAGCAGCCTTATCTTCTTGTTCCCAAAACAAGGCTTGATTAAAATTTGACACTTTCCTTTTCTGCAATCTCACCTACAGAGTTCCAGAAGCAGATGCCATCTGTGCAATGGAAAGTCCTCTTTTCAGTAATCCTTTCAGCATATGTATTCAATTTCCCCAGAGAATCTCCATTAACAGCACAATTTAATGGTTTTTTTTTCAGATGGGAAGAGGCACAGTCACCTAGTGACTACTGAAATCTTATCTCCAGCTCTATTTTCTTAGAATTGAGTTGCTGTAATATTTACATGACTAAATATATTAAAGGCCTTTTTGTTGTTAATAAAGTTTTTCTTTGCCCCTTTCCAATAATATATCTTCACAAAATTAATACATCCTTTCAATATTTCTTTCAGAGATATTTCTGCAACACATCACTAATGCACAACAAATGAATGAAGAACTTTAATAAAATATTTTCTGTTAGTTTGTGTAGCAAAGATGGCTCAGAAGCTTCAAGGCTTTCTTAATAAAAAAAAATGCTGAATTAGTACAGAAGTATTTTGTTTTTCATTTAATGTTTTCCATAGTTTCCTGTTTCATGCCACACAGAAGACAATGTTTCCTTGCTTTTGATTCCTATATCCTTTTCCAACTTCACACTGAAACACTAAAATAGTTTTTCTCCAAAGTATCAATACAAGCATCTAACAAATTTTTGAAGCCACACTTTATAAATATATTACAGACAATGAAATTGTTCATAATTTGTGAAGTCCCTTATCAGATGAACTGTATTACTAATTAAGAATTCCCAAATGAAATATTAAATTCATTGGATTTAATTGAGTATGTATGTATGTATGTATGTATGTATGTATGTATGTATGACAATGTACTCTGAATAGAACTCTAACTAACTAATATATCTAAAGTGGGAATGTTGAGAGTACCTTTCTCATATGAAATCTGGAAAACAGCTAAAAACTCAATCTCTTCAGCTGTGGCACGCAACATCTGGAATTGCCTAATTTTACAATCATCACAATTTAAGACTATGATGGACAGGCTTCATTACAGTCACAAATCAAGGACTACCTGTATAACATACTCCTCCATATACATCACAACCAATCCTATTAGTGGCCAACTGTGTTGTCTTTTTCTTTGTCTTGTCTTTGTAATGCAATAGGCCAAAGGTATATAAGCTGTATTTTAATTTTGTTCAGGGCTATTGAGCAAGCTGTCAGCAAGCTGCATTGCTGGGAATTCAGTGTACACTGTAGTTGCTTTTAAGCTTAATACATTCATGTTGTATCCTCAGATTGATTTGGTTAATTCAAGGGAGCCAGCTTTTGTTCACAACAGATCAAAAAAGTTTCTATGTCCAACAGGAGTACCATAATCACAGCATGATTAAAGTCACAATTAAATGTGAATCCAAGACTAGATTTCAGACTCTGTTATATCTTCACTTTGTTCTTTATATTTTTCTACAGCTCAGAATGCAGGTTTTTTTTCTGCAAGTGGAAACACAACACACACCCACACACATAGAGGAGTGAAGGAGAAGAGATCTGTACTTTCATAATGTTTCCAAAAATGGCACTCTCCAGATACTCTGGGATTACAAACCCATAAAGCCAAATGAACATGTTCAAAGTTCAAGGAAGTGCACTCTAATGCAGGGGTGTCAAACTCAAGGCCTGAGGGCTGGATCCAGCCCATGGGATGCTTAGATCTGGCCCATGGGGCCATCCTGGAAACAGCAAAGGTCCAGCCCACGGTGCCTCTGCCAGTGAATATGCATGCACCCTACCCTCCTGAACTCCGTTTTTGCTGGCAGAAGGCTGCAGGAGGCCGTTGTAGCCAAAAACAAAACAAAATAAACTAAAAGCAAAACAAAAGGAGCAATGTTTCCCCTTTTGCATTTGAGCATGCAAGAAGTTACAGGAAAGGAAAAAGGAAAAGAGGACAGACACAGAAAAAAGAAGGAAAGAGAGCAAGAAAGGAAAAATAAGGAAAGAAGGGAAGGAAGAAGAAAGGAGAAGGAAGAGAGAAGGAAAAAGAAGAAAGGGAAAGAGGGAGGGAGGGAGGGAGGGAAGGAGATTATAATGAGAGTGCGGGAGGGTCTGAGGAAAGTCCTGCCTTAGTATTTGGCCACCACAGGTGCCTCTGACATTAGTGATGAGCTGTCCATGACTCCTCTGCCCACGGCCTCAGGCTCTACCAGGTCAAACACAAATAAATATAATTGTAACCAATGAGGAATGAAAAGATATCCTTTTTCAGAGAAAAATGCAGCCCAAAACATATTTTAAAAACATTAAGAAAGACTTAAACCCCTGCTAATCTAACAAATACTAATCAGAAAGATAATTCTTTACTTGTAAACACAGTATGCTAGAAGTAGATCTATTTATGGCACAGTACTGTAGTTATAATGATGCCACATACCATCAATCAAAAGAGGTTATTGGTTTATTCCTTTTTTAAAATAATTTTCTAGAAATCAGTAGTATCACGATTTGATTCTAAAATATTTTATTTTAAGTAGTTCAACTGTCACAGACAACCAAATCTATGATTTTTTGCATTGAAAAACAAATCAACATAAAATGAAGCAATAAAGTACAAAAAGATTTTAAAGCAATATCCATGCATACAATATTTGGAATGCAGAAGTGCAGAGGAATTTGTGTAGCAATAAAAAGTATATGGGAAGAAAAGCTAAAGTTATGTATCTTTAATGGATGTGATAGTGGATTTTGAATAGAGTTCTCATCAGAATATCTCATCAAACTAAGGCAGAAAATATTGTAGAAAGATGAAGGTTCCAAGACTCAATAAAACTATCCAGACCACTGAACAACATTCTACTTGACCTGTGCAAGTTTCTGTCCCCAAGCAATTTTCCAGGAAACTTAGTGACACACCCCCATGACTTATCAGGCCTCTTGAGTTGGGTATGGGTTCTAAATTCTTACATTTTTCTCCATTATTGGTGGTTCTTTAACTATGAGTAATCAAACACATGTTTATTGAAAATATGCAATCTCATACATAGTTGATTCTATAAGGGTTGGTCTGATTTATATTGTTATAACAATTTTATTGTTTTAGCAGCACAATTAAATATACTAATTCTGTGCATCATAAATTGAAAACTGTGTGTTTTCTGCATGTGTGTTTGATTTAATGGAGAAAGTACACCAGAAATAAAGTCTAATTCCCCCCCCCCCCAAATTATACATAAATAAGAGTAGGCTAAACAGTACCTAGGGTTCTTACAATGTGAAGAATGTTCCATTATCTCTACCTTTTTTATTAGAATTTAACAATTTCAGATTAGTTGCCAAAAGGGAGTTATTTTTATATACTGAAAAAAACAAACCTACAAATAAAATTATAGCAAAAAAATAAAGGAAAACTCTTATAAATTAACAAAACAGCAGTTAAACCAGGTATAAAACTAGTTTGAGTAGTTTGAATACCCTAACATGCAGTTCAGCTGCTGGCAATTATCAAAAGAAAATAAATGAATATTAGGGAAGTCTTTTTAGGGAAGTAATTCCCAAGAGGACATCACTTCTAGAAAATGTTCTCTATTTTCCTGCCACCTCTTACCTTAAAAAACAGGCAACCTGAAAGAACATCAATAATTACCTACAGAGAAATCACCACTTCAACTGATCTGATCCCTTTGTGATATTGTTAACATTCATATATTTGTCATCCTATAGAAAGTACAAATATGTTTAACAGCTCAATCATACCTGAATTTAATCTGAAGGAAATTCAGTCAAAATCAGTAGGACCTGTTCCACATACATCAAAAGATATGGTAAAGGACTCCCTGCGGATTTTATTCTGCTAGTCATTATTGACTAAAGGGGGCAGTGCTCATCTCTGTCTGAAAGCCATTGAGTAGCACTATCTGAAGACATTTAGACAGTCATGTGGTCAGCATGGTGTCATACAGCATTGTTACTTTCCCATCAAAGTGGTATCTATTTATCTACTTGCATTTGCATGCTTTTGAAATGCTAGACTGATAGGAGCCATTAAATTAACAATACACAAAATCTTACTGAAAACATTTTTTCACCATCATTCAGCATGACTAAATCTGGCATAAATGTGGATGATTACTGATTTATGCCATAATTGCTTTCCAACATTGTGCTTTGCCTAAAAATGTTGAAAATTTGAATTGTGAACTGTATTCTTGTTATTTTACACTTAGAAAATCACTGCTCTTCAACCATGGAACAACCGGTTCTCCAAACTGCTTAGAATGTTAACAACCAGTTCTAGCGAATAGGTGCGAACTGGTAGAATCCCACCCCTGGCTTTCTCCCCAGAGATTAATTAAGGAGAGTTAAGCATATGTGTTGCCTATACAACAGCCATTTTTCCAGAAATATCTCTGCTATCCTATCCCATCATTTAATGTTTTGTGCCCTGGTCTGGAGTATCTGAAAGAACTCTGTGTTAAGCATTTGTTTTGGCACAAGATATTTCAAGACAGAAAAACTGGCTTTTTATGTCCTCCATCATAGGCTTCCTATCATTAACATGATTCAGTCATAAATTGCATTTGCTATTGGTTTCCCTGCATGTAACAACTCCCTTTCCTGCTTTCCCTCCCCAGCAATTTGGGGGGGTTCCCTAGAGCACTCACAGTATCTTTCCTTAGCTATCTGTGATGACAATATGGCAATTATTTTGATTTTTTTCTTCCACGCTACAATATACAGACAATATATTGTATATATATTGTATATTGTATTGTATATATTGTATATTATATATTGTATTGTAAATATATATATTGTATATATACAATATATATATTTCTAAAAGCTCAAAACGACCATTCACAAGACAATAAGTTCAGGAAACTGGGGAAGATAAAAAGCATTGCAAACAAACTTTTTTCTCCCAAATTACAGAAGATCCAAAGGGAAGATGGGAGAATGTGATGTTAGCAAGATATAATATAGAAAGAAAATAAATGATGTGGGGACTTTTTTCTTTTTTATATATAACATGCTATTGTGAACAACAGTCCACAAGGCGTGACACTAAGTATCAAGATCATGCATACAATGCTGTGCACTATACATGACAACCTCATGGCCTAATCAAGGGTTCACAGCAGCTTAAGAGAAGAATAGTAAGGAGGACCGGGTTGCTGGCCCAGCACCTCCATAGAACACACTTAAGCAGTGCGGCAGGGATGTCTGCTATACATGACCTAAACTGGAAGCATCCTAGGACTCATAGCAGTTCCATTGGACTCATAGCAGTTCGGGTACTATGATGGAACAAGGTACCACTTGGTCAAGGACTGGGTGATCAGCAGAAAGAAGCACATCCCCACTACCCAAAAGGTTCTTCTCACTGCCGAAATCTGGTTGGATAAGTCAATCTACCAAAAACATTCATTCCCCAGGCATGTATGCTATGGGCAGTTGAAATTCATTTATGATTGCTGAAAAAAAAAAGAAAAGGGAGGGGGGGGCTCAAATACAGGCAGATTGAAACATTAAAATTATATGTAAATTACCCACATTGTTTGCAGGGTATATGTAAAATGCACAGTTAATTGTCTCATGAGTTTCTGATTCGAAGATATAACTTTACTAAAGTCCTATTATAGAATAATAGTTGATATAGAAACATCGAACTGTTTACTGCTTTCTGTATAAACTGGCTATAGGTCAGTTGTTGGTGACAATTATGTATATCCGTATCAATCCTATGTAGTATATATTCATATCAATTCTATGCAGCATATATCCATTATTTTAAATATCTGTGTTTATTTAATTTGTTCAGTATGTCATATCCAATTTTATTTAAGTTTTCATTTGGATACAAAATGTGTTGCTTTCAGACAATGCCTGAAGATAAGTAGCCATGCCATCTTTTATTGTACTTCATCTGGGTAATACTTAATCTGCAAAGTAAAGCAGCATGTTACAATCCAAAATCCTGAGACTGCACTCCTTTCAATCTTATTAAGTTGATCAAAATTCAGCCAAAAGCTATTGAATGTATATTTTTAATCTAGACCATCTCACAAAGGAAAATTGTAATATATTTTGGAGATTTTAGATCAGTGTTTCCAGATAGTGTTTGTTAACATCAATACATTTTTGACTAAGCATAAAAGTACTTTTGTTGCATACTTTCATAAGAAATCATTAAGATAACAGTTGTGAACCCATCAATAATGACAAGTATCCAGCAAACATGTGCCTTGATCATAGGTATGTATGATCCCCAAAGAAGTTTCATACACAAAATAGCCTGTCTTCATAAGATCTCATTTACATTGTCCGCTTATGGATACGCTCCAATAATGCTAGTTCCTACATTATTGATTACATTTAGTGTAAGCTTCCTGTTTAGATTAGTTTGTGTAGTCTATGCCTTCAAATAAATGTGCATCATCACATTTATATGAAAACACAGTCTGACTCACAATATTCATACTGGATAATTTTGTCAACCAATTGTCTGATTCAGAAATTCTGGGTCACTGATTGAGATCCTAGGAATCCCTGGTTACCAAGGTTTACAACCATGCTAATCAACCAAATGAAGCTAAGTAACAAGTTCACTTGACTGGAAATGTAATCAGAAACAACAATTATATCTATTGTATACAACCTGTTCTAATAAGATTCTGGAAAGAAATGGTTTTCTATGTAAAGATAATTAAGAAAAAAATCAGCCTTTTTTGTGAATAACAGAAGCATAGGAATCACTATTTCGATATATGAATACAAATTACTATCTATGACAGGGAGTGATCAAAATCAAGAAGGCATTTAGACTGCATCCCAGTCATATGGGGACTGTTTAGGTTTGACAAACTCCAATGTATCATGCAGGAATATTTCAGTGAGACGTTCATCTAATCTCTCCCACAGAAACAGCTGCTTCCTCCAGAGTAGCAGGCAAACAATCAATAATATTCCACACAGCACTCTGACCCAGACAGTTGGGTCATTTAAAGGTATTTTCAGCATCACTGGAGCTAATCAGGAACACACAACCATATAATGCTGAGACATCTCATCCATATGACAGCTGCACTGAAATATAAGACTTTAAAGAAAATAGCCATTCTCTTATGTCCAGGTCCAAATGTTTATTCTGCAAAATCTCACAGGAAAAGCATATTTTAAAATACTTGCCATGATTTTTAAGGGGAAAAAATGCTGTTGAGGGAAAAGCTTCCTTTCAGACAAGCTAGTTTTCTCCATGTTGGATTGTTATTGTTGTTTCGAACCAGGGGAAATGTTGAAGATAGGCTATCTAGAGCCCAAGCCCAAAAGAAAGAATATGATACTTTTCTGTGTCAACTGAACGTGTATTCAGCTAGGCCACTATTAGATGGCATCTACAGAAACAACATTTCATGCACTAAATTTTTTTGACTGTTTAGGATGAAAATGGATAAGTTGGCAAGTTGAGAAACAGGGACTCTTCTGAAAGTGAAAAGAGCTCTGGTTTGGGGGAAAAATGAAAACATCTCACACAAAGGAGAAGGGGAGATTGCAACGGAGAATATAAAGATGGAGGTCAAGTTTTCAGTTTCACCTTCTGGGAAGCCATAGCATGGGCAAAGAAAAAAAAAAGGATGATCTTCATTTATAAAGATGCCATCTTTAATAGGATTCTCTCACACACACAGAACTCCCAAAATAACAAAAATGATGCTTCAATATTGTATTAAACATGATCCAGTATCACTGCTGGGCATATTCCATTCATTTCAGTGCTCGCTATGCTAGGAAAAACCTGGTTTTAATTTTTTTTCAAAGCATGTGTGAAGAAGAACAAAGTGGCTTGTCATTTGTTTTTCCCTATAGTCTTAATGAAATCACACAGCACTGTGTTTTGGTTCCAATAACTTTTTGAAAACAATCATTACAGAAAAACTCTTCTTCTAAAAGAAAATTTTTGACAATCTGAAAAGGGGCTTTATATTTTGAGGGTTTGGTATTTTCCAACCACTAAAAAAAATATTTTCATTGCTTCATTGATTTTTAAAATAATATAATATGCTTTCTGAAATGATCTATCTTGTCTGGCATAAAGAATTTATATGAGATCTCTGCCAGGCTAGGAGCCTGGACATTTTGCCCTTTGTCAGAAACTGGATTTAAATCACTGGTGGCCTTTGCTTTTTCAGGAGAGATTGAGGGGAGAATAATCAGATTGGTTAATTAGGTAATCAGCTTACACCAGGCCTGCCCCTAATTAAGAAATTTTTAAAAAATAAATGAAGATGATGAAACAATGCATGTTTTTAATGATACGATAATTCTTGAAATTGCAGAGGCAATACTGTTTTATGATATATTTTCTTTAATGTTTTAAAGACTTGAGGTGCTGTTAAATTCAACAACTAAACACTGAATTTTTTTCAAGGAGACTGAAAAAATATATTGCGGTGGCCTTTGGGGAGTGATGAAAAGTAGAAATTCCAGAACCAGCTATTTAATAGGAGATGTAAATTTAGTTACTTTTGTTGTCCAGATGCCCTAAATTGTGAGAAAAATACAAAAAATGACATACCATCTGATGTTAAGTTTTTTTTTCCAATGTTTCCCTCTTAGCTGCCTTGGAGGAGGTAAGTAGAAGGCAATGAGAGCTTTTTTATAAATCATTTTTATTTATTGATTTCTTTAATATAGGTTTCTCCTACATAATGACAAGAACTGGAGCTTTTGACTATATTCACATATTACACTAACACATTATATGGTTAGTTAGTTGGCCTTGGTCAGCTATGTAGCTTATAAGACAGCTATGTAGCTTATAATGGTTTTTCATTAATCCATTAACATGGTCAAGTGTGATTGATTCAATAAATTTTGTTTAGATTTGCAAAGATGAGACCACTGAAACCCATTTCTTAACTGCACAGAACCTTAGCAACTTTAAGAAGAACTCGCTGGGAAAACTGAATTGAAAACTGAAATAGGGGAAATAAAAGTCAAAATTAAGAACCTGGACAAGAAAATAGGTTTGATCCAGGAATCAATTAAGAGGAATGAAGAAAAGATAATTGAACAACAATCTGACCAAAATGAGAAAAAACTAGAACTTATTGACCAAAAAATTACTGGCAATAATAAAGAGACAAAAGAGGCCTTAATTCACCTCGAGATGGACAGAACCTCTTATTAGTTAAGATTTCAAAATGTAGAGGAAGTCAAAGTGGAACACTTAACATTGGTGATGGCTGAGATCTTCACGGAATTTCTTCAAAGAGACAAGAATGAATTGTAAATGAAATAGGTGGCATCTACAGAGTTTATACAAGTTATGCGAGACGGCATAGACTTCCTTGGGAGGTCCATATTAGATTTGCAAGGAGAAAAGTCAGAGATATAATTTACAAGCTCTCAAGGGAGAAAACAATAAAATATAAAGATAGAGAAGTAATAGTGCTGAAACAAATACCAAGAAAAGTCTGGGAACAGAGGAAGGATTACCGGTTCCTTACTAATTATTTAAATTAAAAAAATATCCCCTTTAAATGGATTACCCCAGAAGGTATTCTGATGACTTGGAATGAGAAGAGTGAAAATTGACAATTTAATTAAGCACAAGACTTTTTAGAACAGATAGATGAATCGGAAGAGGAAACCAGTAGTAAAGGTGAACTTGAGACCCCAATCCAAGAAGAAGTGCAACAAAGAACCAAGAGAAAGAGAAAGATCAAGACAAAGAAAGTAGGGGAGAAATAGTCATCCAAGAAGAATTAGGGATTAAAACTAGGAGTCAAACAGCTACCAGAGTTAACGAGAGATAGAAGTTAGAACAAGGAATAATGGAAAAAGGATTGAAACTAACATCTATTAATATCAATGGACTAAACGACTTATCCAAAAGGAAAAGAATATTTTGGAAATTAGAAAAACAGAAACCTGATATAATATGTCTTCAAGAGGTCCATATTAAATTACAAGATCAGAAATATTTACAAAAAAAAAAATTGGGGAAGTTGTGTATATCATTAACAGAGGAAACAAAGAGAGGAGTAATATATATTAAAGAAGAAATAAGGTCAAAATTAATTTATAATGATATCATGGGGAGAATATTAATTGAAGAGGTGTGATTATACAGAATAAAAATATATTACTGGTTGGGATACATGCCCCCAATAAAAATCCGAATGAATTTTATAAAACCCTATATGAGAAATTAATAGAATTAGGAAATTCCAAGATTTGTATAATTGATGATTACAATGCAATTAATAATAAACAGGATTATGCCAGTGACCAAAAATACCAAAAAAAAAAAAAAGGGAATATATTTCCCCAAAGCTTTTTTGATATGGCCGAAGAATTAGACTTGATAGATGCATGGAGGAAGTTGAACCCAGGGGTGACTCAATTCAATTTCTATTCCAATCCATACAAATCTTGGTCAAGATTGGATATGGCATGGGTGAATAGTGATTTATTTAAGGAAATTCAAAATATAGAGATACTAACTAATATCTGGGCAGATCACAACCCTTTGCAGATAATTTGGAAGGATCAAATTTGTAAGAATAGTAGGTGGACACTTAATCCACAACTATCGAAAGAAAAAGGGTACACTCAAAAAATTAAGAAAGAATTAGAGGTATTTTTAAAATATAATAAAAAAAAGGATACCTCATTGCAAAATCTCTGGGATACAATGAAGGCATATTTAAGAGGAACATCGATAGCCTACACAGCCAATAGAAATAAGGAAAGGTGGAAGAAACAAAATATGTTAACAAAAAGATTTAGAAGATAGCTTAATGAAAGCCCCAGGGGACAAACAAATTAGAAATGATCGGGCACTACTTAAACACGAAATGAATATTTTAGGCCAGGAAGATTTAACCAAGATACTATACCTATTTGTATGTTATGATGAACCACAAAAGCTGATTTTAAATCATTTTGTCACCATCTATGTTATATTATAACCTATTGTTGTGAATATGTAAACTTGTGCAAAAAGGAAGTTTCTGAAGCATTAAAATTTGTTTCTACACATGTAAAGAAAATTAAAGAGATACAGCTTTTTAAAACCTCTCTCTTCCTCCTCCTCTTCTATCCAGCATAGACAAAATACCTGAACAGATAGAGTTTGATATGAAAAAGCTTCAGCTGTTCCCAAAGCATATAATCTTTATTTGAAGAATACCATAATGTTTTTTTCTAGTTAGCTGCAATATTAAAATATGTTCTCTTGTTTGTCATTCTCAGTCAGTTTATTTCTAGCTATCCCACATGAGGGGAAAAAAAAATAGGAGAAAGGATAGTTGAATGCTGTTTTGCTCCTGAAGGAAAGGCAGGGTTTTAATCTAATAAATAGGAATTTATAGACAAACAAAAGAAGATTTTTATAATATGAATCCCAAGTATCTTTCTTAGCCATGAAAAAAAAAGAAGTATGGATATTTGATAGCTTGAGAAATACATCAACTCATCACCAATATCCATTAGTGAGTAGAAAGTATACAATAGCATATATACAATACACAAACATACCCAAACATCCATCCTTTTTTCTTGACAGAAAAAAAAAACAATTTAGTATGGCATCATATATTAAAGTTAAAATGGCTGACACTACTTTATAATTATCAATATCACTGCTGCTACTGATCAAAGCCCCTGCCCCCAAAGCAGATGCTACATAATACAAAAAAATTGGGTACAATACTTAACCAACAAGAAATGAATGAACTGGAGAACTGCCCAAAACATAGTTTTAGCTAGCATTTCAGTTGACAGAGTCTCATGCAAGCCACTACTGAGGCAGAACTTCATTCCAACTTAAATTAAATTAAACACCATTATGATTCTTATGCATCTTTTCTACTCTTGTCTAACAAATTCAATGCTTCGAAGTGGAATTTCATTATAATTAAGGAAGCCTCTATTAATAGATTGACCTATCAATAAAAAAAATGAATATATTATACACAGGCACCTCAAATTTTAATAGGTTTCTTTAGCCAACTGCATAAGAATAAGCTGGTCTATGCTGTGTAGTCTAACATTAAACATACTATCGATATTGCTTTTAAGCTAATAATACACAAACAAAATGAAATGATGGTAAATCTTTTACTCAAAACCAAAAGGAAATGATTCATGCTCTGCTAAATATAGCCCTATTAAATATGGAGCAAATCAATTAACAGCAAATGTATTGCTTTTTTTAATAAGGAAATTGATGTGTTTGCTTAATTTCTAATATTTTTACATAGAAGACTGGTTAAAAATTACATGCAGGTAATTTTGCCCTCTGATTTGCCAACATTCTATTATACTTAATTAACTTATTTTTATTATACAAGCAAGAAACTCATTGCAAGTAAATATTAAATAACATGGATTTTATTTCCTGTGGTGGATAGAATAAAAAATGTCCTTGGAATTTTATGGAACCATGGGAGGTAAGCTACTGTTTAAATAATACTAATAATTAAAAATTAATATATCAAAAGGATTATTTTTCAAATTCTCCATTGCTTATAAAATGCATTTGCTGAAAGTTGTATAAATATACAGCATAAATATACTTTGCCTTATACCAATGAATGGGGCTTATACTTTTTTTGAAAAAAAGACAAAATGATCCTTTTTAAAAAGGGAAATTATTTTCTGGCACATTAGAACAAATATGCTGCTAGACTTGAATGGCCATTGTGATTATGTTTTTAGTCCAGTATGGCAAATTTTTCTAAACAAACCAATGATAGCAGCTTGACTTTGAGACTTCTGGCTACTATTCTTGCTGATACTCCCAAGGAGATTGAGGTGAGATCAGCAGTTTTCAGGGGCAGTCAAAGCAACAAGATGACAGATATGGCATTGTGATTTATTTATTTATTCTGTTAAAGATAAATTAGAATCTTTTGTTTATTTAGGGAGTCACTTGCATTCTTGATGGTTCTGTCCGGAAAGAAGCGTGTGAGACCGGGTTCCAAACAACAACTATTTTATTTAAACTCGCAAGGCAAAAGATACGGAACATAGCCCAAGCCGTGGCAGCCCTTTATATATCAGCTTGCCTGCGGCTTGTGGCCAATGACACTCATTTAACTTTTCCCGCCATTTGGTGGCTTCCCGGATTGGTTCGTAATCAACCAATCCATAAGTGGACTTTTCGGCCAATCTGAACGAGGGACTTGGAACCTACCAAGTTCCATACAGAACACCCCTCCCCCTTTCGTTTAGTCCAACGTGGGTGACGTAGTCACATGGGTAGGTGAGGCTTTTTCTAGTCCTAGTTGACCTGCGCAGCTCAGTCTTGGCGTGGTCTTCGAGTGGTTCGGACGGGATCGCTATCTCTCTGGTCCTTCTCCATGGAACCTCCTGGAAGGGTGAGTCAGCCTTGCTGCTCCCGCCTGAGTCTCTCGGGCCGGTTGAGATGGCTCTGCCACTCCCTCCTGGTTTTACCGGGTTGGTTGAGCTGGCCTGGTCGCCTAACTTCCAGGAAGGCCTCGCTTCACTCTCCTGCTCCCAGACTTCTTTTTTGGGGTTCATCGAACCATGAGTGCTCTTTCTGTTTGGTTAGATTGTCTTTTTGCATAGTTTGTTGTCTTGTTATGGAAGGTTCATCTCTCCCTTTTTTATTTCTTTATACTTTCCCCCCCTCCTTGGTTGTTTTAAAGTCGGAATTTATTTTTGATTCTGTGGTGGTTTTTCATTGGAGGTTGCGGGAACGAAGCTGGTCTATGTGCCGCTTCCATTCCCTACCATCGTCTAAAATTAGTCGGTAGGACCGGGGGCCTGTGATTTGTGTGATGGTGGCTGGAAGCCACAATGGGTCCCCAGTGAGGTTTTTTGCATAGACTAGGTCGCCGATTTGCTGGAGGAGCAGGGGGGGAGTTGTCCCAGGTGTAAGTGGGATGCAATCTGTCCAGGTAGGAGCGTAATTTCTAACCCATTAGAAGTTCTGCTGGGCTTTTATTGGTTGTGCTGCTAGGGGTAATATTTTGCAAGGTTAGTAGTCGGCTTAGTTTGTCCTGCATGTCCCCCTTGTCCATTCTGTCTAGGCCCTCTAGTGTACTGAACCATGCGTTCAGCCCTGCTGTTCACAGCCAGATGGGCTGGCACAGTTAAGGCATGTCGGATACCCTGGGCAGATATTGTTCGAATTGCAAGGCTGTAAATTGGGGCCCATTATCTGAAACCAGTACATCAAGTAGCCCATGTGTCACAAATAGTTTGACTAGCTGTTTCATTCCAGCTTTGGTAGTTGTGGAAGCCATGAGGATGACTTCCAACCAGTTTGAGTATGCATCAACCACTATCAAAAAAGTGTTTCCCTTCGTTGGCCCAGCGAAGTCAATATGTACTCTAGACCATGGACCCCGGGGAGTTTCCCAGTCTCTTATTGGTGCCTGTGGGGGGATAGGCCTCAATTTTTGACAGTCATGACATGTTGCAACCCAGCATTCAATGTCTTTGTCCAGCCCTGGCCACCAGATGTAACTCCTGGCCAGGGCTTTCATTTTGACTTTGCCCGGGTGTCCCTTGTGCAACATGCCCAGAACACCTTCCTGGAGACTGTTAGGAATTACCACCCTGTCACTCCATAAAATGCACCCCTTTTCTATAGACAGTTCGGTCTGTCTGGTACGGAATGGTTTAAAAGTCTGTTTTGTTCTCCTCCGGCCAGCCTTTATCTACCCAATTCAGTATGCGTGCTGCCAAAGGGTCTTTGGCTGTGGCTCTCGCGACGTCAGTTGCAGTCAGCAGTAGCTCTGGGCAGGTCTCAAGCTGAAATGTGGAGGTGGTTGGATCAAGGTTATCTTCTGTGACGGGCAGCGGGGAATGGCTCAGGGCGTCGGCATGTATGATGGCTTTGCTGGGTTGGTGCAACAGCGTATAGGAGTAGGCAGCGAGGAATTCAGACCACCTCATCATTCTAGGTGACAGAATGTTCGGGGTTGGCTTGTTTCCTGCCAAGATTCCAAGAAGGGGCTTGTGATCGGTTATTATAGAAAAAGTTCTACCATAAAGGTACTCATGGAATCTTTTGACTCCGGCAAAGATTGCGAGGGCTTCTCTATCGAGTTGACTGTAATTGTATTCCGACTTGGAGAGCGTCTTGGAGGAAAAGGCGACCGGTGCCTCTCTGTTATATGGTAGCTGGTGGCTCAGGATGGCGCCGACCCCAAAAGGCGAGGCATCACAGGTGACCGTCAAAGGCAGGGTATTGCTAAACTGGATGAGAATGGTGTCTGACGTTACTAAGGTCCTTGATACCTTGGAAGGCTTTCTGTTCCCGGTGGCCCCATGTCCAAGTGGTTTTTTAATCTAGCAGTCTTTGTAGGGGTTCTGCTGTTGTTGCCTTATAGGGCAGGAACATGTAAAAATTCATGAGGCCTAGGAACGCTCGAAGGTCAGTTTTGTTCCTGGGCCTGGGAGTGTCTTTGATAGCCTTCACTTTTTTTTCGGTGGGGTGAATGCCTTGTTCATCGATTAAGTAGCCCCAAAACTCAACCTGGTTAGTGGCTAATTCACACTTTTCTCTTTTTACTTTGAGGCCTGATTTCCTAAATCTTGTTAAGACTTCTCTTAATCTGGTCTCTAGCTGGTTGGCATTTTTTGCTGAGACCAGTACATCGTCGAAGTAGGGGACGACACCTTTGATTCTGTTTAGCAGGCATTCCATGAGGCTTTGGAACATGCCTGGGGCAACGCTAACACTGAATTGGAGGCGGTTACACTTGAATGCCCCTCTATGTGTTACGATAGTCTGCACCTCTGCCATAATGGGATCAACGAGTAATTGTTGATAGGCCTGTGCGAAGTCGAGCTTCACAAAAAATTTTCCTCCCCCTCGCGAGTGTGGTAAATGTTGCACTACCGGCACTGGGTATGCAATTTGTTGGAGCGCATGGTTCAGGTTTACCTTATAGTCTCTGCAGATGCGCACTGACCCATCTGACTTCACTGGTGTGACAATAGGGGTTTCCCACCTGGCATGGTCGATTGGTTCTAAAACCCCTTGAGCTATTAATTTATTCAGTTGCTCGTCAATTTTTGGTTTTAATTCGAATGGGACACGTCTGGCCTTTAAATGAATGGGGGCTATTTTTGGGTCTCGGCTAAATGAAATTGGGGTCCCCTTGTACTTGCCTAGAGTCCCGTCAAAGACATATTGGAATTCTTGGAGCAGGCTCTCCTCCCACTTGGTTGTAGCGATGTGGTTGATCCTGGTCATCCCAATTCCCAGGGGCGCGAACCATTCGATCTCTAATAGGCTAGGGCGATCACTGTCAATGATGGTCAGAGGCAAGATTTCGGTGTGGTTTTTAAATTTGACCAGAAAATGTCCAAGGCCTACTACTGGAATTCGATTTCCCTGATAGTCTTTTAGCACTAGTCTTTGTTTCTGTAGTTCTCTCTGTTTAATGTTCAATATCAGGCGCTGAATAGTATTCCAGGATACCATAGATAGGAACGACTCTGAGTCAACTTCCATCTCGCAGGGTCTCCCCTCGATGCTCACCTCTATTCGAACCTTCTTTCCATTCTCCGCCCTGGCATTGCCGATGGTAACTGTCTGATGCGTTTCTTCCCTGTCACCGGTTCTCTTGTTACGGTTCCATTTCCTGCCGGCTTGTCTTTCTTCATGTCTGGGGAGGGGTGCTGCCGCGTCTTTTGGACTGTAGCTCTTTTTGTTGCGGCAGACCCTTTCAATGTGCCCCCTCTTATTACAAGCCCAGCATATTGCGTCGAGGAACCTACATTCAGCTCACGGGTGATTTCCTCCGCAGCCCGCACATTGAAACTCCTGTGCCATTTTCGCGCCATTTTTTATCTGTGTTAAGCCTGGGTTCCCCAACCAGGGTTAGGTAGGCAAGCTAAACAGAATGTGCAGCGTTAGTCAGATAGGCACACAGATAAATGAGTGAGCTAAGCTTGTATGTTTATTAACATACAGTAAAAATAACAGGTACGCTTGTGCTATCAAGAATATATTTAATTCCAGTATAAGTTTATAGCATAGTCAAAAACAGTCCTATATTCATTTACCATGTAGTCAGTCTATTCAGGGATATTCAGTTAGCAAAGTCCATGTAGAATATCCTATTGTCAGTTCACATAAATCAGTCCGTTGTTGTCTCTCCCGTTCGAGCAATGCAGTCTTGCTTCCAAGCAGTAATCAGGGATCATCAAAGCCAGAGAGAGAGCGAGCAAGCTGTAGCCTTGCTACTTTTATATGGTTTTCATAACCACACCCACAATTGCTATTTTACATTTAAAGCTGCATACACTAACTATGATTCATAGTTTAGTATTTCACCTAAAACAGTTAGGGTGAACAATGTTATCCCTAACAATCTGAATGGAGTCTATGGATGTCTTTGTCGTCATCCTTGGTATCACTCTGGGATTCGATGTCTTCATAGTGGGCTGTCGCTGTGGGCTGTTTCTTTCCTCCCTCTGCCTTCTTCTCCCTGGTTTGGCTTGGCAGGTCTGGAATTGCGTTCATTTGCCGCATGGTGGCTGCTGACTTCTTTGCTGCTTTGGTGGCAGTTGCCTCTGCAATGGCCTTGGCTATGGTTATGTTTGGCCGATTCAGGAGTTTGCTCTGAAAGGTAGTGTCCTTCAGGCTGAGGACTACACGGTCCCTCATTGCCTCGTCCATGTTCTGGAACTCACAGGCTCCTCTGATGTGTCTCAAGGCTGCTACAAAATCTCCTATAGTTTCATCCTCCTTCTGGTCCCTTTTATAGAATTTGTGCCTTTTTATTAAATTCGAGACCACTGGTGCGTAGTGTACTCGAAGCATTCGGTTCAGGTCGGATCAAGTCATCTGTTTGACATCTCTGGGTTTTGTCAGTGTTTTTGCCATTTTAAAAATGGCCGGTCCACAGTATGTAAGGAAGACAGCCCTCTTCCTTTGGTCTGAGATTTCTTCCATTTTGTTGCTTTCTAAGAACATCAGAAAGTGATCGATATACGATTCCCAATCCTCCTCATCAGGATTGAATGGTGCGGGCGGTGTGTTGTTACCAGCCATCTCTCTTGCTTGGTTCAGATTGCCGCGTGCTTCGGTCTCACCTTCTACGACAATCCCACCTTCGTCGCCAGTGTTCCGTCCGGAAAGAAGCACATGAGACCGGGTTCCAAACAACAACTATTTTATTTAAACTCACAAGGCAAAAGATATGGAACATAGCCTAAGCCGCGGCAGCCCTTTATATATCGGCTTGCCTGCAGCTTGTGGCCAATGACACTCATTTAACTATTCCTGCTGTTTGGCGGCTTCCCGGATTGGTTCGTAATCAACCAATCTGTAAGTGGCCTTTTTGGCCTATCCGAACGAGGGACTTGGAACCTACCAAGTTCCATACAGAACATTGATGATGTTCTATTTATGTTAGTTATATAAAGATAATTAAAGTAGAAACAAAATATATTGATGACAAGCCACTTGGATAAGAAGAATAATTTGAAGAAAATTTCCAAATTTTGCAATTGCATGAAGTAAGCTTATAGCAAGGATCAAAGTGCAGAATCTTTCAGGGAATTCCTTAAAGTTGATTCTGAGGTGACAACTTTAAATTTAGTTCCAAGGAAGTAGGCACAGTATTTGCAGCTCCTGGGAATGTAAGACTCCTATGTGCCCTGAAATGGATCATAAATAAAATCTTAAAACATTGTGGCCTTGATTTTGCTGAGCATTGTTGACACATGAAAAAATGATTTATCTAAGGAGATAGAAATGAAATAGATATTCTTTGGAACATTTTTAGGAAAATAAGGATTGCTCTTATCTAGATATGCACATTGTTTAGAATCATTAACACCAAGTTTCTAAAAAGAGAACCATGCCACAGGAAAGTTCATTTCACCATGTGAGAGCTTCAGCTGTTCCTGAAAGCTTTGATGGCCTTTTGGAGTAATGTTATGCATGAACTAGTACTCCAGAAGAAAAAGCTCTCTCTTCTTACATTTCTCATGTCGAATGTATGTTCCAACAAAAACTTTGACTCAGTTCCATTTTTTAGGGAGTGTTACCAAAATCAGCTGGTCTCCCTTCTTCTCTCCACGGTACTTTTAATCCAATTTTCTCTTAAGAATGTAATAATATGAATGTATGTATTTGTCTATGTGTGTACAATTCACAAGCCCTATTCTCAACTTAAAGATGTTCACATTAATTACAATGACATGCATTTGAAAAGGGGAAATATAGTAGAACTTTAACATTAGTATTTCAGGCAGAATAGATTACTTACTTGGGCCAAAAATAAACAATACTGAGCTTTTAAACAATGTCAAATGTTGACATTTTAGATGCCATGCGTTTTGAAAATGACAAATGTTTTCCTAGGAGAGGGAGATAATGTTTCTGTCAGCCATAAACTTAAGTTTGGATATAGGGCTGTTGTTGTTTTTTCTGTTTATCTCTAGAAAACATTTTTAAAACATGCACCTGTCAGTTATAACCTTGTTTCCTGTAGTTTGGTGTTTCCTTCTTTAACCCCCTCCCCCCTTTTCTCCTGATAAAAAGCTCATCTCTGGAAAGCAGTGTACATAAGCTACCAACTAGACTCATAACATACTCTGTTCCAGTCTTTGCTGTGTTCAGTGAGATTGGATACTTTAATTGCACCAAGCTTGTATCTTATCAAAAGTTGTCTACAGGCTCATTGGAACCACTGGGTTTGCAAGGGAAATCCAAATCAGAAACTAATGCTGATAGTTGAATGCAATAGCTGGCCAATGCAATGGTTAAAATGCTGAGACCAAGAGTTCAAGCCACTCAGAACTCTTCCTTGGATGCTCCTGGGGGAAAAAAGAACATGAAAGCATTCATCAAGCTGTGGCATATTGACATTACACCACTGTAAATGCAGCTGGCTCTCAGCACTACCACAGAGGTCCGGCCAATTCTCACAGTCTTGCCATCTCATGGGGAAAATAATCAAATAGTCTCTGCGTGATGGTAGTTTATGTATTTAATTGTTCAACATGACTTCATTCATTCACACCCGAACATTTAGAGGGCCACTCATTTTCCTGACACACCTGAGAATGCTGGAAGCTTTAGCAGAACTTTTATGTCAAAATGGAGAAATTAGTGCACTGGCAACTAGCAAATAATACAAGTTTCATTTTTAAATCAGCATATGCAGGAAAAAATGTTATTAGAACATATTCTACCTAGCACTAGACTAATATACTATTTATAGTACTTCTAATGAAACTACATAAATGGATTTCACCTCTGACATTAAATATTAAGGAGTACTGATTTGGTTCTTTTATTCAAAAGCATCCACAAAATTCCAATTTTATTTTTTTTAATACTAAAATTTTGTCCTATAGAAAACTACAGTGTGGTACCACTGCCACGTTGCAAATCTCAGGTCTCGGGAAGAGGGGGATAGAAACCACTGTAGAGCTTTACTTACAAGGCAAGTAAGGATTATGGGAGTGTTGGGATGTTGCAGAGATGACTTAAGAAAGCAGCTTCTGTGATCAAAATGGGAGGGGGAAACACCCCAAATGCGCTGTACAAGTTATATACAATGAGTTGCGATCCTCTTTCAGAGACCTTAATGTTGCTGCTCCGGAAGGGGTGGCCAAACATACAGTGAATAATTTTTCTTGTTAAATTAAATAATAACGCATATTATAATTCACCTAAAAATACTCCTTGTGCTAAACTCATTAAATGGAAATATACATAATAGCAACCTGGCTCTTTGTTTAAATCAAACTCTTCAGCTCTTCAACTTGTTCATGAAATTTCAGATTGCTCATCAGATTGTTGTAAGAAAATAACTTCATATTACTTAAACTAATAGTGCTATAACTAATAACAAAAATAATGGGCAGTGTCATAGATCCTTGGAGGGGAGTCAATATTGTCCACTTTGGAGAACCCTGGTTTAAATAATAAAATGTATTTCATCTGGAGGCTAATGCACTCAGAAAAAAGAAATCATTCCCTCCCCATAGATTTCTCTCCAGATTTTATTCCTTCTGTAGAATTTTAAATGCCATAGAATTTCTAGTCTATGTTTTTTTCTTATCATTGGCAATTTACATACCTAAGTACAAGCTGTTTCTATGATCCACTCCTGGGTTATATAAAATGGGCACATGACTAGACAAAATATGATACAAGAATGCTGCTTATATCTTTAAAATGGATCACAAAGAACTGCTTAACAGCCATCAGTTTGAGAAATTCAAGAATCAGCTAGAACTCATTCTATACAATAGCTTGAAAAGTAATCTAAAAGAGTCAATATTTATCTTATTCAGATCTGATTAGCCAAAGAAGCAATTTCAAACAAAGTGAAGCATTTTGCTTTCACTTGCCCTGATTTTCATGAATAGTACTGTGCAGATAAAGGCATTATTTATGGAAGATCTGCAACCAAAGAAGCACAGATAGAGAAGGACATTTAAACAGTAAACAAATAAACCTTTCTTTCTTTTTTTCTTTTTTTTAAAAAAAGGTCTTTGTAATCCATTTTATTCACAAATAATAAATTCCATACGACTTTATCAGTTGATTTCCTAACATTTTTCATATATCACTACCTAAAATTATTCTCAAGATAAAGGAAAGTAAATCCTTTTAAATCTTTAGCATGCTTCATTTTTCCATGTTTCCAATAATCAAATTAACATTTTCAAGGAATATTTGACTAACACTGATGATAGAAATGGTAAAGCCACCAATTGTTAAACCCAGAGAAGATATGCAGTTTTAAAACAAGTATGTCCTTGTTAGTACAAAAAAGGCATTTACTAAACTATTTGTACTGCTATTATGAATCAAACTACTGGATTTTCAATAAGCTATTAATAAAAACACTGTTCAGTTCAGCTAAAGCTTCCCATTTAGAATGGAGTAGCATTTAAATGTTACTCCATTCTAAATGAGAAGATTTAGCTGAACTGAACATTCTAAATGAGAAGATTTAATGGAGTAACATTTAAATGTTTCTCTGAATTTGATGGAAAACACAGAAAACAATATTACATTAAGTACAGAAAGGCAGAAAAAAAGATTATAAATGTAATTCTCTTTGCAACCAAACTACTTTGCATTGTGCCTTCTGCTATTTATTCAGGATTCTAATGATTACATAATTTATAAATATTCAGATTTTTAAAACTTACTTTACTGAATGAAATAATTGAGGGCAAGCTCAGTCAATGTATATATTTGTAAGGGTTTGATAAATTACATATACACTTTCGAGAATAATTAGAGAGTCTTTTATTATTTTTAAACTACTGATTCTATGTCATCATTTACATAAAATCATAATAAAAATAATAAAATATTCATAGTTAAACACTTCTGCTTTGACATTCCAAAAAGCCATCAGAGAAAGTGACAGACTGGGAAAAGGAAACTATTCCAGAGGAATTATTATTTGTCATATAGCACATTCACATTTCGATAAAAAAACCAAGAGTTAAAAATATAAAATCCTAAATATTATAAAGTCTAAAATACCCTGTCAGATTACAGGTTGTTGTTTTTTTGCTTCATTGTTACAGCCATAAAATCAACAAAGTCTCCATTATAGGCTCTATTTTGACACCCTGTCACTATAAGTTGGATAGGGGTTTGGGGCAGTGGTGGGATTCAATTATTTTTACTACCAGTTCTGTGGGCGTGGCCTGGTGGGGGTGGCAAGGGAAGGATGCTGTAAAATCTCCAGTCAGAGGTGGTATTTGCCAGTTCTCCAAACTATTCAAAATTTCCACTACCAGTTCTCCAGAACTGGTCAGAACCTGCTGAATACCATCTCTGGTTTGGGGTTTTTTTGGTCTCACAATTACAATTTGGTGATGATGTTTTGTCCAACTTATAGAGGCCATCTGCATATCTACCAAGGCCAGCCAGAATTTGGTTCATATCACATTGGGCTGATTAAATCCAGGTGGTTTTTCCAAAATTCAATAATAAATAACCTTGGGTTTCTGGGATGGTTTCCACATGGGCAAGATCCCCAATATCTGTCTCTAGAAAGTACATATTAAAGAGGTCAGCTCTACTTGAATATGAAGGTCTTGCAATTACATAGATGCCAAGCCATATCAGCTGTTATAGATAATGATAAAACTTTGACTTGTTGTTGGTGCCAAATAAGATGGAACCACTTGGAAGTTCACCATTTAGAATAACATTTATTTAAAATGTTTAAGGTGTCAAGCTAGAAACTGGGAGATTGGGAGTTTTAGTCCTATTTTTGGCACAAAACCAGTTGGCTAGTCATTCTTCTCATCTCAAGGAAGAAAGCAATGGCATACCACTTCTGAAAATGCTGCCAAGAAAACTGCAGTTTGCGGTCAAGGCTAATTTGAAGTCACAAAAAAACTCCCAACAACCTGATTTAAGAACTAGAAACAAGGTTCAAACTGTCTTGTATTTTGTATTCCATCCTGTCTACATAACAAACTTCTCTTCCCCACCCTTTCTTCAGATGGAACAGTCTGTTTTCTTATGGATTGTTTTTGAAATGGTTGGATTTGTTCTTAGCTTGCTTTTTACTGACAGTGTGGTTTGAGGGAGCCACCAGGATTACTGTATATAAGCCAGCTGTTTGTAAGTTTTATAAATAAATAAATTCACACCTGGGTATCTACTGGCAACCAATGCCATACCATACTACACCCAATCCAGGGTTCTTATACACCAGAAAGCAGGTTGCTGCCTTTGGGATCAAGTAAACATTCAGTTTCACACATTCTAGAGCGGGTTGTCCAACCTTGGCAACTTTAAGACTTTAGACTTCAACTCCCAGTATTCCCTATCCAGAATGGCTGGACAGGATATTCTGGAAGTTGAAATCCAAAGGGCTTAAAAGTTATCAAAGTTGGATACCCCTAGTCTAGAGTGTCTTGTTTTCCTGTTTGGAGAAAACATGAGATTTATGGCAAAGGAAAGGTTGATTTCAGTTTATAATCATAAAAATAAATAGTGCAGAGATTGCGCTCGCAGCACTCTCCTGAAAATGTTGAAAACACTTTTTCCCAGCTACATGACATGCACACTGATGAAATATACAAATGTTCCTAATGCAAGTGATTTGCATTAGTTCCACATAATCTGTATCAGGATTAATTAATAGAGTGCATAGTGCATCTACATCTGTTAGCCATTAGTCTTTACTCTAATTTATTAGATCTTCATAATTTACCTCAACAATTCATCAAGCAATGAATGGCTTCTGATGGCAAAACTGCTGATGGCATTAGTCAGTGACGTATTTTTGTAATATTTATATTTATCAGTGGAAATGTTGACCTTTATTATGCATGCTGTCTGAGAAATTATCTCATAATAGAAAAAATGCAGCACTAGGGTTGCTCATGTCTTAGTGTGATGCAAACATCCAATAACAGATAACAGATAATCAGAATTGGAAGGGACCTATAGGTCATCTAGTCCAAGCCCCCCACCCAAGTGGGAGATCCTACACCATTTCTGACAAATGGCAGTCCAATCTTTTCTTGAAAGTCTCAAGTGATGGTGCTCCCACAACTTCCAAGGGCAAGCCGTTCCATTGGTTGATTGTTTTCACTATCAGAAAGTTTCTCCTTATTTCCAGGTTAAATCTCTCTTTGTTCAGTTTCCATCCATTATTCCTTGTCTGGCCAACAGGCGCTTTAGAAAATAGCTTGACCCTTTCCTCTCTGTGGAAGCCCCTCAAATATTGGAAGACTGCTATCATGCAAACATGTCTCGTAAGAAGCATATATGTATGACTTACAGCTGAATAAAAGTTAACAAATGGATTTTTAAAAATTAGCATCAGAAGAAACAAAACATATCCATACTTTTTATTTGTCAAATGCTTTGTAAAAGTAAATGAAAAATACTTTTATTAACAAAAAATATTCATTGTTCATTTTTACTATAAATATTTATATATTACTCATTTTTACTATAAATATTTGTATAATATTTCATTCCTATATGAGACTTTTAGCAACAATTTAAAACTAACGGCTGTGATAGCCTGACCCACATACGAACTCAATACAGAAGCCTGATGATGGCAGATGAGATTCTGCTGAAACGTTGCTACAACTTTAAAAGCACCACAATGATGTGGGATAATACCCAAAGGAAGCTGAACTGCATTCATGTAAGTACCCGCAAAAACTTAAAAAAACATACACACACACACACATACATACATACATCCTGTATGTGTGTATATATGTGTGTGTGTGTATATATATATGTGTGTGTGGGGTGTATGTATTTACATATATAAGGTAAAGGTTCCCCTCACATATACGTGCTAGTCGTTTTCCGGCTCTAGGGGGCAGTGCTCATCTCCATTACAAAGCTGAAGAGCTCATGCTGTCCGAAGACATCTCCGTGGTCATGCGGCCAGCATGACTAAATGCCAAATGTTCACAGAACGCTGTTACCTTCCCACCAAAGTGGCCCCTATTTTTCTACTTGTATTTTTACATGCTTTCGAACTGCTAGGTTGGCAGAAGCTAGGACAAGAAATGGGAACTGACTCTGTTATGCGATGTTAGGGATTCAAACTGCCGAACTGCCGACCTTTCTGATTGACAAACTCAAGCGTCTTAGCCACTGAGCCACTGCATCACTCATTTACATATATATATATTTGGAAATTCTCATTATACCTAAAATGAGTTTAACTTCAAACTAAAAGTGAAAAAATGTTTTACTTCTTTAGTGAACTTGGAAGTGAAAAAGGTTTACCCTAAAAAGAAGGTAATTGATTTCTCCACTGTTCTTCGTAGGCCAGAAGTATGAATAAGTTATATAAAAGAAAATAAGCAGACCACTCCACTGCAATCAGTTCTTCCTAAACTAGGAACTTCCTAAACCATGCTCTTCCTAAACCATGGACATCTATGGCAACATTACAAAAACCCCAGAATTCCTGAGCCAACATGAATGCTATAGGTCTTAAAGTTGTCCTCATTGTCCTGAACAGAATGGGATGAATCATTCCCTCAGTGATCCACAACTAAAAGTTATGGGCTGATGGAGTTTCCAAACTGTTTCAGGTAAAAATCTTCAGATGTGGAGTTCTGCAGACTAAACAGAGAAAGGCTAGAACTGCCAGATCCAAGCCTCAGAAGTATTGGAACCGTCCTTACAAATCTGGTCGAGAAATGTGTTCCCCCTCCTTCTCTAATGACATCTTTTGTGTTTTACTATTGAGTTGAAAATATAACCCTAAACATGTAGCTGTTTACTTGGAAACAAATCTTGGTAATCTTCATGAGTAAGCACCTTTAGGATAATAAACTAAAGCATCATTTAGTAAGGAAAATTATGTAGGAGCATTTCTAAATATTTTATGTAATGTGCAAAGGGACTGTTTTTCTCCATTTATTTGTTTCCAAACACCTTGACAGAAATGGCTCTTTTGCACATTTCCTAAATTAATGATGCTAGGCGGCGGCGGCTGGTAATGTTTAGACTGAAACTGATCTTATGATGCTACAGATGTTCTGCAGAAAGAGAAGATGTAATGAGGAATTAAACCTGCCAGGTGATTTAGAACAATAAATTTAAACCTTAAGACCGTCTGAATAACAGAGGATGTTTCAAAGAAGTCAAGATGGCAGTGAGTGGCAGCGCAATTAAAGCTCAGCAGTATTATATGATATTGACATGATTATAAAAGAGCTGGGGCAGAGACTGTTCTGCCAGGATATCCATACTGACTTTTTTTTTTTTTTAAAGTTTTTATTAATTTTCTACAAACAAACAAACATACAAAACATTAAAAACATCTATTCTCATATATACTTCCGGTGTATCGGTTGGTTCATCAGTTTTGTGCATTCATTTTATAGTGTCAATTACAATTATATTGCATAACCACTCATATTGTCAATCCATATTCTAATATTACTAAAGAAAAAAATAAAAATAAAAAAATCTTTTTTCTGACTATACTTTTAATCATTCATGCTTTGCGAGATAACAATACTTCAAACAAATTATTCTATAATTTGTCGTATAATCATAACAATCAATCCTAAAAAACTCTTCATATATATAGTATTAATGTTCTATTATTATATTTTATCATCTAACCATTGATAAAAAAAACCCCAAATTGCATAAAATTGTTTATCTTCTTGTTCTCTAATTTCAAATGTCAATCTACTCATCTCAGCACATTCCAATATTTTCTTAATAATTTCTTCCTGTAATGGTATTTTCTCATTCTTCCAGTTTTTAGCAAATACAATCCTAGCCGCCGTTAATACATTTACAATCAAATATTTCAAGTCTTTATTATATATATCAGGTAAAATTCCCAATAAAAAGATCTCTGGCTTCAAGTCTATGTGTTTCTTTGTCATTTTTTCCAACCACATGTGAATTTTAGTCCAATATTTTCTAGCATTCTCACAAGTCCACCACATATGATAGTATGAGCCAGGTATCTGATGACATTTCCAACATTTTTCAGATTTATTCTTGAACATTCTTGCTATTCTTGTCGGGGGAAGGTGCCACCTGTAAAACATCTTATACAAATTTTCTTTATATGCTATTGACATTGTCATTTTATAATTTTGAGACCACAATTTTTGCCATTGTTCTAAATCAATTCCATATCCAAAATTCTTCCCCCATGCAATCATAGTTTCTTTAACTTGTTCTTCCTCTAGCTTAATTCCCAATAAATAACCATATAACTTTTTAATCACTTTCTCATCAGTACCCATCAATATCTTATCTAAATCAGTCTGTTTATCATAGAATCCTTCCGTTTTAAAATCTTCAAGATATCTTGAGTGTATTTGCGCATATGAAAACCAATTCATCCTTATACCTTGTTCCTCTAAATTTTGGATCGTTTTAAGTCCACCCTTTTCATCCAACAGTTCCCCATATCTAACTGTTTGTTCCTTTTTATAAATCATAGGATAGGAAAATTCTTCAATAGTCGATAACCAAATTGGAATTTTCAAATAACATTGTTTTTTTATCTTCTCCCAATTTAACCACAAAGACTCCCGTATATAATGTCTTCTGAAATACCCCTGTGTTTTAGTTCCCTTGTACCATAAAAAAGCATGCCAACCCAACAGTAAGTCATGTCCTTCTAATGTCAACAATCTATGTTTTCTTAATGTTATCCATTCTTTGACCCACATCAAACTTGCAGCTTGATAATACAATTCCCAATTAGGCAGACCAAAACCTCCTCTATTTCTAGCATCTTGCAAAAGTTTTAGCTTTATTCTCGCTTTTTTACCTTGCCATATAAACTTCAACATAGTTTTATTTAAATCTTCAAAATAGTCTTTTCCAAGTCTAATTGGTATTGTTTGAAAGAGAAATAAAATTCTAGGTAAAATATTCATCTTAATTGTTGAAATTCTCCCTATTAATGACAATTGTAAATTTTCCCATTTCTTCAAATCTGTAATTATCTGTTGTTTAAGTTTAATATAATTATTCTCTTTTAATGTGCTACATCTTGCTGTCAAATATATCCCCAAATACTTAACCTTGTTTGTAATTTGAATTTTCAAAAGATCTGTCAGTTCTTCTCTTTGTCTCAACAACATATTTTTTGTCAAAATCTTTGTTTTATCTTTATTTATTTTCAAGCCAGCCATCTCACCATATGTCTCTACCTTTTCCAATAACTTTGGAGCGGTTTCTAACGGGTCTTCCAGAATAAAAGCTAAATCGTCAGCAAAAGCTTGTAGTTTAAATTCTTCCTTTTTAATTTTCATTCCTTTTATATTTTTGTCATCTCTAATATTTCTATTCAACACTTCCAAAGTCAATACGAATAACAAAGGAGATAGGGGACATCCTTGTCTTGTACCTCTTCTTATATTAATAAGATCTGTAAATTCTCCCTCCATCATTACCTTTGCTGTCTGTTTATTATATATGGCTTCTATTGCTTGAATAAATTTTCTGGCAAAGCCCATCTGTTCCAATAATAATAACATAAATCTCCAGTTCACGTTGTCAAATGCTTTTTGAGCATCTAGGAATATCAAAGCCATTTGTTTTTCAGGATGAGCCTCATAATATTCCAAGGTATCCAAAATTACTCTCATGTTGTCTCTAATTTGTCTCTTTGGTAGAAATCCATTTTGATCTGGATGGATAAAATTATTTAAATATTTTTTCAGTCTTTCTGCTAAGATTGAAGCAAAGATTTTATAATCTGCATTCAATAAGGAAATAGGTCTATAATTCTTAATTTGCAACGGGTCAGCCTCTTCCTTTAATAACAAACTGTAAAAGAAAATGACCCAAGTATCCCAAGCAAAGATAAAGTCATCAGGTAGCAACCCAGTCTCTGGCACTCTTCTCAGTCACTCTGAGGCATGCCCATGGTCTCAGGGGTGAAGGGTCCAGGTGCTGTGGAGGTGGCTGCTGCTGGAGTGCTGGTCTGAGGCGCCATTGGGGTGCCTGGCCCCGAGAGGACAACAGGGGATGGTGTGTGGAGGAAGCTCTCAGAGACCTGGCTCAGTCTTGTGATGTTGAGAGCCCCTTCCTCCAGGACATGGGGTGTCAGTCCCAACATCGATGACAGATGTTCTGAGGCCAGGCTTGGCTGTGGGGTGGAGAAAGGAGGAGTGTAGTGGGGCTGTCTGGTCTGCAGGTGAGCGAGGTGAGGTGTGGGTGGCATCTGTGGCATGGGTGGCATCTGTGGTATGGGTGGCATCAGTGGCATTGGTGGCACCGGTGGCGTAAGATGAACCTGTGCCTGGACTGGGAAGGGCTGCTTGTGCTCCTGGAGCTCCTGGTAGCTGTAGCCTTGGTAGGTGAGGGCCTGTGGAAAGCCTTGGAAGGGCAGTGACATCACCTGGGGGGGAGGAGCAGACCTGGACTGGGTGGGAGCAGGTTCAGCTGGGCCTGGAGGGTTGTGAAGAAGACCGGTGATCCTGTCCTTGATCACCTGGTACTGTGATTCAGACATGTCCATGAGGGTCTGGTTGACGTAGGTGAGGAAGGGCTTGCGGTTTGAGGATGGTATGTCTATGTGTACCAGCTGAGAGAGGAGATCTACGTTGCTTCTGATGGTGTCCCTGATCTCCAGCAGGACAGTGTGGCTCTGCCCCTCTGGTCTGGCTCTCTGCCTGTTTTCTGTGGAGGTGGAGCTGGGAGTGGATGTGGGTTGGTCTCTGGTGGAATTGGCCTCTCCTTGCTCCCACTGCATCAGGGGGTCCTCCACATGCTCCGCCACAGGGAGTGCAGCTGTCGGGGGTGTCTCCGTCGTGGCATGCTCCACAGATACCTGCCTGGACACAGGAGCTGACTCTTGGCCAGAAGAGGACTGGCTCTCTGCGGGCTTCCTGAGAGAGAGGGTTGTCAGAGGGGCTGCTCCTCGGTGGCAGATCTCACCCTCCAAGAAGCTGCACTTGGCCATCATGTAGGTCTCTCGGTCTGTCAGCTTGACCGTGGCATGGCCAGATTTCTTGAGTTGCAGGTTCCCGTACCAGGTGTGCATGTGCTTCCACCAGCCGAGGAGCACCTCCGAAGTGTAGCCCATGCTCTCTGCCTTCTCTCTCCAAGCAGCCTGCTTCCTTTTGCTGTCTCAATAGAACCTGTGTCCCTTCCGCCAGAGATACTCGTTCTCCCTCAGCCATTCGAGCACCTCATCCTCATGTTCCTCTTCGATGGAGTATTGCCTCCTCTCCCGTTCTCGTTCTCACGTATGCCTCTTCCTCCCTCTGGCAGGGCCATCTAGGCACTCATCAGAGGGGCTTCGAGGTTGTAGGGGCTGCTCCACCACACCACCACTAGCAGCAGCAAAAACAACAACAGTAGCAGCAAAAGCAGGACCAGGAGGACCAGGAGGACCAGCAGCACCAGGATCAGCAGCAGCAGAGTAAGCACCAGAAGCACCAGCAGGACAAGGAGAACCAGCAGGACCAGGAGGACCAGCAGCACCAGGAGTAGCAGCAGGACCAGCAGGACTAGGAGCAGCACCAGCAGAGTAAGCACCAGCAGAAGCACCAGCATCAGGAGCAGCACCAGCAGAGTAAGCACCAGCATAAGCCCCAGCACCAGGAGCAGCACCAGCAGAAGCCTCAGCACCAGCAGAGTCAGCCCGAGCAGAAGCATAGTCAGCACCAGGGGGTGGGATGGTGGCCTATCCTTCTTGCCAGGGCTGGCAGAAGATGGCACAGGCTTCCTCTTTTTCCCCATGGTTGTTCGCTGGAGATGTGTCTGGCAGCAGGTCTTTCCTCTGAATGGTGACCTGCTTGCGAGCTGCATCCTTTTATATCCGCGGGGCTGATGCAATGCATCCTCCCCGCATGCGCACTGAACGCTTTGCATCCGCTAGGCATCCACTAGGCATCCGCTAGGCTTCCGTGATGCATCCGCTGTATCCATTCGGCATCTGCTTTGCATCCGTTCCTTCCGCTGGGTGTACGCTTCGCTGTACTCCCCCGGAAGCCCTGCGGATGTGCCATCCACTTCCATCCGCTAGGCTTCCATGGAGCATCCACTTTACATCCTGGCTACATCCTCCCCTCGTCCGTTCCTTTCCATTGTTGTCCGTTCTGCTTATGCAAATTCGGGGCACTTTTGAGAGCGGATAACAACGGATGGAACATTTTCTCATCCGCTGTCTCCTTTTTTCATACGTTTTGCATCCGTCGGCCTATGTAACAGGCCCTTAACAGTTTAGTTACAGTTATAACATTTTAACATATAGTTCTTGTCTGTGCAACAAAATAGCTGTATAGTTAGCAGCAGTTTACTTCATGAGATAATTCAGCTGTTTTCCTCCATATAATTACTGGCATCACAAGGAACAAAACAGAGAACAGAGTTTCTATTGGGGTTATGCTATGTACTGGAGTGTTACAATCATGCTTATTTTGCATTGTTAGGAAATAACCATTTTTTCCTTGGTTATATAATGCCAATACTTGCAATGTTCCAGCAGGGGTACGTTCATAAAAATGTTCAGAGAAATTGACAGGAACCTTCACAATATAGGCTGCCTTTGTCTTCATGTAATTAGAAGTGACATAATGGAAAATTATAAGAAAAGTTACTGATGCAACTCACAAATCCTTATTCAGCCATGACCAACTCTTCTAACATTTTTAGGGGGAGGGAGGGATCACAGATAAAGTGACCTGAGATAAAGTCTCAGAATGTATTTTATGTATATGCTTACTCACCTTGAACTTGTGGGGATGGATTGTGGGTTTGCCTTCTTCTAACCATAAAATTCACATCCTATTCAGTGTTATTTTTGGTTACTGTATAGAGATGATTTACCACAACATGTATATGTGACATTGGAGAAGATGGGAGATCCATTTATAAGGTCAACAGTATGGTACACTATACGTATGGTGCAGTATGGTGCAGTATGGTGCAGTATAAGGCCCCCCAGGCAAATCTGAAAGTCTCAGTGTCCATAGATGTCATGTCCAAAACCCTGCTATTTTGAAATTGCCCAAAAGGCAGGCTAGGTAATCAATCATTCCATGACTTGTTAATTACCAAATGAACATTATGATCAGTAGCAATAATGGCATAATCAATTTTATTTTTTACTGAATGCAACCTATGTGTTAAGGCTAGATCACACTGGTCAACGGATGCAAAACGTATGTAAAAAGGACACAGCGGATGAGCAAATTTTCCATCCGTTGTTATCCGCCCTCAAAAGTGCCCCAAATTTGCATAAACAGAGTCGACAACAATAGAAAGGAACGGACGTGGGGAGGATGTAGCGGGGATGAAAAGCGAATGTTCGTAGGAAGCCTAGCGGATGAAAGCGGATGGAAGTGGATGACACATCCACAGGGCTTCCAGGGGAGAATAGCGAAGCAGACGCATAGCGGAAAGAGCGGAAGCGTAGCGGATGCATAGCGGATGATGCGTATGCATCATGGACGCCTATAGGATGCATAGCGGATGCCTAGTGGATGCAAAGTGTTCACTGCGCATGCAGGGAGGATGAATTGCGAAAGCTCCACGGATATAAAAGGATGCAGCTCGCAAGCAGGTTACCATTCAGAGGAAAGACCTGCTGCCAGAGGCATCTTGAGAGAACACCATGGGGAAGAAGAGAAAGCCTGTGCCATCTCCTGCCAGCCCTGGCAAGAAGGACAGAAACACCATCCCACCCCCTGGCGCTGACTCTGAAGCTGCTGGTGCTTCTGCTGCTGGTGGTGGTGGTCCTGGTGTTGCTGCTGCTGGTGCTTCTCCTGCTGGTGCTGCTGCTGGTGTTGCTGGTGCTGCTGGTGCTTCTTCTTCTTCTGCTGCTGCTGCTGGTGGTGCTTCTCCTGCTGGTTCTGCTGGTGCTGCTGGTGCTTCTGCTGCTGCTGGTGGTGGTGGTGCTGCTGGTGCTTCTGTTGCTGGTGCTGCTGGTGCTGCTGGTGCTGCTGCTACTGCTGCTGGTGCTGCTGCTGCTGCTGTGGTGGACCAGCCCCAAGGCCCTCAAAGCCCTGCTGCTGAAGGCCCTGAAGACCCTGCCAGAGGGAGGAAGAAGCAAGGCAAGGAGAAGGGGGAGAGGAAACGGTACTCCATTTCCAAGGAACATGAGGAGGAGGTGCTGGAATGGCTGAGGGAGAACGAGTACCTGTGGAGGAAGGGCCACAGGCTCTATCATGACACCAAGCGGTAGCAGGCAGCATGGAGACAGAAGGCGGAGAGCCTGGGCTACACTTCAGATGTCCTCCTGGGCTGGTGGAAGCATATGCACACCTGGTATGGCAAGCTGCACCTGAAGAAATCTGGGCAGGCTGCTGTCAAGCTCACTGACAGGGAGACCTATGTCATGGCCAGGTGCAGCTTCCCGGAGGGTGAGATCCGCTACCAAGGAGCAGCTCTTCTGTCAACCTTCTCCCTCAGACAGCCCACAGAGAGCCACTCCTCTTACAACCAGGAGACAGCTACAGTGTCCAGGCAGGTGTCTTTGGAGGGCCCCACGACAGAGACCCCCCCCTCGACAGCTGCACTCCCCGTGCCAGAGGACGTGGAGGATCCCGTCTCAGATGGAGCAAGAAGAAGCAGCCACCCAGCTCCACCTCCACAGAAAGCAGGCAGAGAGGCAGACAGGAGGGACAGAGCCACACTGTCCTCTTGGAGATCAGGGACACAATCAAAGCCAGCACAGATCTTCTCTCCCAGCTGGTCCACTTCGACATACCATCCTCCAACCGCAAGCCCTTCATCATGTACGTGAGCCAGACCCTCATGGACATGCCCGAGGTCCAGTATCAGGTGATGAAGGAGAGGATCACAGCTCTTCTGCACCACCTTCCAGGCCCAGCTGAACCTGCTGCTACCCACTCCAGGTCTGCTCCTCCACCCCAGCCAATGTCACAGCCCTTCCACGGATTTCAGCAGCCCCTTGCCTACCAAGCCTACCACTACTAAGACTTCCCACAGCAGAGGCAGCCCTTCCCAGTCCACACCCAGGTTCCTCGGATGCCACAGACGCCTCAGCTGACCCAGCTGCAGACCAGACAGCCCCACTACACTCCACCTTCCTCCACCCCACAGCCAAGCCCTTCCTCAGAACATCTGTCATCAGTCTTGGGCCTCATATCCTAGGTCCTTGAGGAAGTGCCTCTCAACCTCACGGGACTGAGTCAGCTCTCTGAGAGCTTCCTGCACACATCATCTCCTGTTGTACTCTCGGGGGCAGGCACCCCAATGGCGCCTCAGACCAGCACTCCAGCAACAGCCACCTCCACAGTCCCTGGCCCCTTTACATCTGAGACCATGGGCACGCCTCAGAGTGACTGAAAAGAATGCCAGAGACTGAGTTGTTACCTGTTCACCTTATCTTTGCTTAAAGACACTTTACTTGGGTCATTTTGCTTTTTAATAAAGTCATACAGTTTGTTATTAATAAATGTTATCTTTGCTTCACACACTTGGTTCATTTTATCTACCTAATAAAGTGTTGGTGAAAACTTTGAAAAAAGGATTAAGCCTTTGCATGCTTGTGGGATGGGTAAGGATAGCTGTAGGATGGATAGCTGTGGGATGGGTAAGGATAGCTGTGGGATGGGTAAGGATAGCTGTGGGATGGGTAAGGATAGCTGTGGGATAAGGATAGTTGTGGGATAGATAAACCTCCAGTGCAAGCATAGTGGGACTGTATGGTCCAGCCTCCCAGCTGCCACACATATGGCCCTTTATTATCAATAACAATGTAATCATTCATCCACACATTTCAACATAAAAAAACCTTTTTATTAATGCCCTATTCATTATAAGGCCACTCAACATACATGGCACAATCTCATCAGTGTGATGAGACAGGCTGAAGGAAGCATCCATTAAGCATCTACCATCCTGTCTTGCCACTCCACTGCTCCAGCTGGGGAGTTGCACCAGTGTTTCAGGAGGTTGCGCTGCTTCTTCCCTCCACGTGAAGCTCTGTTGGGGCCTTGCACATCCACAGTGTCTATCAGGTTTACTCCTTGCCTCCATTCCCCAGGCTTCATGTCCCCATTGCCTTGTTGACAGTCCACAAGCCTGTTCTGCAACACTGGGTGCAGGTGCGCATGAGATTGTGCAGGATGCAGCAAGCTTCCACGATGCTCCTCACCGTCTGTGGGCGATGCTGCATGGTGGTGAGAAGTACCTGGAACCTATTGGCCAGGATGCCAAAGGTGTTCTCCACCACGCATCTTGCCCTGGAAAGCCTGTAGTTGAAGATCCTCTCTTCATGGGTGAGGTATCTTGAAGTGTAGGGCTTCATGAGGGAGGTTCTGAGGGAGAAGGCATCATCACCCATGATGAAGTAGGGCACATCGTGTGTTTCGTTGGGTTGGGGGTCTGGATCTGGGAAACCCATGATGAGGTTGCGTTCCAGCCCACCCTTGATGTCACTGGTGTTGTAAATCTGGGCATCTGAAGCTGACCCGTTGCCTGAAGCATCGATGTACATGAACTTGTAGTCAGCATCAACCATGGCGAAAAGGATGATGCTGAAGAAGCCCTTGTGGTTGAAATAATTGGACCCTGAGTTGGGTGGATCTTTGCAGGCCACGTGCTTCCCATCTATGGCTCCAACGGTGTGGGGAAAGTTCCACCTCTGATACCACTGCTCTGAAACTTTCCTCCTGCTTTCTTCAGTGGTGGGGCACTGGAGGAGCTCCTCCACGTATTCTTCGATGATGGCCTGCACCACTTTTCTGACCACAATGCTGATGGTGTTGTGTGGCACCCTCCAGGCATACTGCATGTTTCTGTATGTGGTCCCGGAGGCCAGGTGGCGCAGAGTCAGTACCACCTTCAGTCCAGGGTCCAGGCTGGGACGGACGTTGGTGTTTGCCTTGGTCAACCTGGGTGTTAGCCACTCCACAACTTCATCAAACATGGCTGGTGGCATCCTCATGAAGTGCTGGAATGCACAAGGGTCTTCATTCCTCAGCTCCACCATCAGCTTGTCATACAGTCCAAACTCCACTCTTCTCCCGATCCATCTTCGGACCCATACAGCTCTTGGACGTCTCCTTCCCATTGTGTAGAAAAGGTGAAACAGTCTGAAGAGGGCTTGGTTCTGGTGTTGAATGATGGCGGCTACCCAAATGAGTGTGCGATGATCCATGGTGGAGATCAATGGATGACGTGGAAGAGCAAGGGCAAGGCTGAAGAGGTCTGCACACCACGGCTGCTGGACTGATAGTGAGATCCAGGTGATTTCCTCCCCCTTTTTATAGGAAATGTCGGTTTTCCGCTAGGTGTCCTTCCACATACTCTAGACATCCTCCAGACATCCTAAATATCCGAGATACGTCCCATATACGAACGTTTTGTCTGTTTTAATGCTTTATATAGGAGATGCATCCGCTTACATCCTTTCTATGTCTGTGGTACTAACGCTGTGTGGATGTTCTGCATACCTTTTGCTTCCTCCCTCTTTCCACTTTCCGCTGCAGTGGATGTGAGTTGCGCGGATGGCCAGAGGATGCTGAGAGGATACATCGGACATATAATGGATGACAACGGACTTAGAACATTTTTTGCCCGTATGTGTCACAGATGTAGATCGTACATGGCGGAAAGTTCATCTGCTCAAATAATTTTGTGCAGCTCAAAACTTTTTGAGCAGATGAAATAGGAGTAGACGGATGTTTTATGGATAGAGCATATGAAACACGTATGCAGTGGGTACACAATGGATGCATCATGTTTTCCAACAGATGGCAAGCTTTTTTGTCCGTTTTACATCCTCTTTGCCTCCGTTGGTTCAGTGTGACATGGGCTTTAATGTACTTCAAGTCACATTCCTTCATCTTTCCACAGTCATTACATCACACTATATTCTGCCAGTATGATTAGCCTTCCATATTCTCTGTGCTCCTAAACATAGTTCATTACATTAAAAAAAAAACCATCTTGTTTTTAGGGATTGTTGTGAACCACAATACCTAAAATCATTATATGAGATAGGTGGCCACAAAGATCAAGCAAGCAAGCAAATAGTTTCAGTTGTATTTGGCTGAACCAGTAATAATCTATTACATAAATCCTTCATTCATAAATAAATAAATAATTCATAAATAAGCTTGTCAATGGAAAGAATTCAGTGACATGATTCCAATAGTGGAATCAGCAAGATGGAGGTTCTTCCTCCTCCCTCGACTTCCTTGTGAACCTACAAAACTACTCATAAATTTTGTGGAAAGACAGAGGCTGCAGTAGGAATGGCAACAATGAAAAATCTTTTTGAAAGATCTGGCCAACTTGTGGTATCCTGGATTCCACCCACACACAGTAAGTTCAGTATGTTTTGAGAAAGAATATGTTCAGCTTCACCTCTTGAAACCAGGAAAAGACACCTGCAAGGTTATAATGTAAGAAGGATTTTGATTGCACTTCTTATTGAATTAGTACATAATGGCACACATTCATCTTTATATTTGGGTAGAATAGATGGATTTCTCCATCTTCTGATGCAGTGTGATTAAAGAGACTAAAAATAGGCATCTTTTGAGGACTTGATTGTCTGTCAGAAGAACCTTGTGACAATCACTAATCTGTTTTCTCATTAGAAAAAAATCAGGGAATCAAGTGTGAAGTGATAGGTCTATTTTTGCAATTTCAGCCCTTTGATTGCAGGCCATATATGTACTGAAGTATTACATTCGGCTTAGTGGCTTGAAAATTGTGCTGGCCTATTGTAGATAAGAAAACACCTTTCAAACTGTTATGAGAGGTTAAACCAGATAGATAAATACCTCTATAAATAGTTTCAAGTACAAGACTTGTATCTGCAACTGGGCACCATTCTTAATTTTAAGGTTTCCAGAGATGCAGAAACATCAAGCACCCCGTAGAAGTAAGGCTGTGCAAAATGCTCTGTGAGTGAATCATTCATGCACAAACTATATCGTTTCAGAAGGTCAGTACCAAATTTGAAGAACACACTTTGGAAGTGTTGGTTTGTACGCAGAGATGCTTTAATCTAGGCAGAAGTGGCTTTTGGGTGTACAGAGAAAGAAGCCAGGAAAAAATAAGGCAACAAAATGTAGGGTAGATAGAGTGCCACTGAAGGAAGAAAGGAGCCAGTGGAAATCAGATTTGTCCCACTTACATAAATTTAATTCTATTCAAATCTTGAAACAACCAAAGTATTTTGGCTAATCTGGTTTGTTTGGAATTAAAAGCAAAACATTTTCCTCTAATTTGTACATACCTCTACTCAAAACTCATGAATGTACAGGCTCCGGGACCAGTTGAGGATATCAGTATTTAGAAACTATGTGCTATGGACTCATTTGTAACCTAAGGGGATATATTTTCTGAAATTGTTCTCCACTACTGTCATAGAGGAGATGAACATGGACCTGGGAGCTGCAGCTGAAATTTCAGCAGTAATTAAATCAGAGACGTAGACAATTATGTTTTTTTTCTTGGACCTTGCCATCAAAGCCCAGAATCAGATCAGGTGAAAATCTGCTATACAGCTGCTAATTCACATGAAATATTTTGCCATTTTAAAATAAGCTTAGAAAGTGGTGGAGTCTGGAAGTCTTTCCCACTAATAGCCCTAGACATTAGCAATTCTTTCAAGTATCCAAGATGACTATCATGAACAGAGCAGGGTGAAAGTATAAACAAAGATAAGAATAGATGATAACCTACTGAAGCAAATAGCACAGTACTTGAAAACGACATTGCAATCATGCTACAAGACAACATGACATGAAGCACATGAAGCTGACATCTGAAAATGAAACTTAAAGTACTTACAGAGGAATGTATGCTATTCTGAATATGTGTTAAGATATTCACACGGGACAAAAATGGATGTTATGTGAGAATTGTCAATATATTGGGATTGCTTGATTTGTGTTGAGACTTTTCAAGAACCCTTTTTATAATTCAGTGGGAAGTTTTTGGTTTCTTTTAATGGAAAATGCTGCAGTAATTTTAAACAAAAATTAAAATGTGTTTTATTGGACAAGGTACTAGACTAGAAACCAGGAGAAAGTGAATTCTAGTCCAACCTATTTTATTTGATTTTTATCCTATCTTTATTCTTTTTTTTTTTTTTATAATTCAAGCAACCAACATATCTAATACTTCTTCTTCCTATTTTCTGCACAATAACAAACCTGTGAAATGGCTTGGACTAAGAGAGAGCGATTGACCCAAAGTTCATCCAGCCAATTATTCATGCCTAAGGTGAAACTGAATTTGAATTTGAGTCTCCTTCAAATATATTTTTCCACCATAAACACCATAACATACTGGCTTTCAAAGACTTCTTGTGAGATTTTATATCACTTCAGAATGACAATGCGTAGCTAACCTCTAATAAGCCAACTTATTCTTTGTCAGAAACAAAAAAATAGAGTACATGCAGAAAAACAATAATACATATTCAGTATTAGATAACTATTCAGGTAGATCACTTTTTAAGTAACATTATTCAATTCTTATTCACAACCTAGCAATTAATGTTCTCAAGAAATCTCAGCAAAATGCTTTACAACTGGTTTCTAACAAAATATTACAGACATGTATTTTAACAGAACTTTTAATTGATTTTTATGAACAAAATCATAGAGAAGTCTTGCCATGGTTTTAATGAACAAAATTTATGACATGGCAAAAAGTCTGCCACTATTCTTTAAAAATAGATTTTTAGGAAAAGTAAAACATGTATTCTTAATGATCTACAAAGAAAATCCCAGTGGCTTCCTGCATTTCCACCCCACCCTTGTATTATCAAGTATATGTTGTGGACAGAATTCCACAAAGCATGGTTACATCTTAATGAATGCTTATTGCAGGTGAATTATCTGATTTGTACATGTCTGATTTAGGCAAGCTCTATCCAGAGCTCACTCTTAGCTAATTCTAGTTGGGTTTACTTTTGGAAACATTTCATTTTAAATCCAGGAAGATGATTCATGTGGAAAGGATGACTAAGATATGTTCCTGGGTACAGCTCTATCTCAGATGTACTAGACACACCAACAAAGCAAAATTATCTGATTCTATTTGTAGCTCTCATATGATGCCATATGAACTATGATCCTGGGTATCTGGAGGCATTTTTCTGCAGAGGTGCAAAACTGCAAGGTACAAAGCAGTTGTAATTTTCACATGCTGAACTGTTTTGAGTGCTTCCTGTGGAGTATTTTTCGCAACACTACCTTTTCCACCAACAGAACAGTTTCATATTGTGGGTCAGGAAAAGAATCCCATTTTCTAGAATCTGAGAAGTGGGTAATGACTCCTGTTAAAGTAGTCCTTTGTCCATTTCACTCAGGACTACTAATGCTGACTTGTAGAAGGTTTCCTTTTTAGTTTCTATCCCTTTCTAAAGAAGCAAAGAGGTTTAAATCACATTGCTTTTGATGGCCAAAAAAATGCCTTTCACTGAGCTACACCTTCTCTCTCCCTTCCCTCCCTTCCCAACTCTTCTTTATAGAGCAGAAATAGAGTCTATGTGGGGAATAAGGAGAAATGTATCTATTTAGCCAGGATCTGACAATCTCTTTACTTTTCCAGTTTAATAGCTATCTTTTTATCGGATAACACAGTGCAACATTTGCATTACTTTAATTTCATACTGTACAGATGTTCTTATAACCACATATTTTCTCCTAACAATTGCTGATCTGTGTCTATCTACAATCCTCCTCCTCCTCCTCTTCCTCTTCCTCCTCCTCTTAAAGAATAGATTTACCTGACATAGTCTGAGTAGCATGTTTGCCCTGCAAAATTACTTTCCATGTTGTCTCATGTCTTTTCCAATTGGGAAACATGGGATCCAAGCAATACTGTCTCATCACTGTCAAACTACAATACTTGATGTATATTTAAGGCCCTGTCCCACTGCACTTATGGATGCAAAGAGGATGTAAAACATTAAAAAAAGCTTGCCATCCATTGGAAAACGCTATGCATCCGTTGTGTACTCATTGCATACGTGTTTCATACGCTCTATCCCTCGAGGATCCGTCCACTGCGATTTCATCTGCACAAGAAGTTTTGAGCTGCACAAAACTTTGTGAACAGATGAACTTTCCGCCGTGTACGATATAAATCTGCGACATATGAGCAACAAATGTTCTATGTCCATTTATCATCTGTTAAACGTCCGCTGTATCCTCTCTGCATCCTCTGGGCATTCTCACAACTCATATCCGCTGCAGCTGAAAATGGAAAGAGGGAGGAAACAAAAGGTAAACGGAACGTCTACACAGTGTTAATAGCACGGAAATAGAAAGGATGCACAGTGAACAGTTTGCATCCAATATACATCCGTGCGGCATCCCCTTTCTTTCCTTGAGGCGTACGTGATGCATCCGCTTCATCCACTATGCGTCCACTTCGAAATTCTCCCCCGGAACCCCTTCGGAGGTGTCATCCCCTTCCATCCGCTTTCATCTGCTAAGCTTCCTATGAACATCCGTTTAACATCCCCGCTACATACTACCCACGTCCGTTCTTTTCCGTTCTGTTTATGCAATTTTTCACCACTTTTTGGAGCGGATGACAACGGATGGAGCCATCCCTGAAATTTTGCTCGTCCGCTGTGTCCTTTATGCATACGTTTTGCATCCATCAGCCAGTGGGACTGGGCCTTTAGTCTTTTCTTCCAAATGATGCTAACATTAACTTGCATTAAGCACAGATTTGTTTTTCTTCTTTAGTTAATGACTAATACAATCACTTTTTAAGCACTTTAACAGCTTCCTGGGATTGTAAGATTTAAGCCACTGATTAATATTTTGTACAAGGATGTTAGGTATTATTGCCCACCATGCCCATAGATTCCCAAGCACATCCCTCACTATATTTCTCAAAAGAAATAAAAAAGAGAAAAACAAGCCCACAAAGAGACTGAATAACAACAAACTTAGGATTACTTTGGAAGGCTATCGTATATATTCTTTCTACCACTTCCAGAATAATTTTGGCTTACTCTACAATTTTTCTTCCAGCTACCATCTTACTTTTTTCATCATGAAACAAGCAGTCAAAAAATATGCTGCAATCTAGCACTAGGTATAACAGCCATGATGGCCTTGGAAAAGATATTCTAATACTATGATGTGTCTCCACTTATAAAGTTCAAACTGTCGAAGGCATGGTATACCTGTGGCATTCTATAGAAGCAAAAGTTGGAAAAGTACTGTGAAAAAGTAAGACAGAAAAAAGCGAACTATTTTAACACAAAAATAGATTGTCGTGAAAGCTACTGCCTGTGAAGGCTCTTGGGGCTGTAAAGCAAAAGCTAAAGCAGTATGCTCCATCCTATATTTGGGTAGATCAGGTTGCCCCGATTTAAAAACCCACTTCATCTCTCTCCTGATATAGCCAGTTAAAGCAAGGAGAGCCCACGGCTTAGAGGTTAATACGTGTACCTAATATTTAAGTAGCCCGAGAATAAAGTAGATCTATACTGGTCTTCCTTTATTTCTTTGTCAGTAAATATAAATTTAACATAAGACAGAAAAAATATTAACAGTTTTGAACTTCTATTGGAGAAGACTCCTGGGAATACTTTGGATAGCCAATAAAATAATAAACAAACAAACAAACAAATCAATGGATCATAGAATGAATCAACCCAAAGTTCACAAATGACGAGGCTCAAATTATCTTACTTCAGACACACCAGGCAAAGCTCTCTAGAAAAGACTTTAATACTGAAAAAGGCAAAATGAAAGAGAAGAGGACAAGGTGGATGAACTCACTTAAAGTACTGATGAGGACAAGACTGAAGGACCAGATTAGGGACAGATCATAATGGAAAAAGTCTATCTATGTGTTCACTAAAAGTTAACATGACTTGATGGCACATAATCAATTAATACAACAATGAATTCAAATCAAAATTATGTTTAAAATTAAAAGTTTGCCATTTTAAAAAATCTGTGTCCAATTGTTAGTATACAAACAACAACCCTGAATTTCTGAATTATTTCCTAGAACTTAACAATAACTTACCACCAACAATGAAAGTTCTAACAATATGTCACTGTTAGGACTGATCATTTATTGGTAAAAGCAGGAACGGATTTTCCTTCAAAATGGATAGAAGAGTAACACAATATTTTGTTATACATCTGTTTCTTTTAAACAATGGCAAGGAATTTCAGAATTAGGTCTATTTTGGGGGGCAAATGTCCTCATTAAGGATGCTCCAGTTAACTGGGGAAAATGCTTTGGGGTTATTGAAATTTCATGAGAAAAACTAGCATTGCAACATAAACATAAGATAATGATAATTAAATTCCCTGCACTGAAGTGAAATGAGTAAGAATTAAAAAGAAATCAAAGAATAAAATTACAACAACTGTGTTCTATGAAAAGAACATTCTGGTTTGTTATGCTAGTAATTCTGACAGCAATCAAAATTCTAAGAAACAAACAAACATCCCCAAAAATATAAGGAGCAAAATCTAATTATTTGCTGAGGCAGCACATTCATGCAGAAGGTGTGATATTTTAATATACCCTCAATATATCCATCACAATATATGACATTAAAATAAGTTTGCAGGCAAATATGCCAGAGAAAAAGGGCGTTGGTACTTACTTGACACGCCTCTTCTCTTTGAGCTGTGAAGAGCATCCAGTAGTGGGAGGTGCTTCAGTCTCTGCTTGTTTAGGCTGGGCTTAATTTGGGGAACACTCCTCCTCCTCCTCCTCCTCCTCCTCCTCCTCCTCCTCCTCCTCCTCCATGGGACTCCTCCCCAGTGTTTCCCAGTTTTGGTGAAGATGAGAGAAACAAACACCCTCACCTTTAATACTGTAAAAATTCGTTGGCCGAAACAGGACCCCACCAGATGGAAAAAAAAGGGGTGGGGCTGGATGCTCTTTGCAGCTCAAAGAGAACGGGCATGTCAGGTAAGTACCAATGCCCTTTCTCCCATGAGCTGCTCAGAGCATCCAGTAGTGGGACATACCAAAGCTTGGCCTGTCCTATGGGAGGGACTCCATCTGTCTTGGGATCCCCTCCTGGTCCCTGTGGACCCATTGCAGGACTCTTCTGCCAAAGGAGGCCTTGGCTGATGCAAACACATCTATTTTATAATGCCTAATGAAAAGCGATGGAGAGGCCCATGTTGCAGCATGACAGATGTCAGTGATTGGTGCCTACGGTGGCTCATGCTGCTGATGTTGCGGTGCTCCTTGTTGAATGAGCTGTTATGCCCTGGGCACCTGTAGTGATTGAGTCTGATACGTTTTCACTATTGCGGCCTGTAGCCAACGACCTATTGTGGAGGATGAGGCATTGTATCTCTGATTGTTGGGCTGAAATAAATAAATAAAGCTTCTGTTTTTCTGAAAGAGGCTGTGCGATGATGAATATACATTCGCAATGCTCACCTCACATCCAGCTGAAGCCATTGTTGTTCCAGTCCTTGGGATGGCCTGGGACAAAAATTAGGAAGTATCAGTTCTTGTGCCCTGTGAAAGGCTGAATTAACTTTGGGTATGATGATCAGGACGAAGGACGACCCTGTTGGAATGGAAGACGCAAAGATCTTGTCTGATTGACAAGGCTGCCAGTTCCGAAAAATGACAAGCGGAAGTGATCGCTACAAGAAAAACAACTTTATACGTCAAAAATTGGAGACTTGACGATTGCAAATGCTCAAAAGTGCACTTAGTGAGTGCAAGAAGGACCTTGTTAGGATCCCAAGTGGGATAACAGTGAACTGTTGGCGGGTGTAAGTTTGTGGCTCCTCGAAGGAAACACTATATGCATGGATAATGGGGAAAGAAATAGGAGACCTTCATAAGTGATGACTGATACCAAGGCTGCCACTTTTATTTCAACATATTAGGTGATAATCCCATCAAGCCCCTCTTGTAAGAACTCTAGGATTTGAGCCACAGATGGAGAAATGGGATCAATTTGAGACTTGGTACACCATTTGCAGAAACTGGACCACATGGTATTATAGATGAGAGTTGTTGAGGGGCATCTGGCAGCTTGGATGGTGGCGATAACTCTGTTGGAAAACTTTTTGGTCTTCAGACGACTCCACTCAACCTCCAGACAGTCAGATGCAACAATTGAGGGTCCGGATGTTGAAGAGGTCCTTGGGTTAACAAGACCCTCTCTGGTGGAATTCTCCATGGTGGTGATACAGATAGACTGCGGAGGTCTGCAAACCACGACCGTCTGGGCCAGTAGGGAGATACCAGAAGCAGTTCCGCCCTCTCATTGAGCAGCTTCTGGATGACTTTGGGGATCAGTGGAAGTGGCAGGAATGCGTACAGAAGCCCCAAGGGCCAACGGCAACAGAGCGCATTGAAATTCTCCGCTCCTTGCGAGGGATATCTGGAAAAAAATCTTGGGAGTTGAGCATTGAAGGAGGAAGCGAACAGTCTACCACTGGCTGCCCAAATGTCCTGACCACCTCTTAAAAGAGGGTTGGATGGAGGCACCACTCCAATGGATCTATCATGGCCCTGCTTCGCCAATCTGCCTGTGCATTTGACAGTCCTGAAATGTGTTCTGCTCTGATGGAAATTAGGTTGCTCTCTGCCCAACGACACAAATGCTCCTCTTCTCACATGAGGTATTTCGACTAAGTTCCCCCTTGTTTGTTTATGTATCAACTTCAATATATGCAGTGCAGCCCTTTCTTTTTGCTTTTAATTAACTCTTATGGCATTTTAGTGGGTTTAATTCCAGGTGCACCCTGTACAGAATTGAAGAAATAAGCTGATCATGATTGAGAAAGAATAAACTTGCATAGCTATATGAAAAGTGTTGCCAACTTTATCACTTTCTAAAAGTATTGAGGTCAACTCCCAGAATTCTCCAGTTGGCATGGATACTAATAATTAATAATGGGAGTTAAAATAAATATATGTGAAGAGTTCTTGATTGGGGAAGCTACTATATATTATACAGTAAATACTATCTTAGGGAAGCTTAGCGAAACTCTTAAGAGTGAAATCAGCCATAGTAAAGCAAAATTGCTGCCAATTGTGGCTTAGCACTCACAAATAACTAATTCTCCTATGAGCTGTTCAGAGCATCCAGTAGTGGGAAGTGCTTCAGTCTCTGGATGTCTAGGCTGGGCTTAATTTGTGGAATGCTCCTCCTCCTCCATGGAACTACTCCCCAGCGTTCCCCAGTTTTGGCTCAGCCTCATGAGTGATAGACAGTGCTTGTGATTCTTCCTTGACTGAAACAGGAAAAATTCTTTCGTGACCAGCAGGTTTGACAGTTAATCAGCTTGTCTTTAACCTTCTATCCCAAATTGTTCTCGCAGCCAGACAGGTCTGATTCGGGGAAGCACCAATTCGTGCCCCAAATGGCGGGAGGCTTCAGCGCTGCTCTGCGCCACCTTTTCACAGCCAATCTCTCTACCCCTGCCATTTTGATCACCGCAGCATTTCTCTTGTTTCTCATTTCTCTCAGAAATCAGCATTTCTGACCGCAGCTGTCAGCGGCATGAGCTTTTCGCTCCTAACCAAGTAGTATTGCTGTTCCCCCTCCCCGAATGCCATTTGAAGTGGAGAACTCAAACTTGTGATAACTCCCACTTTTCCCGCTGTTTAGCTTAACAGAAAGAACCACCAATGGCTATTCATTTACAAGGCGGGAAATGTTAACGGCCGGAGGCCTTTTTGGGCCATCAAAACCTCATGGCCGTGCGCCAGTTATTCATTCTCGAGCTGTGTGAGGTAATTCTGCTCAGAGCAGTAATTTTGCTTGGAGCAGCAGGTTCCCTTCAAGAGTCTGGGAACTATTATACCATCGTCTTGGTTTGGCTACATTCGAGGCTATTTTTTTTATGTTTTAAATCGTTAGCTTAACCCTCACAGCCCAATTATCTCAGCGGCACAACAGCGAGCACTCAGGCCTGTGTCTGCCTGTGCAGGGAAGCTGTTGAAGGCCCCTACACTTATCAATCTGGGCCTTAGGCGTTCGCAATTCAGCTGTTTTGGTTTTCCCTTATATTATATTGTGCTACTTAATTAACATTCTTATACCTTTTATCATAGATACATATATATACATTAGTGCTTATAAGAGCAATATTTAAAATAATAATAGTATAATAATTATTATAATATTTATAATTATAATATAAAAAGAATAAACTTTTCTTCAGTATAATATTTTAATTTTAATAAAATATTCTTACTGGGATACGACTCATTTTAGATAAGTACCCAAAAAAAGGGGGGGAGGGCAATAATACCATTATCAGGGCAACCTGTTTTGACTCAGATCAGGTCCCTGGGTGTGCCAACTGTCTTCACAGCTTTTTATAACAAGCATACTGTAATTTCAATTTGAATCAAAATGGCAGATGGTAGCATCTCTCAGACTTCATCCTTGAAGGCAAAAGGCAAATCTCAACACAAACCTAAACAGGCTAAGGGAACTTCTAAAGCCTCAGAAAGGGACACTATAAGGTGCCATAAAGCTTTACAAAAGCAGATAGACAAGCGCACTCGGGAGCGCACAATGTACCACAGGACTTCTCCTCCTTCAGTCCATCTGTTTCTTCACACACTCCTCCTCCCCTAGATCTCTCCCTCTCATCCAGGCACAGCTTGGCTCCCCAAGGCCAACAGGTCCAAGTCCCCGGGACATTGACCACGCGAAGGGCTCCTGAAGACACATTCACTCCGACGGCCGCTGGTCTTCATCATGGCGATAGTCTTATTGAGGAGGTTCCAGAGAGGATGAAAGCCTGGATGGAGCTGACAGCGGGGCTTCAACATGCTGTCATGACCTGGGAATATCCTGGGATCACCGATCATGAATCCCAATCACTGAGATCATTGTCCAGGTCAGAGCAGCACCATACCCAGATACATTTACAGGGGGAGACCCCCCTCCAAGGGCCGACGGAGGAGGAGGAGGAATAGGAAGAAGTGGATCAGATCGATCAAATGGAGGAGACTGAATTGGGATCAATACATGACAGTGAGCCCGTCAGAAGCAGACCCCTTAGAAAGGGGAATGTCTGAGGATGAGGGTCTTATTCCTGACCAATCTGTTTTTACTGTTTTTGTTCCGCCCACAGCCTTTCAGATCTCTCTTGTTTAAGGCAAAAAATATTGCACGCCTAAACAAGTCAACCCCTTCCACCACACCAACTCCTTCCGAAGAAGGACCAGAGGATCTGATCTTCAACCAACCAGTAGTTGAAGCAGAGTGATCCCAGTTCCTCCCATGTTTTTGCACCTGGTACAGAAGCAGTTGGCCTCAGCAGCAATGTACACAGCCCCCACTGGATATGACAGGAAATATTTTAATCTGACCCCTGATTTCTCAAAATTATTGAATACTCCTGAGGTAGATGAACCTATTGTGGGATTATCGTCCTCCTCCATTCCCGGTGATGCACTGGAGGTGTTAAAGCCAGAGGAAAAACGGGCCGAGCTAGCCCTGTGCAGAGCCCATCAGTTTGATGCGTGAGCCATCAAAGCAGCCACGGCTGCCTCCTTCTTCACATGTTCCTCTGTCAGATGGCTCCATCTCTTACAGCAACATGTCCCTAATTCTAACCTTAGAGCGCAGCAAGATATTGCTAAACTTATTGTTGCTGCTGAATTTTCAGCTGATGCAACCTATCATGCAGTGAAGTTTTCAGCCAGGGCCATTACTTCACATGTCACAGCGCATTGCTTGCTATGGTTAAAACATTGGCAAGCCGACCTCAATCACAAATCCAAGCTGGCTGCATCCCCAATTGTGGGAGACAGACTGTTTGGCCCTTCCCTTGATCCGCTACTAATTGAAACCTGAAACAAAAAGAAAATTCTCCCTTCCCTTTTTCGGAGGTCAGATCCTAGAAACCCCCAGTCCTTTCAGAGGGGATCCTTTCAACCCTTTTACGAGGGATCCTTTTCATCCAGATACCAGAGACCCCCACCCTTCAGACCAGGACAGCAGCCAGATAGCCAGCAGCCAAGTCAGACTTCGGGGATAGGAGCAGAAGGGGTAGTCAATCTAAAAGATCCTTTCAGGGAGCAGGAAACAGGTCCTTTCGGTGTCTAAGATAACTCCTGGGACTCAACCCCCATTGGCGGATGCCTTAAATTATTCGCCGACCAATGGGACTTCTCAACCTTTGTCTCCTGGGTCAGAGACACGATCAAATTTGGCCTTGTGCTGGAGTTTCAATATACACCCCTCCCAGATTTTTTCATGTCATGCCCTCTCTCCAGAGACCCGATTAAACGTGATCTCATGGAATTGGCTATCCAACACCTACTAGATATATGAGCCATCCAACCAGTAGCTACCACTCAACAGGAACGAGGTTTCTATTCACATCTTTTTGTTGTTCCCAAATGTTCAGGGGGGCGGAGAGTGATATTAGATCTGAAACGTCTCAACCGTTTCTTAGTATATCGCAAGTTAAAATGCATACCCTGCAATCTATTTTGCTCAGCATCAGAAAGGAGGATGGCCTCACATCCATAGACTTGTCGGAGGCATACCTGCATATTGCTATTCGGCCTTCCCACTATAAATTTCTCAGATTCTATTATAATAACCACCATTTTGAATACGTGACCCTTCCCTTCGGACTTGCTTCTGCCCCTAGGGCCTTCACGAAGGTTCTCGCAGCGCTAGCTGCTCATCTTTGGGACATCCCTGTACAATTCCAGTGTTATTTTGATGACATCTTGATCTTGACATCTTCCCCCCCCCCCCCCCCAGCAGTCAAAGACACTCAGAACACAATACAATCCCTACAACAAGATCTCTTCTTAATAAATTGGAAAAAGAGTCATTTAACACCATCGACTCAGATAACCCATCTGGGGGCTGTCATAGATACGGTGGTAGGCAAAGTTTACCTGTCACCAGATAGACTAAATAGCATTCAGAAATTAGTTAAGGAGATCAGGGGTCTTAAGAGGGTGTTCCTAGCTGAACTATCAAAATTTTTAGGCAAGATGATCTCATGTATCTCTATCATCCCTTGGGCCCGGCTCCACACTAGATCTCTCCAGTGGTTTCTGCTTCCGTACCAGCACTCCAGCCGAAGCAACTCCAAACACAAGTTCAGGGTGCCACCGAAGGTTCTCATATCTCTCCTTTGGTGGACCAGGCCAGTCATCAACAGAGGCTGTCTCTACAAGGAGCCACAAAGACCACCGATGCCAGCCTGTTTGGATGGGGAGCTCATGTTCAATCGCTTACAACCCAAGGCCGCTGGTCCACCATGGAACAGTCTTGCAGCATAAACTGGCTGGAGCTTTGAGCAGTACACCTGGCTCTCCGCAGCTTCCTTCCCCAGGTACGCAATCAGCACAATGATCAATTCTGACCAACAATGTAACAGCCAAAACTCACATGAACAAACAGGGGGGCACACAGTCGAAACATCTCATGCAGGAAGCGGAGTGGTTGTGTCATTGGGTGGAGACCAACCTACTTTCCATCAGAGCAGACCACATTTTGGGCCTGTCAAATACACAGGCAGACTGGCTGAGCAGGGCCACCATCGATCAATCAGAGTGGCGCCTCCATCCCTCCTTGTTTCAGGAAGCGGTCAGGACATTTGGACAGCTGATGGTGGACCTGTTTGCTTTCCCCCTTAACACTCAGCTCCCAATATTTTTTTTCCAGGTACCCATCGCAAGGAGCGGATAACTTCAACTCTCTCCACTGTCCTTGGCCCCCGGGACTCCTGAATGCATTTCCTCCACTTCCACTGGTTCCCAAGGTCATCCAGAAATTGCTAGTCAAGAGGGTGGAACTGCTTCTAGTAGCTCCTTACTGGCCCAGACAGCCATGTTTTGCAGACCTCCACAGTCTCTCAGTATCAACTCCATGGAGAATCCCGCCAGCCAGGGTCTCGTTAACTCAGGGGCCCCTTTGACATCTGGACCCTCAATGGTTGCACCTGACCGTCTGGAGGTTGAGCAGAGCTGTCTGAAGAGCGAAAAGTTTTCCAACAGAGTTATCGCCACTATCCGAGCTGCGAGATGCCCCTCAACAACTCGCATTTACAATGCCACATGGTCCAGTTTCTGCAAATGGTGTACCGAGTCTAAAATTGATCCCATTTCTCCATCTGTGGCTCAAATTTTAGAGTTCTTACAAGAGGGACTTGACAAGGGATTATCACCTAATACGTTGAAAAGACAGGTGGCGGCCTTGGAATCAGTTCTCACTTGCAAAGGCCTAACTTCCATTTCCCATCATTTTCATATACGGTCCTGCCTTCAAGGAACCACAAATTTATGCCCTCCAGCAGTACACTGTTATCCCACCTGGGACCTTAATAAGGCCCTCACTGCATTCACCAAGGGACCTTTTGAATCCCTGAGATTGTCAAGTGTACAATTTCTGACATATAAAGTTGTTTTCCTTGGAGCGATCACTTCTGCTCATCGTATTTCGGAGATTGCAGCCTTGCAGACAAGACATTTGTGTTTTCCATGCTGATCGGGTAGTCCTTCACCCCGACCCTACATTTATACCCAAAATCAACTCGGCTTTTCATAGGGCACAAGAGCTGATATTTCCTAATTTTTGTCCCAGACCATCACAAGGAATGGAACTGAAATGGCATAGGCTTAATGTGAGGCGAGCATTGCGAATATATATCAATTGTACAGCGGCTTTCAGAAAAACGGAGGCCTTATTTGTGTCCTTTCAGCCCAACACTCTGAGAGGCAAGATCTCACCTTCTATAGTAGGCCGTTGGCTACAGGCTACAATAGTGAAAATGTATCAGACTCAATCCCTGCAGGTGCCAGGGGTATAACAGCTCATTCAACAAGGAGCACCACAACATCAGCAGCGTGGGCCACACAGGCACCAATTACTGAAATTTATCGAGCCGCAACCTGGGTCTCTTCATCGTCTTTCATTAGGCATTATAAAATAGATGTGTTTGCATCCTCTGAGGCCTCCTGTCAGCTGCTGCTCCATTCAAAATCCAAGAAAGAAATACTTAGACTCTTTTAATTAGAGAAAATATATCTTTTACTGGAAGTCAAGTGGTAGCAACAAAAGAATTCTGAATCTGAGAAAATGGGCACGTAAATCACATATACAAAATGATGGCAATGTTCCCACACCCAAAAGTTCAAATAGTTCTTCCAATTTAAAGTTGTGAATGTCATCATGTGGACATCTTCAGGTGGTGATGACAATTCTTGGCCGTTGACCTTGGCATATTTTGATAAAGGTTTGCAGCTGTGCAGAGATGGAAAGCCAAGCAAGAAATAGAAACCTAAGCAAGAATGTACTTCCCCCCCTCCCAGTTTATACAGTTCCACATTGTAACACCTCCAGCTCCCTTCCCACAATTATCCCCCCTCCTCCCCCCATTACTTATGACAGTCGAAAGATGCAAAGGAGAGGGAGAAGGTCTTGAAGGCTAAAATCTTGAAGGCTGACACCTCCTTTGGCAGAAGAGTTCTTCAACGGGTCCACAGGGACCAGGAGATTCCAAGCCAGATGGAGTCCCTCCCGTAGGACAGGCCAAGCTTTGGTATGTCCCACTTCTGGATGCTCTGAGCAGCTCATGGGAGAAAGGGCGTTGGTACTTACCTGACACACTCGTTCTCTTTGAGCTGTGAAGAGCATCCAGCCCCACCTTTTTGTTCCATCTGGTGGGGTCCTGTTTCGGCTAACAAATTTGTTAGGGCATTGAGGACGAGGGTGTTCATTTCTCTCGTCTTCACCAAAACTGGGGGATGCTGGGGAGGAGTCCCGTGGAGGAGGAGAAGCATTCCACAAATTAAGCCCAGCTTAGACATCCAGAGACTGAAGCACTTCCCACTACTGGATGCTCTTCACAGCTCAAAGAGAACGTGCGTGTCAGGTAAGTACCAACACCTTACTTTCCACCAGCAGAAGTAGCTTCTGTAATCAGGCAATGGTTGTGTGGCAGAGGTGGTATTCAATCAGTTCACACCTACTTGGGGGGGGAACTGGTAGCTGTTATTTGGCATGGGTCACCGAACCATTGGCAACCCCTGGCTGGTCACGCCCCCAACCCGGTCGCTCACTTGCGATCGGTCTCCTAGCTTTCCGTTCCCCACGTCCTCTTTCTCCCCAGGGGAAAGGAAGAAAGACATGGATGCTGCAAGTATCCCTTTGCCCATGTGAGTTAAAGTGTTTGGAGTGAAAAAGACTGTGGTCTGACAGAGGGGATGGGGGTGAATCAAGCCTTGGATCACTTTTGCAACGTAAAAGAAATTTTATCACTTGGATCACTTTTGCAACATAAAAGCATTTTGGAAGCAGCAGGTCCTTTAAAACTTCTCCAAGGATTCCCCATGGATGCTGCAAATATTGCTTTCCCTGTGTGAGTTGAAGTGTCTGGAGTGAGAAGGAGTGCGGTCTGACAGAGGGGGGGCAGGAATCTACTCCAGCCTTGGAGAAATTTAAAGGAGCTGCTTCCAAAATGCTTGTCTGTTAAGTGCTCTGTGTGTGTGTGTGTGTGTGTGTGTATGTATGAGAGAGAGAGAGAGAGAGGGAGAGGGAGAGGGAGAAGGAGAGAGACAGAGACAGAGACAGAGACAGAGACAGAGACAGAGACAGAGAAACAGAGAGAGAAAAATAGGAAGAGAGAGAGAGATAAAACTCTGTGCTATTATTTTTAATTGTTCCATTATTTATCATGGGTTAATATTTTACACTGTCCCTACACCTAGAGTGATTTTTCTGCCTTTCTTTTGCCCAGAGCTACCACATATTTTTCAGGGTTTGCATGCATTCAATGTCAGTAGTCCAGAGCATAAAATACACGTGTTTAACAAGAGTTGAAAAGGGACCTTGGAAGTCTTCTAGTCCAACCCCCAGCTCAGTAAAGAAAACTGAGGATGCCAAACTCTGAGAAGAAATCCTGGGAAAAGTGTCAGAATAATACTTAGAAGGGACCTTGGGATGAACCCTATACCATTTCAGAGAAATGACTGTCCAGTCTTTTCTTAAAAAGTTCCAGTGATTGAGCACCCAGAACTTCTGGAGACAGGCAGTTCCACTGGTTAATTGTTCTCACTGTCAGGAAGTTTCTCCTTAGTTTTAGGTTGCTTCTCTCTGTTCAGTTTCCATCCATTGCTTCTTGTTTGCATTCTGCTTCTTTGGAAAATACATTGTCCCCTTTTCTTTGTGGCAGCCCCTTAAAAGCCTGTTGCCTATCACACTCTTGGATAAAGCATGTGAATCTTTTCCTCTTTTCAATGGTCCATGACAGTACATCTATAGTATGCAGATAACAAAGTCAAAAAAGGTGAACAACATTTTTCAGAATTGTAGATTAGTTGAGGCTGGATGTGACAAAGAATGGCTGGGAGGGGAGGGGCCAGGTGAGACACCCCTTGATATGAGCGACATTGAGTTGACCACGCCCACCCAGTCACATGACCACCGAGCCACACCCACCCAGTCATATGACCACCAAGTCACATGACCACCAAGCCACGCCCACCAAATAAGCCATGCCCAAAGAACCAGTAGTAAAAAAAATTTGAATTCCACCTCTGGTGTGTGGCCCACTTAATGCTTACAAATCTGTTACTTTACCATTCCTTATCATTATCTACATTGCTATGGTTAATGGGAGCTGAAAATCAACAGTTATTTCTGAAGTCACAATCTACCCACAACAAATTAAATGAATCAGAAACAAATCATAGGGAAACATCTTCCATTCCATTCAAATCTGCCTTCTTGGTTTGTCCCTGACCTGCAATGTCTGTCAGAGTTTGGACTTAGCTTTTCATTTTTAGGAAGGGGACAAGACAAAGTCTGGTTTCAAATACCTTGTAATAGGAGGGAAACAAAATTGAATCACAGGAAATGGGAAAAATACAAAGTACTCCTCCACTTCAGATTATCCTTTTGTTTGTTTTTGCTGCACAAGGGTGTACACAAGTATATACTCAAGACTTCAGTGGGTTGTTGTTTTTTAACCAAAGGTTTTTAGTTTATAAGGTCAGAGTTTGTGAAGGGAACTCAAATGGGTTATATTTACAGGGATCTAGCTTTACTGTTTCCTGAGACATAGCCTGCAAAACTATTAATACGCAGCCATGTTAAATATGAGTGTTGAAAAAGTATTGCACCAAAGAGCTAGGCTAAAATCATACATTGGGCTTAACAATCCACACAAGCACATTCCTGACAAAAGAGTTGTTATAAGATACAGCACACGGTATTAGCATTTGACAACCCAGCAGAGGAAATGATGCTAGTCCCATTGTCCCACACTCTCAGCAATGTGTTGCTGTGATTACAATTCTGAACAATAGATACTGTGTCAGTAGACAGCAAAACAAACAATAGGCCTCTAAACAAAATAGCAGTAGGAAGAACACACAAATTAGTCAACAAGGGGACTGGATTAATTCTTTGCATTTTTTCCAGGGGGTGATGTTCTAAGATTAGTAGAAAGGAAGTTTTGTTCATCCTCCCACCCCTATGACTGTGTGTTTCTGCCTCTCCCTTTTTATCAACAAGGAATTTTGATCTGTGGGCACCTGGCTTGACCAGCAGTCAGCTGATCTCTGAAGATCGCTGCATACTATTTTAACTCTCGCCTACTGTTCAGTTACTTTCCCAACAGCTGCAGGACCTGTGCGGTCCCCTTTTGATCTGAAAAGCAAGCTTCTTGTCTCTGTTGCCAATACCAGTAGATATAATATCAGCCTGCCCTAGCAGCTCAACATGACCAGTTGTTTCATCAGCCAAGAAAAGGGAGGGTGAGGTAGGGTGCGGCTGGGCTGGAACAAAAAAAAAACCCAAGCCATAGCTTTAGGCCAAGAAAGCCTGACTCAGACCTCTGCTGTTAATTTTCAGGATTACTACACTGCACAGTGTATGTAATGATCCACATTGCCCTCTAGCTGCTTCACTTAAAAGGTAGAACGAAGGAACAATGAGATTAGTACTATGGTAGCTTGAAGAGGTCAAGAATTTTAAGGCATGAAATATACATAATCTGTACAATTATGAAAAGTTTAATATATATATATATATATATATAATTCCTTTAAAAAAGGATCATTTTCAAAGAAAAAACCAAGACTGTGGCTTGAATTTTGACACTAGAAAGTGATTGATGCAAAGGTAGAATGAAGGTGACTCTGAACTCACAATAGGAAACCTGAATCAGCATCCTTTAAAGTCTGAAAAATCTAAATTGTCAGATTTTCAAAATTCATCAAACCCAAAACATTTTGAACACTGGAATCAATTACAGAATAGTGTTTTAGAAACAGTGTTTGGAGTGTGTTTAAAACAGTGCGGGGGGTTCCCCTCCCAACCTGGCAACTTTAACTCCCAGAATTTCCCAGCTAGCGTGGACCAAGTTTGAAAAATATTGCTTTATGACTTACATTTAGTATAAATGGAAAACATTTATTCAAATCTACAGCAATATTAATTTTCATGGAAATCATCAAAGGATTATATCCACTACTAAAATCAAGACACATTTGTAAAATGCTGACATCATATCCATTAATCTCTCAGCTACATCTTGCCTTTATCATTGGCTTAATAAACAAATATATACACTTACATCAACAGCATTTAAGTGTATTATTAAACACTTATAATTTACTGTATACTTCTATAATTAAACATTTCTATTAATGATGAAATATAAAAATTATTAATCAATGCACAATGCTAATGTAGAGATCATAGCTACTTATATTACTTCAGATGACTTTTCAATCATGCTAAACCACCACAAAAAGGCTGCTAAAAAGGTAGACCTGAAAATTTTCTCCCTCAGGAAATGCTTTTCTTTAAAGAATGTCTGCCTGTCCATCAGGGATAATTTCACAACAGTTTTACAAATCAATTACTATAATGCTACTTTCAAAATTGAACATTTGAAGGACAGAAATGAAAAAAATATCAATCTAGTTGATATCAGTCTTAAGATATTTTCATCAGAATGTCAACCACACAAAAAAAAATATTAGCTAGAAACAAAACAAAATAGACACGCCAAATGGAAATGACATCTCAAAGCCTCTAAACATGAAAAGCAAACACAACGTTTAAAAATATAATATAGAGAGTACTAAGATCAAATCCCAAGAAAAGAATGTGTTAATTACTACAAGAAGTGTCTCCAGTTCAGATTCCAGCTAATGAGTAAGTCAATATAGAAAGATTCTTTAAGATGCATTGGTCCAATCAAGGTGAACCTAGTATCTGATCTACGGCTACAAGTAGGCTATGAGTCCCTCAGATAAAGGAATGACATTTTTCCGAAGACAAAACCAACTAAAAGCTGTGTGTTAAGCCTCTGATAGGCTTAGCATAGCCATTCTTTCAAATAGTTTTTTGAAAGGGACAACAAACTGTCCTTGCTTTTCCTGATAACATTACTATATTATTGCTATGTCCTTCATGGCCCTTCAAGTGAAAAAAATAAAAGACAAATAAGGGGAAGAATTGTGCCCTAATCCCAGAAGGCTACTTTTCATTGGACAACCCAAGATATTCACAGCACACAGAGAACAGGCATATCAGGAAAGTACCAATGAGCTCTCCCATGAGCTGTTCAGAGCATCCAGAAGTGGGACATACCAAAGCTTGGCCTGTCCTTAGGAAGGAACTCCATCTGGATCAAAATCCACTCCTAAACTCTGTGGACCCTCTGCAGGACTCTTCAGCCAAATGAAGTGTCCGCTGAGGCATAGACATCAATTTTAGAAATTTCTGACAAAGGGAGATGGTGAAGCCCAAGTTGCCGCTCTGCAAATTTCGCCTATGGAAGCCCGTGTGGCCCATACTGCTGATGTTGCCGCACTCCTTGTTGAGTGGGCTGTAATGCCCTTAGGAGTCCGGGAGGCCACTGGCATCAAAGAGCGTTGACAGCCTCCACCCCCTGAGTTGGGTACCTTGAAATATACCGGGGCAATAGGGCATTGAGAGGAGAGGCAAATAGATCAATCACCGGTTGCCCAAACCTCCACACTCCTTCCTGGAAGACAGATGGGTGTAGGCATCACTCTGCCTGATCTATCGTGGCCCTGTTGAGCCAGTCCGCTTGTGTGTTTAAGGCCCCTGCTACGTGTTCTGCCTTGAGCGAAAACAGATTGGCTTCGGCCCACTTGAACAACTTGGCCGTCCGCCAGCATCAGAAATTTGGAATGGGTACTCCCCTGTCTATTTCCGTGGGCCTTCGTTGTGATATTGTCTGTCAAGACCAGAACGTGACGTGATTGGAAAAAGGGTACAAAACTACATAAGGCCAGGTGAACTGCTTCTAGCTCCAACAGGTTGATGCTTTGTGATTGTTCAGTAATAGTCCAAATTCCCTGCGCAGTGTGGGATTGGAAGTGAGCTCCCCATCCTACCAGGCTGGCATCGGTTGTGATTGTTGCCCGGTAAGGTTCCTTGAAAGGACATCCCTTGTTGATCGTTTTTTCTGACCACCAGCGGAGCGATTGGAGAACATTGTGCGGTTCCTTTATCTGGACGTTGAAAGTGGCTCTTCCGGATCAATGGAAAAGTAGCAGGAACCATTGCAGATCTCTAGAATGGAATCGAGCTCAAGGCACAATGGAAATACAAGAAATCAGTTTCCCTAACAGTTGAGACAGCACTGCCAGGGAAACCCTCTTTAAGGCTCTGATCTCTCTGGCCAAAGACTGGATACTGTTTAACCTGTCCTGAGAAAGAAAGATCTTGCCCTCCATGGTATCAATCACAGCCCCTAAATGAATTAACCTAGTTGAGGGGATCAAATGGCTTTTATCCCAATTTATGGAAAAGCCGTGACCTTGAAGGGTCTACAGAGTAATCTTGGTATCCAATTTTGTTTGATGTCTGGAAGATGACAAAATTAAAATATCATCCAGATAATATTGTAAATGAATAGATTTGATCCTGAGTGAGGCAGCCAAAGCCACTAGGACCTTGGTAATAGTCCTCGGGGCTGAAGCCAGACTGAATGGTATTGCGATTTATTCGTAGTGCCGATCACAATAGCTAAATCTAAGATATCTGTAGTGAGCAGGTCTAATTGGTATGTATAAGTAAGCCTCTGTGAGATCTATAGAGGTCAGGACATCGTTCTCTCTGATGCTGAGCAGAATGGACTAGAGAATAGTCATCTTGAATTTTTGATAAACCAATGATCCGTTCAGACGTTTGAGATCCAGAATTGCCCTCCAGCCCCCCTGAACTCTTTGGGACCACAAACAACAGGGAGTAACAGCCTTGACCCCTTTTTCCAGATGGGACCTCTCTAATGGCGTGAATATGCAGAAGATGATTCATAGCTTCCTGCATCAACACTCTCTTAATGATGTCTGTGGACCTAGGGCTCCCAGTGAAAAAGTTTGGGGGGGGGGGAGGAGGATTGAAACGCTAGCACCATACCAAACCTAACAGAGTCCCTGACCCATGCATCAGAGCTGGAGCTGTCTCATTGATCAGCAAACAATTTTAGCTGCCCTCCAATGGAAACTGCTCACTTGGGGCAACCAAAAATTCTTCTGTTTTGGCCTCCCCACTTACCTCTATCGGAAGATTCCGACCTATCCTGTCTAAACTGCGCCTGTAGCCTGATGTTCTCTGAGATCTGAGAACGTATGGGCCTTGATAGTAGGACCGAAAGGAACCCCTTCGAAACAACTGGGGCGTTCTGTTTTCAGACCACCGAAAAAGAGGGGGAAACACTTTTTTCTTGTTTCTATTCTCTGTAAGGAGGGGCTCCAACACACTGCCAAATAATTTATCCCCCTATATTGGGGCTGAGGCATCTTGCATTTATGCTTGGCATCTGCCTGCCAATGCCTGAGCCATAGCACTCTCCGTGCTGATATGTGAGATGGCCCTAGATGAGAATTTGACTGCATTAAATGTGGCGTCAGCGGAGAATTCTGCCGCTGCAATAATCTTAACTATGTCCTGGTGGGCTCTGCTATTTGGCGCTTGCAATATATCCCTCCAGTGGAAGAGCCATCGTAGGGAGGACCGTGTAAAAAAGGACGCAGCTGTAGCTGCCCTAATAGCCCAGGAATCAGAAACATGCACCCTACAGAGTGCCAACTCTGCTCTCTTTTCTTCCGGTCTCAGGGCTTCCTCGGCCTCATTGGGAAAGGTTGAAGAAGAGGCCAGTGCCACAATGGGCTCATCCACCTCCAGCGTTTTAAGAAAATTTGAAACTCTGGTGCCAAATTATAATATCGTTTATCATACCCTGTTGGGGCTGGGTATGATGCTGCTGATGCCCATTGATTTTGTACTAATTCAGCAAACATACGAGGGACAGGAATAGTTTCCGCCTCATTAGCCAGGTTGTGAGAATATTAGATCCTCAGATTCATCCTGAGACCCTGTTGACAATGCATGAGGGCTTGATATGCCGAGTTTAGTGGTGTTCTTTGCCTTGAACAGTAAGGATTTAAAGAGGTGCAGACAAAAAAAGCCAGAAAAGGTAGGTGGGTCCGGAATGAGGCCTTCGTCATCCGACATTCCTCATTCTTGTGGGTCAGCCTCTCACAACCCCAAGTCCATTTGATGGATCGACCCCACCTCCATGGGAACAACCTGATCCTCAAATTTCACCGCCTCCCAAAGACCCTGGACTGGTATGTCAGGAATATTGGGGAATATCCGAGTTTGATGTTGTCCCATATGCGCAAAGGATTGAGCAGACAGGGATCCCGCATCCAAAGTGGCCGAGAAGTGTCTGGTCCTGATGGATTGCTGAACTCCAGCCGCAATGCCCCTTTGAATCGCCATTTCCATCCATTGCCTCATTTCAATGATGGGAATAGTCAAAGGTAATCCCTCCTCCTGTCTTAAGCCAGTGACTGTAGGGGTGAAGGTTGCCTCTGGGATTAGTTAGGCAGTGCTCATTGGAGGAGATGTGCCTATGGGAGGTTGTCCAGAAATAGCCTGCCTGGGCAATTTTATCTTTGGGGTTTCTAAGGATGGCTGCTATTTTTTTGTCTGTTTTGAAGGCAGTCTTGATGTGATGCCTGTGTAGTATCTTCCTGATTTTGTCTGTAGTACCTCTTATGTAGGGCAGGACAGCTGTTCCATAGGTCTGTTGATCTTCTAGGTCTCCATTATGTCTTAGTGTGTTTTTGTGGATCAAGCTGGTGATTTTGTTTTTTGAAAACAAAAACAAAATGGCTTTGTGGAAGACGTTGGCTGTCAGTACTTTAGTCAGGGTGCATAGTTTAGTCTTTATATGTGTCTTGTCTGCCAGACATTTGGTTCTGGTGATTAGTGTTTTGGCCACGGAGTTTATCTGTGCTGGGTGATGGTGGGATTGGGCGCTGAGGTAGCGGTTGGTGTGTGTTTTCTTCTGGTATATGGTGTGTGCTAGTGTGCCATCTGTTCTTTTGTAGATTAGTACATCTAGGAATGGTAGTTGTTTATTTATCTCCATTTCCATGGTGAACTTGATTTTGGGGTGTGTGCTGTTTAGGTGTGTTGGGAAATTTTTTAGGTTTAAAGTTTAGGTTTTCTTTTCCATGGGGCCAAATTACAAATGTGTCATCGAAGTATCTTAAGCCCATGTCACACTGCCCAATGGAGGCAAAAAGGACACAGCGGATGAGCAAAATGTTCCATCCGTTGTCATCCGCTCTCAAAAGGGGCAAAAATTTGCATAACCGGAGTGGATAACACGGACGCGGGGAGGACGCAGGGCGGATGCAAAGTGGATGCGGAACGGAAGCCCAGCGGATGGAAGCGGATGGGAGCGGATGGCATGTCCACTAGGCTTTCAGGGGACCTCATCAAAGCTGACATGGAATGGATACAGCGGATGCACAGCGGACGCCGAACGGATGAAGCGGATGCACAGCGGATGCACAGTGGAAGCCTAATGGATGCCTGGCGTTAATTGCGCATGCGGGGAGGATGCATTGCGTCAGCCCCGCGGATATAACGGAAGCAGCTCGGAAGCAGGTTGCCATTCAGAGGAAAGACCTGCTGCCGGACACATCGATTGCCTTGCCTGCCCTGCCTGCATGTCTGCCTGCCAGCCTTGCTGCCAGCCTTGCTGCCAGCCTCCCTGCCAGCCTTGGTTCCTGCCAGCCAGCAACCCTGCAACCATGCGGAAGCACAGCAAGCCTCAGCCATCTGCTGCCAGCCCTGGCAAGAGGGACAGGGCTACCATCCTGCCCCCTGGCCCCCACTCTGGTTCTGCTGTGCCTTCTGCAGCATGGGCTCGCTCTACTGGGGCTGGGGCTTCTGCTGCTTCTGCTTCTGGAAGAGCTGATGACAAGCACTCCAGCACCAGCCACCTCCACAGCACCTGCACCCTTCACCCCTGAGACTGAGCGACCAGGAGGAGTGCCAGAGACTCATTTTTGTCTTATAGCTTGTTGTTAATAAAGTCTATTTATGATTCACACACTTGCTTCATTTCTTTTTTTTAATAAAGTCTTGCTGGAAACTTTTAGAAATGGTTTAAGCCTTTGCATGCTTGTGGGATGGGTTAAGTTAGCTGTGGGATGGGTTGTGATAGCTGTGGGATGGGCAGGGATATCTGTGTGATGGGTAATAGCTGTGGGATAGATAAACCTCCAGTGCAAGCATAGTGGGACTGTATGGTCCACCCTCCCAGGTGCCACACCTACGGCCCTTTATTATCAATCATAATGTAATAATTATCCACACATGTCAACACAAACACAACTCTTTATTAAACGCCCTGTTCATTGTAGGCCAACCAAACATACATGGCCCAATCTCATCCGTGTGATGAGACAGGCTGAAGGAAGCATCCATTAAGCATCTACCATCCTGTCTTGCCACTCCACTGCTCTAGCTGGGCAGTTGCACCATTGTCTCAGGAGGTTGCGCTGCTTCTTCGCTTCATGTGAGGCTCTGTTGGGGCCTTGCACATCCTCAGTGTTGATCAGGTTTCGCCCTTGCCTCCATTCCCCAGGCTCCATGTCCCCATTGCCTTTCTGGAGGTCCACGAGCCTGTTCTGCAAGACTGGGTAGCGGGTGCGCATGAGATTGTGCAAGATGCAGCAAGCTTCCATGATCCTCCTCAAGGTCTCTGGGCAATGCTGCATGGTGGTGAGAAGTACCTGAAACCTGTTGGCCAGGATGCCAAAGGCATTCTCCACCACCTGCCTTGCCCTGGACAGCCTGTAGTTGAAGATCCTCTCTTCACGGGTGAGGAGTCTGGAAGTGTAGGGCTTCATGAGGTAGGTTGTGAGGGGGAAGGCGTCATCCCCCACGATGAAGTAGGGCACATCTTGTGTGTCGTTGGGCAGGGGTTCTGGATCTGGGAAGCCCACAATGGTTGCCTTCCAGCTCCTCCTTGAGGTGACTGGCATTGTATACCTGGGCATCTGAAGATGAGCCGTTGTCTGAAGCATCGATGTACATGAACTAATAGTCAGCATCGACCATGGCAAAGAGGATGATGCTGAAGAAGCCCTTGTAGTTGAAATAAGTGGACCCCGACTTGGCTGGCGCTTTGCAGGCCACGTGCTTGCCATCTATGGCTCCAATGGTGTGTGGTAAGTTCCACTTCTGATACCACTGCTCTGCAACTTTCTTCCATCCTTCTTCAGTGGAGGGGTACTGGAGGAGCTCCTCCTTGTATTCTTCGATGATGGTCTGCACCACTTCTCTGATCACAATGCTGATGGTGTTGGATGGCACCCTCTAGCCGTACTGCATACTCCTGTAGGAGGTCCCTGAGGCCAGGTGGTGCAGAGTGAGTGCCACCTTGAGCCCAGGTTCCAGGCTGGGCCAGAAGCTGCTGTTTGCCTTGGTCAACCTGGGTGTCAGCCGCTGCACAATTTCGTCAAACATGGCTGGAGGCATCCTCATGTAGTTCTGGAACGCCCGAGTGTCTTCGTTCCTGAGCTCCACCATCAGCTTGTTGTACAGTCCGTCCTCTGCTCTTCTGGTGAACCATCTTCGGATCCAGACTCTTTTTGGGTGGCTCCTTTTCTTCTTGCAGTAGAGTTCACAGAGCCTGCAGATGACTTCACACTGTTGCAGAACGATGGTGGCTACCGAAAGGACTTTGTTACAATCCACAGTGGACATGACTGGATGCTGTGGAAGAGGAAGAGCCAGATGAAGGCTGCAGAGGTCTGCACCACTGGGCTGCTGTTCTGAAAGTGAGATGCAGGCGAGTTGCTCTCCCTTTTTATAGGCAGTATAGGTTTTCGCTAGGCATCCTCTAGGCATCCTCTAGACATCCTTAATATCCGAGATAGGTCCCGTCTACGAACATTTTTTCCGTTTTAAACACTTTGTTTCTGTTCTGCATCCGCTAGGCATCCGTTCTGCATCTGTTCTGCATCCGTTCCGCTTCCTCCCTGCGTCCGGGCAGATGCGAGTTGCGCGGATGCGTAGCGGATGCCTAGCAGATATAGCGGATGCAGAACAGACGAACTGTATACATTTTCCGTGCAAAAGTTTTGGGCAGCCCAAAACTTTTGGAGCGGATGAAACGTCCATAAACGGATGCTGGACGGATAGAGAGGAAGCCAAACAGAGGCAGTGAGTACATCGTGTTTTCGAACGGATGGCAAGGTTTTTTGTCCATTTTACATCCTCTTTGCATCCGTTGGTTCAGTGTGACATGGGCTTTAGCCATAGTTTGGGTTTGTGGGTGGCATTAGCCAGGGCTCTGGATTTGAATTCTTCCATGAACAGGTTTGCAATAATGGGTGACAATAATGGGTGATCCCATAGGGGCTCCTTCAATTTGCTTGTATCTTTGTCCTTTGTATATGAAATATGTTTTGGTTAAGCAATGTTCTGTTAGTTCCATGAGGTGTTTGGGTGGTTGGTATTTATTTTTGATGATTTCAAGAGTTTCTTTTAGCGGGACTTGAGTTAATAGTGAAACCACGTCGAAACGTGGTCATTGATCATTTCTAAGAAGTGGTATAAGTTTCATTAGAATGGTATGAGTCTTCTAAGAAGTGGTATGAGTCTTCTTAGAAATGATCAAAGATCTACACGTGGAACAAGAAGATCTGCTTGTAAGTTTTGATGTGGTTTCACTATCCTTCAGCACCCAAACGTCGCTTTCAAGCCGAAAACCCCTAAGCACTTTCCAACAGAAAACCCGGAAGCAACCAAAAACCTGGAAGCGCCATCGAAACAAGATGGCAGCGCCCAAGCTTTGTGCCCCGGTAAAAAATGATCCACGGACCGGTACCAGTCCGGGGACTGGTGGTTGGGGACCCCTGGTGTATATGGTAAACAGTATCTAAGGGTCACCAGCAAGGGAAACCCCCAAGCACTCCAAGCAAGAAATATTCTGGATCCCTGGTCCCCAACAAGGGAAACCAGCAGTACAGGGCCTGCATGGATCCTTTCCTGTCAAAAATATCCTGCTGTTTGAAATGGCACTTGCAGCTTCACTCCAATGAAATGATCCAAAGGCAATTGTAAAGAAATTCCTGTTTGAGGACTAGCCTGCTGATTCAATGCCAGCAATACAAAGGAGAGCTAATCCCAGGGAAAACGGAGTGGGAGGGTACTTGCCCCAGTCCCCAAAAAGGGAAACCAGTGGGTAATGGCGCCTATGATATTTAGGTGCGAACTAACGAGCCACTGCTGCTGACACTCTAACTTATGAGATAAATGCTCCTGTCAGACGAAATGGCAAGGAGAAGTGAGCTGCGGCTGTGAGCGCTCCGCCACAATCTCAGAGAAGACGATCGGGGTATTAGATAAGATAATTGCCTGAAGCAGCCGTCTCCGGCTGCCTAAGGAGTGGCAGGCTCCACCAGTCACAAGGAAACTGTTTTCAAACTGATCAAGATAACCAAATAGAGGCACAAGCCTTGAAGACGCCAAATTAATTGGGGGAGATTTTTACAAGATAAAATAACCCAAGAGGAAACCTGAATTTTGAATTGCTGAATTAAGAAACCGTTCCAGTCAGGGAGTGCACAACCTCTTACCACGAAGGCTGAGCTAAAAACTTGGGGACACTGGGGAGGTCTCCCGTGGAGGAGGAGGAGCATCCTGGAATTTTAAGCCCAGCCTTTCCCGAAGAGACTGTAGCATCTCCCCCACTTCTGGATGCTCTTGGGAGAATAATGTGTTTCATTTTAGACCAACCAAAATATTTTAAAATGTTCAACATTAATGTATATATATGGTTATCAGCTTTGTTCAGGTATTTTTCCACATTATCATAGTTGTGCTTTTAAAGTTTTAACAACGTTTCGGCAGAATCTCATCTGCCATCATCAGGCTTCTGTATTGTGTTCGTCTGTGAGTCAGGCTTTCACAGCTGTTTCTGTTTTAAATTTGGTGCTAGCCATCTGCTGTGCCAGAATGGTTTTTTCTTCATCCTGATTGGTTGGGAGTCTTGGTCTGTGTTTTTTGGTCTTGGAGTTTGCTGTGTTCTGCTTGATTGGTGTTTCAAATATCTTCTGTCTGTTTTGTGGGTTTTTTTTTTTTTCTTGATTGGCTGGCTGTCTTGATTGGCTGACTCATAGACGAACACAATACACTGTGTATTATAACCCCAGTATTATATGCTGTGTATTATAAGCCCAATACAATAAGCCCAGCCTTTCCAGAAGAGACTGAAGCACCTCCCTTACTTCTGGATGCTCTGAACAGTTCATGGGAGAATATAATAATTATATCATGGTAACTGCATGTTAATCCATTTACTGCTCCAATTACTGCTTATTCTTGGACACACTTTGTTTCTGTTGCCAATTTTGTTGAACCTCACTATTAATTTCTCTTTTCCCCAAGAGATTTGCTATATATGCCAAAATTCACCACTAAACTTCAGTACAGTCATGTATCGCTAGAGAAGATATTTGGGGTTAAGCAAATTATGACTTTAGTCAACGTCTTTAAGCCTTGACTTTAATTTAGTCAATGCCTTTGTGCCTGTTGAATGAGCCTCTTACTTTTATAGTACACAAAATGGGAAGCTATGTAAGTTCTATAAACAATGTAATAATGAGTCAAAAGCAAGAGACAGATTGTCTCAATGGTCCAAATTCCAACCTGGCCAACACAGAAGCACAACTGCTCTGAAATTGTGAAACAGAATCCAGGTTTATTCAGGCCAGAGCCTCAGTACAAATTGAGTTCAGTTACAGGTGTAAATCCATTGTAAAACCAGTGCTGGGAGCCAGGACCTTCCAGCATCTTTTGTAGGCAGGGTCCATGCCCTCTCCACCTGGACATGCCCCCCACCCATTCAGCCACCACCTGGTAGCCACTTGAGACTCTTCAGCTGGCAGTCGTTCTGCAGCAAACAACAATCAGGCTTCAATCTCCCTTCCCAGCAACCAGTCATTCAGCCCCCCCACCAAGCAGCCAGTCTTCCAGGGCTCTCCTCGATGGCCCACCACTGCTTTTCAAGCCACTGCCAGCCAGGTGGTCATCAGCCTCCTAGAGGCCCACCGATCAGCTGGGCCAGGTGACCAGAAACACCACCATCACATTCTGTCTTTGCCTGGTGAAGACTTCACTGCCAGACAGCTGGTCGGGCGCTGGCTCTTGAGGCTCTGGCATGCCACCAATCAGCTGTTCGAAGTGGCAGGAGCAGCCGCTGCCATTTGCTACTGGTTGTCATGCCACTGCTGCCTCCCCCCCCCAGGTGGGCCTCCACCCCCCAGAATGCATTTTTCAACAAAGTAAAAACCCAAAATGATATGAAAGTGAAATGATTGGCTGCAATCATGCTGTAGAACCTCCATTCTTTTATTTTAATATGTGTTACATAGACATCGCACATAGACAAAACTGGAATTTTGATTATGCATTTAAATGTTCCCCCCCCCCCTTTCTCTCTCCCAACTGTCTAAATTTTATTTACAGGATTGAGTTTGAATTTTATTTAAAGAAGGCTGTGACCTTTCATATTTGATTATTTATTGCCCTCTTTTCATACCAATTCCCTGCCAAGCATACATCAAGTTATTAACAGGGAAGGTGTTATTTTTTTAAATAGAGATGTTTCAACAGCCAACACTGCAATTAGTTTGTTTGTAGAAAATAATTATAGTGCTCACTTAGTAATGAGAACTATTAGTAAAGCAGCTTTTTCATGCTCGTAACACACTGATTAGTTCTTTCAGTACCCAGGAGTATTCAAGCCACAAGGCTCTCTAATAGGTCACATATATTTAAATTAACATCTCACAAAAATCATGAAAATAAATTAAAAAACCCTACGTCTACAACTGTTATTATGCAAAGTCATATCTCACTTTCTGTCTCTCTATTTTTGATATAACTCAGTGGAAGATGGCCCTTCGGGCATGCCTACAATATATTTTTAAGGGTTAGGTTTATTTTTGACTGCACTGCTGGTTGCTAGAACTGTCTGTAGATCACTCAGGTCTAGTATACTTCAGAGTTAATGTAGTGCTTGTGGTTGGGATTTTACTTTTTCCTCTGAAGCCCCTATCCACAATGGTAACATTCTTAGCTCCTACTGCTCCTACAAACAGGAACAAAATGTTCTATCTGGAGCATAGGCCAAGGAAGTGTGATGGGGATGGGTGGATAGAAGGATGACCATTGGCTCTGAAACATAAACTCCCACTTACTGGTGACTCAATATCTTGTTATTTGCAATTGTGTTTATCTACAGTTGCACACTTGAACACAAATAAAGAGGGCCACCTGTATCACTACTCTAGTGATTAGGCTCTAGTGATTGGCAACTGCATTTTGCTGTATGTAGGACAAATCTAATAAGATGTAACTTACATAAAACATCTTCTAGAAAGGAATATCTATGTCCTTATACTCAACATTTTTACAATGGCAGAATCTTTTTTAGAATCTATTCAAGAATACACTTCTTTAAAAAGCTACTTGGTGAAAAATACATAGCATTTTTTCTCCCAAAAATGTACATTATATTTCTGCATAAATATTTGTAGTTATTCTGTATAAGTCTCTCAACTTTGTAAAGTTCCATTCAAAATAATTTTTCAGCTGCCAAGATTACAATTTTCACTGCAAAACCTGTATGCATTTTTAAAAAATGAATATGAAGGTGCACTAAACAACAATAAACAACAACAAAAAGCAAACTTTCAGCTTCATATGACTGGATGACCCTAACAATGGATGCAATTAACTTCTGATTGAAGTGCCCCAAAAGGTCGCAATCAAATACAAGAAAAGAACCAAGCTGTGAAACCTTAAAATGCTATACCCCGGAAACGTCTCTTCCTATTGTGTTGGCAAAATTGTAGCTGAAATAATTGAACTGAAGTAGATGAACTAGATCTGGTAGAACAAAGCATGACATTGGTATTTAATGATAGTTTTTAAATCAAAGCATGAGCTACTTTTTAAAGAGTATTTTTCTTTAAGCACTGTTCTTATTCGTAGTGTATCATGCTTGGAAATGAGAGTGGGGAGGGGAGAAAAGAAGAAAAACAAACAAATAAGGCAGGGAATATTGCCTAGAGTAACCCAAGATCTTTCTTCTACTTTCTTCCACATAACTAAAAAAATGATTGGGAAAAAAATAATTGGGAAAGGAGCTTTCCTGGACAGAGATCAGGAATAACTGAACACCCATTGATTTAGATAAAAAACAGAGAAACAGGGCTTCCATTGCTAATACTGTATATTTAACCATGATTGTCACCCTCTTTGCTCTCCTGTAGTTGTCACACTATTCCAAGGGAGTTGGCTAATGTGAAAGATGAACATGTAGCTGGCAAGGTATCTGAGGCTGGGGGTCACAACTGGCAGTGGTGGCCTGTAGTATATGTCTTTCACAAAGCAATTCTTCAGCAGGGTTGCCATAATTTTTTTCTTGCAGTTTCATTGTAAGTTTTGATGTAAAGGATGTGAAGATATTAGGCAGGAATCTTTTCAGTCAAGATGAAACAGAAGAGGAGCCCCTAGAAACATTAAAAAAACCCTGAAGTAACGGCATCACAGTTGACAGTCATTGGTGTTGCACACGAGGGCCAAACTTGAGGCATCACGTTGCCATCACATGATGTATCATGAAGTTTTTCCCCCTTCATGAAGTTGGGGTGGGCATGGCCTGTGTGTGATGCATCCGGCCTGTGATTTGACACCTCTGGTGTAGCATAAGTTGTTGACAGTTTTGACCTTCTTCCACCTTCTTAGTATAATTCAACTCGAAGATTAGCCAATTTTCTTTGACAACAGTCAGTTTGCTAGAAACTGGGACAGAGGTGACCAACCTTGGCAACTTTATGACCTGTGGACTTCAACTCCCAGAAGTCCCAACCATCATAGGGAATTCTAGGAGTTGAAGTCTACAAGTCTTAAGTTGGATGCCTCTAGTTGGACACCTCTGGTCTACAGGACAATGCTTTGTTTCTGTGAAACTGTACTCAGCAATGAAACGGCACTTGATATTAATTCAGATATTGTCTCTGATGGCTCTTCCTTTCTCAGCTTCTAACCCCATCACAGCTGTTTCTACATCCAAGCACAATTGAGAGTTCAATGTAAAAGATAATGTACCATAACACATAATCTGGAAATTATTCAAGGGTCAAAAACTGAAATGCCATCGCTCTCAGATACACTGGATAAGCAAAGAAAATTAAATCTGCATATTAAGAAATATTTTTCAGTGTTGCATATTTTATTTCATCCATTAGATTAAATTATTTTGAGATACCAAATTTAAGTCAGTTTATGAATCTGTCTGTACATTACACAAAGGAGTAATTCTTTACCACGCTGTATTTTTCTTCAACATTATTTTCTTTTTCAGCTCAATTTTTAATTTCACTTTCATACAATTAAGGAAGAAGAGCAACTTGATATAAAAGGAAACACGAGTTTTGATTTTGAGGGAGCAAAATCACACTTCTTTAATTTAAAATACCCAGATGTGGTATTCAGCAGGTTCTGACCAGTACCGGCAGCGAAAATTTTGAATCGTTCAGAGAACCGGCAAATATCACCTCTGACTGGCTCCACCCCATCTATTCTTTGTCTCCCAAGTACCAGCTGATTGGCTGGGTCTTCTTTTGTTGCCTTGCACAGGAGAACAGAGCTGGAAAGCAGGTTAGTGGGATAGGCTGGGAATGGAGATTTTGCAGTATCCTTCCCCTGCCATGCCCACCAAGCCACACCCACAGAAACAGTCGTAATTTTTTTTAATTTCACCACTGAAAATACCATCTCATAAACTTTTACATATGTAGTCAGAAAAGATTCATTAGATTTTCTTTTCAGTTCTAATAATCTCAAGATCTTTGATTTAAAATGTGGTACTGATTTCAGTAACAGGGATTACATATAAATTCAAACAGAAAGATTTAATCCTATTGCCTTCTATCATTATGTTATGAAATAAATGGTATTCTAATAAAATTAATAGAGTTAATAGAATAACAGAGTTAGAACTTAGAAGGGGCCTTGGAGGTCTTCTAGTCCAACGCCCTGCTCCAGATAAATGTCTGTTGAGTTTCTTCTTAAAACTCAGCAGTGAACTCACAACTTCTGAAGGCAAGCCGTTCTACTGACTAATTGTTCTAAATGTCAGAAAATGTTTCCTTACTTCTACTTTGGTTCTCTTTTTGATCAGTTTCTATTATTACTTCTTGTCCTGCCTTCAGATGCTTAGGAATATAGTTTGACCCTTTCTCCCTTGTGACAGCCCCTCAGATATTGGACCACTGCTATCATGTCACCCCTAGTCCTTCTTTTCATTAGACTAGACACACTCAATCCCTGCCACAGTTTTTCATGTTTTAGCCTTTATATGTTTAGCCATGTGGTTTTGAAAACAAACATCAGAAAGGCTGAATATAGAAAAATGAATATCTTTGATTTCTAGTCCTAGAAAAAATGGACATAAATAACTAAATAAGAACAACAAACAATTCAAAAATAGATGAAGTAAAACCAGATTGCTCATTGGAAGTTGTAATAATGAAGGTACAGCTTTGATAGTTCAGACATACAACACAATATAAGTCACGAGAGAAGACCTTAATGCATGGGAAAATGGAAGGCAACAGAAAAAGAGGCCGTCCAAAAATCAAATAGCTGGATTCTATCATTGCTGACACACATATCAGTTTGGAAGAACACCCTTAGTTACTTATAGACAGTCCTGACAAACTATTGTCCCTTAGTCATGGAAAACTGGAAATAATTGAATGACTGAACAATAGTTTAATCTCTGATCTAGCTCTAAACCCAATTTAGCAAAGGTTCCACATGCCGTAAGTCCATGAGTCAAAAGTTTTTAAATAGTTAAAATGACAAATTAGAAAAAGAAAAAAGTAACTATTTATGAGAAATGTCCTTATTTAAGACTTCTGGCATATTATTAAATTTTCTTCTCTCTCTATTAAGAAGGGTAGTATGACACATTAACTGGATAAAGGAACATTTGCAAAATCCTGCGAGCTTGGGATGTAAACTAAATTATAAAATGATGAGCAGGTTCTAACTCAAAGAGCCACTACAGTTTAGAAATGGATTAAATAGCACTAAGCACTATGGCTGACTGTTTTTGTAGGCTATTCAAATACCGAAAGGAATTAGTATTCTACATGCAGTGCATAAAAAGATTCTTTACAGTAAAAATATTTATTAAGTGTATAGCCAACAAGTACAATTGGGACGAAACACTTAATGCTGTTTCCCAGATGACTTGTCATGCCAGGGAAGAATGTGGCTGGAATAAATGCACTTCACTGCATTGTGAGACATATTTTTCATATAACTTTAATTAAGCTGAAAAGCATAGAAAACAGAGCTTTCCAATGAACCTTTAATTTGTACCCAAAACATTCACATCTTTTGTCAGTTGCTTTCCCCCATTTTCTTCTAGTAAATAAATTGTATATGCTATGTAAATATTATGACATTTGGTTGCTGTCATTTTGGTTCATGCAATTTGCCTAAAGGAACAGGTGATTTCAATTTAAATAGCTTTTTGTATACTGATTCTTAATAACATGGCACAGGAAGCAATTCTTCAGATATCAATGTGCCAATTAACGAAATGATTCTACCTCTGAGTAGACAAATGAATGGCTTCTAATCTACCCAAGCAACACAATGAGAGGAATGGGGGAGAGAAACCCAAGTCTGTCAGCTTTGGGCAGGCTCAGGGGTATCAAATACAATAAACCTTTACATGCAATGTGCAAGAAACGGCAACATGTAAACACAATGTAAAAACATTGGTGACTCAGTGATAAAAACACTGGGCTTGTTGGCTGAAAAGCTGGTAGTCCAGGTTCAAAACCAAGCAACAAGGTGAGCTCCCATCCTTGCCCCAACTCCTGCAGGCCTAGCAGATTGAAAATGTACAAATACGAGTAGATAAATAGGTGCCACATTTGTGGGAAGGTAACAGTGGTCCATGACATCATGCTGGCCGCATGACTGCAGAAATGTCTTTGGACAATGCTGGTAATGCCTAGTGGAGTAAAAGCTGCAGGGACTCCTTTACCTTTTTTTCTTAATTTTATAAAAAAATAAATTCCCTGCCCCCAAACAAAGCCACTGTTATTGCCCTCACTTTGATGGTTGGTGCATGAGTGTAAAATAACATTGTTTAAGACAACCATGCAAGTAGGACAGTTTTGTCATTTCAAAAAGGTTTGAGATTATCTCTGGTTTATGACCTTGTCTCTTGATGTCAAGAGATGGAAAGCAAACTATGGGAAGGGTATATCATAAAACCAATCACTGGAGAATAATCATCCAAATGCTTTGAAGAGAAATTATTAATGATACAAAAATGGGAAATTTATAATTTCCCAGTTATGCTTTTCCTGAAGATCCAAAGAAATTTACAAAGTTTACAATAATAAAAATATTAGCCTCAAATTATGTCTTCCCAGTAACTGTTATTTATATTGATGTAACTGGCATAGGCCTTTCTGTGACCTTTATCTCACTATTGATGCCACCTGCATATTTCATGTTTGAATTCTGCACTACAAATTTTAAATTAATTTTCCCAACTTTCTTCTGCACTTGACAACTCATCCCAAGGCCAATATAGAGCACAGGACTCAGAATATTTTTAGTGTGAAGGTAATGAGTCAGCTCTGAGGTCGATGGATTTTCAATATATATTGATACAATACAGTCTCACTTCAGGTTTTCAGTAATGAAGTTAGTACTGCCTGACACAGCACAAGTTATTTAAATTTGATAGAGTCAAGAGAATTTTAAACTTACTGATTCCACTTCATCACTTCAATAGTAAGCAAACTGGAAGACATATATATACACAGCCCAAAAGGTGCACATGGTCATTATTTCCCATTCCAGTATTCTGTTTGATTAATATACTGAAATGTTAGGAAACTATAATGTAGTTCAACTACTTCCATGGATTTTTTTTTATGGGAACAACTTTGCAAATCCACAAAAAGCAATTCTACCACTTATGATGACTGTGACACTTCTGGGTACACTGTGACTCTATTGAAACCTTTCATTAGCAAAAGATTATCATTTATTTTTATATACAGCATCCAAAAGTCATCCTTCTCAGAATAGGAAAATGTTAAATATGGGGGAACATTAGTGCAACTGAATAATCTTGCTAACAAGTAAGACTCAGGAGATGCTGCATGCATAGTAGTTAATAAAGAAGAGAGAAAGGATGAGATCTTTAGGAATAAGTCTACATCCTGGAGTCTGTGATATGGGTCACCAGATAGCACCACAGCTCCCTCATATGCTGACAGACATTTATAGTGAAATTTAACTGGGACCCTAGTAACACAAATAAACATTGCCTGGCCTAATGCTTTGCATATTAACCTACAGGAAGAACTGAATGACAATAGATGGTCATCTACCTATTTGGTCATTTGGTAGTTTCCCATTCACTTAGAAAATGAGAAGACTGCTTATATTGCCAACTTCTGTCCTGTGGCTGAGGTCCACTTTGAGAGGACCTAAATAATGCTTCAGATTTTGTGTAAACACTGCACTCGACAGACCAACTGTCTGTCTCTTATTGAGGAGAACAGTGGATGAAAGAAAAAAATGTATTGCTTTTTAATGTTCACAAAGAGGGAAACCCGAGGAAACAAAGAGGGAAACTGAAGGAAAAGAGGCATTGAAAATAACAATGCAGAGTTTCTCCTTACTCCTTACATTGCCAATCAATATCAAATAGTTCCTTGATCATATCAGGACTTAGAACACTCCCAGAAGATTTGAGGTAACAGTTGGATATAAAAGCTTACAGTTACATTATTGGAAGGAACCCCAAATTATCCAGCCCAACCCAATGCAATACAGGAAATGTATTACGATTACATTCACCTATCAATATACTGTATTTAATAGACATAGTAGTATATAATATTACTATAACATTCGCCTAAAAAGTAGCCTATCAAACTCTGCATAAGACCATTCAGTGATGGAAAAACCTTCTACTTATGGGACCATCTAATCCATTGTTGAATAACTTGTCACTGAATTCCTTCTCTTGTAAAACTTGAGCCTAAAAGTTCAGGTCCTCTGTGCCCCCACTCCCTGCTCCTTGCAGCCTGCTTCCTCATTTCTGTGGCAGCATTCGAAGTATTTGAAAATGACCTCTCTCTTAGGATAAATATAGTCAACTCATTGTTTTTATCACCTTCTTCAGCAGTCAGCTTAATGGATTACAGTAAGGAGGCCCCCTGCTTCAGAAATTTGAAATCAGCTGCTAAGGGAGAACATTGTTAACCTTGACATATTTCTCTATATTTTATCTAATGAGTCATAATTTTAATTTTATTAGATGTATTACTGCTATTCATTTTCTTGTTGTGTTGTAGATTTTCAATCTTGATGTTTAGACATATTATTGTAAACAAGGATATAAAATTATTCTCAATTAACTCTTCAATTGGAATGCTTCATCCTAGCATCCAAATGTTCCCAAATGATTTTAACCAACTTTTTCCAAACTCACTATTAATATTAGTTGGTGATTTAAATAATACACACAGCTTAGTGACACCTGGGAAAATTATTTTATGTTTAATCATATGTGTACTCCCCTCCCGTTTAATGAAGACTCAACATTAGCTCATATTAGTCTGACCAAATGTTTTTAGAAAGGGGATGGGATTTTACTCTTTATATAATAGGTTTCCTATGATATAGTACAAACAGATAATGGGGGAAAGTAAGAATGAAATGAAATATTTTTTAAAAGTTTCAAGAAAAGTTCATATAACTATAGCTTAAAGCTGTTTATCATTCTCTGTGAATTTGTCAACCACAGTCATGTAATTTAGCTGAAACTGTCATATGCTTTAAAAGAAATGGCAATAAAGATATGGGCTTTGAAATGTTACTTAACTTTAATGAGAGGAAAACCAGAATTCAATATTCATTCAAATGAAAGTTCACTATACTAGTAATAATTTATTCAGCTTGTTTTCTGGATATGTGTACAATTTAGTCCCTACACTTACACTTGCATAAAAGAATTTTAGTATAGTGACAAGAGATTCAAAAACATGTACCCTAATTTCAATTTAAGCCTGGGTTTGTACATAAATGTAGAATTGTAGAATGTAAGTCCTTGGTCACCCCAAACGAAGATTTGAAGAACTTTAGCATGTTAATGGAAGACATTCTACTTTATCATAGTTACAAGTGTAACTATGGTATCATGGCATTCATATAATTACATTACTATGAGAAGTAACAGTTGCCAAATGGGTAACCCTGTTATATTTTTGCACCAAACCCCACAAAAACAGCCTCTGGGCAACATGAAGTCTTGTTTTAGGTTTGAACCTTTTCAAGTCAGAAGGCTGAGCTGAGTTGCAATTCTACTTGTCCTTCTCTTGAGTTATCCTGCATTGAATTTTCCTGTGGTGAGTTGTCCTGTGGCAAATTGGCCACAACGAGCCGGCTGGGGTGAGTCAGCTGTAGCGAGATGACCAGGGTGAGTTGGCCAGAGTGAGTGGCCAGGGCGAGTTGTCCCATTCTGCACATTGGAGGCTGAGAAAGTATTTGTCCCCCTGATGCTGTGCATGATGTTGGTCGATTATCAAATTAGCACAGATGTCAGGGAATAATTAGCAACTGGATCTGTGAGAGGATTTGGTTCCACCATTATGCTATAATATGCAATTGCTAGTTAGTAGCTCTCTTAAGTGATGTAGCAATTGGGAAATAAACCCAGGCCCACTTTTCAATGATTGTGAAGTGGAAGTATCATTGTGCAAGGTGGGTTTGAGATCATAGATTATAAATTTGAGGGATTTTAACTTGGAGCTGTAGATGGTCACGAGTGATCTATTGTGCTTTCTTTTTCTGGATCTGCCGTGCAGAAAAGAACACTGTTCCTATTTCTGGCAATCCACATGCCTCTCTGGGTCTGCTTTTAATTTTATTTGATCCTGTAGTTATATGTCACTGATGGATAGGTCTGAACAGATGCATCACGCCTGATACAGAAATAGAAAACTCAGCATACTGGGAAGCATTCACTGGGCCACCCTTAATATCTAGCCTCACTGTGAACCAATCAGTTGTTCTCTGATAGAAATGGACTATAGAAAATATGCAACAAGTACCATCCCATCTGTCCCCATATTCAATCCTTTGTGATTTCATAATTGTGCTCATCTAAGTTCAGAGTTAACATCATCTTTAGAAAAAAAGTATAATGTATCAAATTAATGAAATAGTTTATGTAATTGATTTTATATGTTAGTTTAAAGTTCTCAGTTCTGCATCATGACAAACTTGTACAAGCAACATGGGAATACTATAAAAAGATGTTCTGGAGTTTACTCCTAATTTTGCCAGATCATTTCCACAATGGGTAGCTGCTATACTGCAATGTCTAAAATACCTGTGATATATAGATGGACATTTAGTTATTGCAATGTTTATTTGTTGCCCAACCAGTAAGTCATTAGCTTTATTGAAAGAGTAGCATTGCATATATTTGTTTATCATTTTATGCTTTATTGCTGAAACATTTGGGAATAACCACTTTAGTTTAGGTTTTGATGCTATGTTAGGCAGAAAAAACTAATTATCCATTACTAGATAATCAAGATACTGGAAAGATGATTTCCAACTACAATTCCAAACTGAAGGGAGGAAAGCAGTGGTGGCCTGTTGCTGGTTCAAACCAATTCTAGCGAACCGGTAGTTCCAATCATCAGCTGGCCCTGCCCACCCAACTATATTTCCTGCTTTCTGGCTCAGCTAAGTCACGAAGCACAACTGATTTCTGCGCTTCAGCTGTTCTACTTACTGGGACTGTCCTAGAAGGTAAGCATTTGAGCTTCAAATTGCTGTATTTTGAACGCTGTGCACAAGTGCATTAGGCACGCACTCACAGAACTGGCTGTTAAACCAGTTGCAGCCCACCACTGGAGAAAACTGTTAAAAAAATAAGCTATGAGTTATCAACTTTTCTTTGGTCTTTTTGCTGAGACAAAATATTTTTTTACATATTTCTAATTCGTATTAAGTAAAACAAAGAATAAACTATAAGACCTGTTTTTTTTAAATAATTATTTTTTTCTATTATGAAATTATTGCACATATTATTTTGACAAAACTCTTGAGAAACTGTGAAGAAAACTTTGAATATTTTGTTTCCCCATACCACCCAGAGATCTGAACAACCCCCACTCTGCTCTTCTTTAGAAGAGCCATGAAGAACTTTGGTCTTCATGAAGACCATGAAAGCCTTTGGCAAAAGCGTGTGAGACTTTTCTCTTCATTCCATCTGGTCTGTCACATTTGCCATATTTATCATCATATCTTTCTCTTTTATTTATTTTATTGTAGCCTCTTTTTTTGAATGATGTGAACCATCCAATGGTTGGTGTACAAGGGTTATAAATTTGAATATTAGTATTGCACAAATTTTGCTTGCAGTATTAATTAAATACAAACATAGTTAATTTGTCCATGCATATTGCAAACTGCTCTCATTTTTCATTATTGTTCTCTAACAATCTCCCCAAATCTTTATAATTACTGCAGCAGACTGCATAACCCTGACTGTGCCCCAAGCACCATTCTTTACCAGCATACTCCCACTGGAACAGAATACGTTTAGTGTTGCAGTATAATGTACATCAAAAGATATGCTGATTTTTTAAAATAGCTTGTGACTTCCTGCTCGCAGTAATAGTTCTGAGGCAATCAACATCTGAATGGAAATGCAAATCATGTTTGTTTTTGTTGTTTGGTTTGATGCTTCCAAGGTCAATTAAAAGTAGCTTTGTATGTAAAGTATATAAAACATGTGATGTAATTCTCAAAAGAAATATATTCTACTTTATGGGGTGAGGTGGAAAGGATTCCTTTGACATTTATAATTAGGTTTTCTAGATTTTATTACATGACTCTATATTATATTATAATCATTCCAATTTCATCAACAGTTTTGTATATTTAATTATATTGCTCACTGAGTATGTATTACAACCAATAATAATATTTACTGAGTTTTCAACATTTTCTTGGTTTTTTCCAACATAACACTCAAAACCTGAGCATAAGCTAGAGTCTTGTGGATTCACTTCATTTGCTTGCTATTTAGTATGCTTGCCAAATACTATTTTATGTTAATTATTAAATATTAACAAATTATATTCATCGTATACTATTGAATATATTATATTTGTGATTTTTATATTGAGAGTACTCTGATTTTTGGAGCATCATTTGAACTTCTACGAGCTCAAATTAAGAGTGTCCTGCACAATCCTGAGCTTGATGGGAAAATCAGGAAGAGATTCAGGGTAGTCACACTAAAATAGTTCGATATTTAGTTGGTTAGAAGGTTATACCTTTAGTTTGGCAAGACACTGTCCATTAGGTGTAAGCAAATACAGGATTAGAGTTAACTGGATTTAACTTTCGGCTTAGGCTTTACAAATACAGTGATATATCATTGAATAATAGACATCAAGAATTGTCAAAAATGATGTGCCACTATCTGCCCATTGTCAATTACTATTGAGATCACCAACAAAGTTATTCTCAAATGTAAATTATTATCAAGTCAAGGATTAAGAAATGTTTATTTTAAACGTCACGAGGTATTGAAATAAAAATATTCAATAATTGTGGAGTATTAATATCAGCATTTGTCAAGGAGAATTTTGAGAAACTGATATATCAGACACATTCCAACAACAATGAAATATATTAGCATTAAGACATGCTACTATATTTGAATTCCATCAATAATACTCCTGTAGTTATGGGATAATGAGAAAATTCCCCATCCCTCATTTAGTGATATAGGCAGACTAATTCAGAGAGAAGCATTTCTTCAAACTCCCAGATCACAAAGGTGTTTAGCTCTTTCTAGTCCATCGAAAAAAAATTCAAAATATCAGAATCTTTTTTTTACTTTTCTCATATAAATACTGTTTATATTTATTTTAAATTCCTTATTCTCTTGTGTTTTAATTTCCCTGTGAATATTTTAATTTTTGTTTTAATATCTTATATAGCACTGAGTCCTCAGACTGCAGCAGGATACAAATTCAAAAAATAAACTCAAAAAATTTTATGTAGCATAAATAAAAATAAATAAATAAAATTATAAAATATAAATTATAAAATTATAAAATAAATAAATAAAAAGTGCTTCTCACCACTGAGAAACAAATTTGTATATTCTTAATTTATATTTAAGTTATTTATCCATTGTACATATTTCTAAAAAACTACTATAGAAATAAAAAGAAAAATCTCATCCAAAAATTGTGTGTTACACATTTTTTTTAGGATACATATTTTTCAGGAAATCAGATTTAGTAGGTGAACTGCCCCCTCATCCAGAAACAGGTTTAGGTTATAGTTCAAGATCAGACAATTTTCAGGTTTTTTTAGATTGATGCGGTTTAGTATATTTTATATTATAGTGGATTTATTGTCCCCAAATTTCTTATATGTTTGAAAAGAATACAGAAAAAAATATTTTTTTTAAAGTAAACACACATATGAATATCAAAAGTAAAACCAGATTTACTCTATAATGTATTATTTGAATTAAACTGGAATGGAAGTAGATGTACAATACATATGCAATATATCCTGCTTCAAGATGCTGAATGAAATGCAATAAATAAATAAATAAAAAAGGAGTAAAATGCTGAGAAAATATAAACAACACTGTGAAGACTACAACATATTTCAACTCATTCTCTTGTGAGCCATAACAGAATATAAAGTTTTTAAAAGATCTGAAGAGTAAGAAATTGAAAAACACCCAAGTACAGAATTAGACAACAGAGTATATTGCAAGTAATTTCATATTTTTTTTCATATATTAAGGTAAGCTGCAGCAATAGTGATGATATGAAATAATACATGAAAGGAAAAACAAGAAGCAAGTTGATTGTTGTGAACCAAGTAGTTTTCAAACATAAGAAATTGAAGATTTGAATGGTGTGTCTTAATGCTTAGGGATTACGATATATGCTGTGATCAATGATGCAGGTTATCTGTGATTTTTTTTAAAAAAACTGATTTATACTTAATCAAGCTTTTAATAGATACAATATGTTTTCAGTTAAATATGAATAAAGATTGCGCTAAATTCAATAAAGCAGTTTTAAGTGACTAAGGATAGATTCAACATCACATCAGCAAGAATTTACCTGTGCAATGGGATTTTCCATTAAGTGCTTTCCAAATTTGTTCTAAAGGTTCCTTTTGATTCAACTCTAAGTCTGGATCCAATTTAATGAATTTTCAGAACACAAAGGGAGGATAGTAATGCTAGCTACTTAATGAACTTTCACAGATCTCTCTCTCTTTCCCCCTCACTTCTGCCCTTCTTCTCTTTCCATATTTGCTTGGTCTTATCTCTTCCACAACACTTTAAAGTGCAGATGAAGGAGGCAATTACTCCAAACCTATTCTCTGAAAAATCTTCACATTTTAATTTCAAATGTGGATCATTTTTTTCTTCCATATAATAAAAAGTGCAAGTTAAAACCTAAATAAAAAAGACCTGCTTTTATCTAAATAACTAAGTTTTACAATAATTTAAGCTGTGGAGGAGGAAACAAGCAGTCCTTTTCTATTAGCTATTGAAAAGTGAAGGTGATTCATTTCTGCATTATGTACTAAGCAAAGCTAAAATACAAACATTCATTTTTAGAGTTTTAATCTTGCTCTCCTCCTCAAAGGCACTGTAATAAATCATGCACAATGGTCTATTACAATTGAAGTATAAGAAAGTGCAAAGAAAATGAAGGAGTTAGAAATGGGTTACTATTTTTGAAAACACTGTATCTTTGAAGATAAAATTTCATTTCCTGTAATGGTATCATGTATGCCACAATATATTTATTAGAACAGACCTGTTTAAAAGATGTCTCTTTCTACAGTGTCTGCATTTGTGTGATTCCATTGCTTTCTAAATGAAAAGGAGTTCAGAGGATCAAATTCCAACCCCAGCTGTTTATGTGTATGCCAACAGAGAACTATGTGATTTTGAATGTTAACAATGACATTTTTGTTTAGGTATTAAATTTACTTTTCTACAGAAGCATTCTGTAAAACATGGCAAACCTTTAGAAGCCTGTTATAAAGGCAACTGTTGAAGTAATTCCCCATTAGGAGAATGAGCGCATACAGGGAGACATATAGAGAGTAGTGTTGGAATAATACACACACAGTACACAGATACACTTTACAGTTAATGAAGGTTTTTACTTCCAGAAAGGTTTAAGCAAAGTTCAAAATAAGTAGTCCAAGGTCATTCACAAGTTAAATCAGTCAGTTTTTGCAATCCAGGGATATTCCAGTAACAAAGTCCAGTGTCAAAAACAGTTAAGTATCAGACTTACATTAAATCCAGTAATATCAGTCAATTTGGAAAAATGGAGCAATAGCAATATTTTCCAACAGAAGGAAATAAAGATATACTCTCTTCTCTTCTGAGACTCAGACTAAAACAACCCAGGTTTCTGGCTCCATCTTATGGCTGTTTGAAAAACCACACCCAATTGCATGCTCTTGCATTCCCTTAAAGAGACAGTACTAAAATGTTTATCCTGGTTTATATATTTCTAACCCAAATACCTGTTAGGAGACTCATTCCTAACAGCAACCTATTATTGTTAAATCTCACAGATAGTTTGGGATTTGAAGGATATTTTTGTTGATGGAATTTATTTAGATATTCCATCACCTTAAAACAGGGATGGGATCCAAATTTTTAACAACCAGTTCTGTGGGTGTGGCTTAGGTGGTGGGCGTGGCTTGGTGGTCATGTGACTGGGTGGACATGCCTTGGTGGTCATGTTATTGTCTGGGTGTGGCCAACTCAGTATCACTCAAATCAAAGCACGCATCTCCTTGCCTGGCCTCTCATGACTGTTGGGATGCTGCAACAATTGTAAGTGTGAAAAATGGTTATAAGTCACTTTTTTCAGTGCCATTGTAACTTTGAATGGTCACTCCACAAAAGCAAAGTACCAGCAAAAGAAGGGAAAAAAACTCCAGAGAAATTCATGAGACAGGAAGTCTAGTCCTGCCAAGAATGTAATTAGGGTTAACAGAGAGGCAGTTTGTATAAGTAACACCGGAATGTTTCCTTCCTGCCTTCGTTACAGAATTAGGCCAGTAATTTCTTCTAACAACCGGTTCTCCGAACTGCTTAGAATGTTAAACACTGGTTCTAGCGAATAGGTGCAAACAGTAGAATCCCACCCCTGCCTTAAAGGCAAACCCTTAAGGATGCCAAACTGAATTAAAAGCTTCATAGTCACAAAAGCAGATGCCTATTAACTTTTATCATAAGCCAACAAGCAAACAAATTAGGGATTGTTTTCTCAATTATTTTTCTGATTTCTTGTCTCAGCAACATTCAGAATAATTAAGATTCCTCATTATCAATATAGATCCCTCCATATTACAGGTGGTTTATGATGGATCTAAACTGCAATATTGATATAAATAAAATATTGCAAGAATGCCTGAATTAATCTTTCTTCTATATACAGCTAGCAAAAAAAAAAACACAAGATGTTCTTAAAGATCACAATGGCAAATATTGTACATGAGCATGTAACTATCAGTTCTCAGATATAATAGAAACAGGGAATAACTGATTTTGGATATTACATAAGAAACATTACTTGGTACGATAGGTTTCAGACAGTCTGGATGATGGTAAATGCTTTACAACTGGCTGTCCAGAAAAACAGCAGCATCCAATGTCTCAATCGCTCTCACTGCATCACGTCACTAGCTACTGAACAGGTGATTGGCACACCAGCACTAATGGTTGAATTTGCTCTCAACTGGCTTGCAAAATTTAAGAAAAAATATGGAGAAGTCTGCCCTATCCATCTTGATGGGGGCATAATTTTTGCCTGATGTTTCTCTGATTAGAATGATGTTTCTTCTTTGGTTATCTGATGTTCTTTCTTCCTCCTCTAGCTGTTGGTTACTCAGGAGGATGTACTTTGGGCGGTTTGTTTCACTCCTTGAGTTTGGGCTACATCTTTTAAATGGTATGTAGATGGAGTTTATCTTCATGGGTGTGTTGATGGGTGATTTGCATTACTAATTTGGCCAATGTCACCCTCCCATGCATTGATAACATTACCTTATCTGGCAAAAAAAGATCTGCAGGAAAACAACCAAGTGCAGAGAACATCAAGAACCCTACTGTTCAGGACTTCCAGTGGTGAGGTCACAGCGGAGCAGAGCAGGAGAGCGATCTCTGCAATCCTGTATCCAAATTTTCATGTTTGGAAGCTCTCAGAGGCATCGTGAAGCTTGGAGAGACACACGAATTAGAAGGGGAAGCCTAAGAGCAGAATGGAGGAAAGCAACCTCCCATTGCAACGAGGGAAACCCCTTTGAATCTGGCGTGAAAGAAACCCGGTATCTACAGCAGGTCCAAAGCTGTGACAGCCAGCTATGATCGGGAAGCAGGAAAGTGGATCGACGCAAGACATCAGAAAAAGAATGGCAGTCTGGGACAGTTTTCGGGAGGTGAGAGAAGAGAGTCCGATGAAAGACTTTGACAGAGGAAGTCTCCGGAGAGAGTGAATAAAGCAGCTAATTGGCATGGGATAGCGGAGCGAAAGGGAGAGAAGGAAATAGAACAGTTTGACAGCTGAGAGAGAGCAATGCAGAAGAAAAGATCAAGACTCGGTAAATAAAAACTGAAAAATTCTATATTAAATTGTTTATTCTATATTAAATTATTAAACAGCTATATATATTATATTTAGAATTATACTTAATTAATTTATTAAAAGGGTTAAATAAATCAGAAAATTAAGAGGGTTACAGACTAACATAGATTATAAACATTAACGATATTTAGTTTTACATTGTTGTATAAATACATATGTACATATATAAAATGTGCATAAAATTAAGGAGAGACATTATTAACTATATTAGACCTTGTGGTGATAAACTGAAGGGATTAGAATAAGATAAAAGGGAAGAGATAAACATAGAAAATGCAGAAGGGAGTTGATACAACAAATGATAATATTAAAAGACTTTCTTAAGAAAGTAGGTATATTTGGGAAGCCTAAGATGTTCACCACAACAACCACTGCTAAAATTGGGAAGAAAACAACATCCAACCAAACATCAACGATAACATCACCAGTAGGACAACGTTCGATAGAGGGCATGCTGAATCCTGAGAAGGCAAGTCAGGTATCAAATATGCAAACAATTCACATGGCATTAACAACAATACAAGAAATGATGGTGAGAAACCATGCAGACTTTAAAACTGAAATGGGGGAAATGAAAGGTAAAATATGGAAACTAGACGAGAAGATAAGTACAATCCAACAAACAGTAGTAAAGACGGAACATAAAATGTAAGCAGTGGAGGCAAAGATCAAACAAACAGATAAGAAAGTAGAATCAATAGAACTGAAATAAATGGGAGAGAACAGAAAATTAGAAGAGGCAATTGCATATTTGGAGATGGAAAAGACTGATTTCTTCCTCAGATTTCAGAATGTAACAGAAGAAAGGGGGGAGGACTTGCCCAAATTAATGGCAGATCTCATAGCAGAAGCATTGAGCAAAAAGAGGGCCAAGAGGTTTGAAGGGAAAACAATGAGGTATATAGAATATATACCAACTATACAAGACGTTTTAGACTTTCAAGAGAGGTTCATATATGATTCTCAAATAAACAACTGAAAGATGAGATATACAAAGTGACATGAGATGAACCGCTGATGTTCAAGGGAACAGAAATTTTAATGTTGAAACAAATTCCAAGAAGAATAAGGGAACACAGAAAGAAATACAGATTCCTGGCTGCCCAACTGAATAAGAATAATATCCTGTTCAAATGGCTCATCCCAGAGGGAATGTTAATATCATGGCAGGATAAAAGATTTAAAATAGACAGTATAAAAAAAGTGAGGGAATTCTTTGAACTGTATGTGGTACCAGCAGAAGACCAGAATAGCAAAGAGGAAGTGGAAATTAGGAGCCAAGAAGAAGATCGGTGGAGGAAAGAGAAACAGACAAGAGGAAAGAGAGCAGGACGAAGTGGAAAGAGAAGGCGTAAGAATGAGACACCAAACGAGAGCAAATAAGCTTCAACAAGAAACAACTACAGAGTAAGATGGCGGAAGAAATCAAATTGATTTCCATTAACATCAACGGTTTAAATTCACAAAATAAGAGAAAAAAAAACAATAACTAAACTACAGAAATGGAACTTAGATATTATATGCCTCCAAGAAACACATGTCCAGAAACATCAAAGTTAACTGTTAGAAGCACCAAAGTTAGGAGATTTATACATATCTCTAGCCCAACAAAAAAAGAGGGGGATAGCAATATACATTAGGAAACATTTACAAGCAAAACAGGTATATGCAGATGAGGAGGGTAGGATTTTGATGTTAGAAGTTTATATAAATTATAAGAAAATGTTATTGGCAGTGATATATGTGCTGAACGAGAAACAAGAAAAAAATTATACCAAACTATACAGAAAATTAGTAGAACAAGAATATGAGAACATATGCCTGCTAGGTGATTTCAATGCAATAACTAATTTAGGAAAAGATTACAATCATGGAAATCCAGGGAAAAAAAGGAAAAGAAAAGCATTACCAAAAGTATTCTATCAAATGGCAGAAGAATTAGAATCAAAAGATATATGGAGAGAAAGGAATCCAGACAAAAAACACTATACTTATTCTTCAGCACCACAGACATCATGGTCAAGATTGGATCTGTGATGGACAAATGGGGAAATGGAACGTCATATAAAAGAAATAAAAATTGAATCGAGCACATGGGCGGACCATAATCCCATTAAAATAATTTGGAAAGGATTGAAAAAAAACAGAAGATGGATGCTAAATAAGGAGATCCTAAAAGAAAAAGAATGTGTTAAGATGATGGAAAAAGAATTGGAGTTCTTTCTGAAAGAAAACAACAAACAACAAACTTCAATTCCAAACCTATGGGACACAACTAAAGCATATATCAAGGGCCTAGCAATTTCATATAATACACCAGTGGCGAACCGTGAGCACTACAGCTGGGCCTTCACCTCAACCCTCACTCTGAAACGCAGAGCTGGGGAAGTTTTCTCTGTATGAGGCAAACTTCTTGGGGTCCAGAAGGGCAAGGAACATCAGTTTTTCATGATCCTTGAACCTGTTCCTCAGTTAAGTGGGAATGTTGTCCAGGATTTCACTGTGTAGCTGCTGGTAGGACTTCACGAAGGCCTATGATCTTTTGTTTTTGTCCTGCCCACTTAAAATCAAACCGTGATTGGTCAATTTTCCCATCACTCTCCAAAACATATAGTTTGGCCTTCCCCTGGATTCATGAAGTCCTAACCAATTAATGAGCCAGCTAACCGGGCTTTGATAGAGATGGACGATTTTGATTGGATAATATGTTTCAGGACAGTAACCCTTTCATTGCTGATGTGAACTTGACAGTAAACTTAACTTTAGAACATAGATTAGAGAAAATGTATTAAATGTATTGTATTAAATTAAATTAGATAGATTATATATAATAATTTAATACTTATATTTTTGGTCCAGATCTTTTTAAGGCCTTCTCTGAAGGTGTAGAAGGCCCTGAAGGTTCCCCTCTGTAATACACATAGATATAAGGAAAAAAAAGGAGAACAGTCTAAACTATTAGATACTCTTAAGGAGTTAGAAAAAACACTAGAAAAAACACCACATAGTAAAACAGCAAGTATGGAGAGGATAATGATTAGACATAAATTGAATATGTTAGCACAAAAATGGTTACAGGACATGAAAAAGATAAAACAGAATTATTTTGAACACACGAATAAGTTGGGAAGGTGGCTAGCCTATTAAGAAAGAAAAAGAAAAAAGTGCAGTTCAAAAATTGAAAGATGCTGATAGTACCCTACAACATTAAACTGAAATGAAAAAACATATTGTTAAAAGTTTTTTTGAGGAATTATATAGTAGGGAAGACGTTCCAGAAAGAAATATCCAACATTACTTAGAGGGAAAAGGGCTACCTGTGATCCCAAAAGAGGATAAAGAAGAGATAAACAGGGAAATAACATTAAGAGAACTGCAAGAGGCAATCCTGAAATAGAAAAACAATAAGGCACCAGGACCAGATGGTCTCCCAGGGAACTGTATAAAATGCTCCAAGAAAAATTAGAAATGCAATTATTAGAACTCTATAATGAAGTACTGACAACAAAATTACCTAAGTCATGGGGGGACAGACATAACATTGATCCCAAAAGAAGATTTGGATCATCAATTAATTCAAAATTATAGGCTCATATCCCTTTTAAATGTTGATTATAAAATATTTATGTCCATAATGGCAGAAAGATTGAAAAAAAAACCTTAATCAGATCATTCTTAGTGATCAAAATGGATTCTTACCAAATAGACAAACTAAAAATAATACCACAATGGTATTGAATATAATAGAATATTATGAAGCAAACCCCGGAAAACAATTGGCAATGGTCTTCCTCGATGCACATAAGGCATTTGACAATGTTAATTGGCAGTTCATAATACAACAATTAAAAAGCAGGCAATTTGGCAATAAATTTATTAAATTGATTTTGACAATTTATACGACGCAGATAGCCAGTGTAATAATGAATGGTGAAAGAACAGAAATGAATATTCAAGATCAACAAGGGAGTAAGGCAGGGATGCCCACTGTCACCCCGTATCTTTATTTACTCTCTTTATTTACTGTAGAAAACTTATTGGAAAATGTTAGGAAAAATGTAGAAATCAAAGGGGTTTAATAAAAAAGGAGCATTATAAGGTACAGGCATTTGCTGATGATATAGTATTATTTTTGGAAGATCCAGAGAATACAGGAATAAAATTAATAAAAGAAATAGAGGAATTTGGCAAGGCCACAGGCCTTAAGATTAATAAAAACAAAATAAAATTATTGACTAAAAATTTAAAAGATAAACAAAAAAAAAGAATTAGAAAGAAAATTGGGAATGCAAAGTGTGAAAAAGGTAAAATATTTAGGCATATGGTTAACAGCAAAATGCTCTTCAATCAAAAAAAGATAACTATGACAAATTAATAATACAAATCAAAAAAGAATTGGAAATGTGGGGGAAATTACATCTATCACTACTGGGGAAAATTGTGGCAATTAAAATGTCTACCCTACCAAAAATGCTATCTCTTTTTCAAACTGTACCAATAAGATTGGATAAAACCTTTTTTAGAGAATTAGATCAAATAATAAGTAAATTTGTTTGGGATGGGAAAAATCTAGGATAAAAATGAAATTGTTACAGGACAAAAGAGAAAGGGGTGGCTTTGGACTCCCTGATTGGGAAATGTATTACCAGGCTGTGGTGATGGTATGGATTAAAGATTGGATCAACCTGGAAAATAGAAGAGTAATGTCCATAGAGGGTCACGACTTGCAGAGAAGGTGGCATAGTTTCCTATGAGATGGGAAATGTAAACAGCATGCATATTTTCAGAGATACATGATTAGAGATTCATTAATTCGGACATGGAACAAGATTAAAAAGAATCATTATACTAAAATACCAAACTGGCTGTCAACTATGGAAGCACAAATCTACCCAAATGCAATGGATCTGGGAAAAAAGAGGAATTACAAAGACCTATTATACACACAAGGAAGATTAAAAACGAGACAAGAATTACATCAACAAAATATTAAGATAGATTGGTGGCCATACATGCAAATTCAGGCAAGATATCAGAAGGACAAAGAACAATTTGGTTTCTGCTTGGAAAAGCATCAATTAGATAAAATTCTAGAAGAAATGGAAAAGAAAATGATTTCAAGAATATATAACTTTCTACTAGATTTTAAAATGGAGAAGAAGAAGAAGAGGAAGAGGAAGAGGAAGAGGAAGAGGAGGAAGAAGAAGATGAAGAAGAAGAAGAAGAAGAAGAAGAAGAAGAAGAAGAAGAAGAAGA
>BLBF01000018.1:769936-834419 GCA_015471245.1 Laticauda colubrina | reverse complement strand
AGAAGAAGAAGAAGAAGAAGAAGAAGAAGAAGAAGAAGAAGAAGAAGTTTATTGTCATTGTACAAGTACAACAAAACTGTGGATGCACTCCAGCAACTGTACGCAATGCAATAAAACCAGAGCACTTAAAGATGAAGATAAAAAAAAGTAGAGTACCCGTGTCTCCGTTTGCAATTAGAGAGTACAATATCTACGAATATACACAAAATATACATTCAACACTGACTGTAACACTTTGCCGAGTGTAATACACAAGAGATGGATTGTACTGTAATAAGTTATTATACATCTGAATGTGGTATTGTGATTTCACATCTTTTCACATCTTAATAAGGTAGTGACTTTGTATTTATTTGTGGTTCGGATGGCCCAGGGAAAGAAATTATTTGTTAGCATAGTGGTGTGGGATTTTACTGACCTAAAGCGCCGTCCAGACGGCAGCAGGTCAAAAAGATAATTGCCAAGGTGTGAGGGGTCTTCTATGATGGCCTTGATTCTGCTTTGGCAGCGGGACCTGGCTAAGAGGAGGTGGTCAAAGAGATGATGGTGGTATGGGCGAAAAATGTTGACCACAATATAGACCTGGAAAATTGGACAGAAGTGGGGAATCAAATTACAAACTAATTACATCCACAGCATACAAGGAAAATCAATGTTCTACAAATGGCACCTTCCTCCTGCTAGATTGGCAAAAATGTTTAACTCAGACCCAAATTGTTGGAAATGTGGAAAAGAAAAAGGCACTTATTTTCATATCTGTTGGACATGCCAGGAAATGAAAAAACATTGGAATACAATTAGACAATGGATAGAAGAAATCACAAATCAGAAAATTGAATTTAATCTGGAAACTTTTTTATTAGGTATAATAACACAAAAATGCAATAAAACAGACAGATATATTATGTTATATATATTAACAGCTGCAAGGATTTCGTACACACAACTCTGGAAGGAAAAAAGGGTTCCACCAGAAGGCATGGTTATAAAAAAAAATAATCGATTGTATAGAGATGGACAGGCTAATGGAAATAAAAGAAGATTCAATTTATGCCTGGTATGAGTGGTTTAGAAATAAAAAGAAAATAAAATGGCAATTAGGAAAAGAATGAGGGAATATGTAAATATATAAATATACCATGGAGAAGATTGAGATGTAAGGATAAAAGATATTGATTTATCGTAAGAGTAACATGTAATAGTAAAGGAATAAGTAAATACATATACTGAAAAATGTGAGGATAGGCAAAAGATGTCTTGATGTTGATAACAATGTATAAAGTTTTATTTTATGTTTTTAAAATTTGGAAACTGAATAAAATTTATTTTAAAAAAAGAACCCTACTGTTCAGACTTTCGCTACATTTATTCTTTGCTGTTGGAGCTTTCTGAAGCACCATGAGAGTAATAACTATAGAATTTATACCTATCTACACTAACTAACTGTCTGTCTGTCTGTCATCTATCACTGAAGACTGGGTTTTTATTAAACCTGTTACACTCCTGAAGGCACACTATCTGAACAAGCATTTGATATGTCATAAAGCAGCTAACAAAGCATCACATATCACCATAATCCCCCTAAATAAGAGTTTGTATAATATATACAAACAACATGACGATTTAGAAATATAATGATGTCGGATACCTTGAAAAATAATAATGAATGACTGGAAACATATAAAGATTTCAGCAGCTATTGGTTAGCTCTTTTATGATCAGATTAATTTTGGAACAGAGGACTACAACAGATGGAAATAAAGAGATGTATTAGATCTCTAACCAAAGTAGACATGACCTGCTGTGCGGCAAAGACTGTTCTATATTAACCTTTCCAAAAGCCAAACAGTATCCAGGTGTTCTTTATTTATGTAACCATCATTTAATTTAAATAGACAATATAGAGGAGGTAAAGTAATACCGGAGAGAATAGGTATGACACAAATTAATACAACAATAGTGGCATTTTTTCATAATGCAGAATTTTTTTATACTTTAATTCATTAATTAGATGTATATGCAATGCCGCTGATGTAGAATGACTTTCAAAGATCCAGAATATAACACAAAGACCATCACCTGAAGAGGATATTAAAACTTATTTATAATAAAACATTTTCACACCTGATAACCTTATGTTTTGACATAAAAAAGAACTTTAGAAAACTTTCCTTCCCGATAAAATCGTATGAAGAAAGGACAGGCAGCCAAGAATCATTCAACACTGATCTTCAAAAACTATAGTAAATTCCATATTTAGCAAATATGAAATATAATAATTTTGAAAACTTGGACATAAACTTTTGTCTATATTGTGCACATTTAAGTAAGGCCAAATTTGTATTGCATACATTTTTCTGCTTTAATATACTTTGAAATCCAAAAATAGAAATAAGAATGTTGAACAAGAAGCACAACTGTTATTTTATGAGTATGACAAACTGCCCTTAATTCAGTAGTTGATATTTTATTTACTAAATTCTTTAGCACTTGAACTTATTCCTTTGTATGATAGGAGTTGGATAGAGTGAACAAAGGGGTCAGAAAATCCTGGGAATAAGACTGTACACTCATGAATATTATCCTCTTTATTAAGACATACAGGTAGGAGTCCTTGACTTATAAGTAAGTGAGCTATGTCCCATTTTATAACCTTTTTGCCACAGTTTTTAAATGAAACAGTGCAGTTGTTATATGAATCTGACAATCATTAAGCAAATCTGGCTTCTCCTACTGACTTTGCTTGTCGGAAGCCAGTTTGAAAGATTACAAAGGGTGATCACATGACCCCATGACACTGCAACCTTCATAAATGACAGTTGCACCATCCCAGGGTCATGTAATTCACATCTGCAACCTTCTCAGAAGGCTTCCAACAAGCAAACTTAATGGGGAAGCCAGATTCATTTAATCATTCACTTCAGTGATTCACTTAACAACCGTTGGAAAAATGTCATAAAACGGGGTCTGACTCAATACCCTCTTTGCTTAACAGTGGACATTTTGGTCCCAGTTGTGCTGACTGTTTCAAGCATAAATTCTATCAACTACCCTCCAAAGATTGCCAATTGTCGCAGCAAAACAATCTATCATAATATAAATTTGAATACATATAATTTTCTGATTTGAAAAGCCGAAGGTTTGGATGTAATTAGGAGTGCTTGTTGTAGCTGAAAGACTGACTAATCAAGATCTTAAATACAAAATGGAAAGTTTTAAAGAAAGATGGAACACAAGATAAAGAGGAAAAACAGAAAGACATTTCTTTAAATAATAACGATTTTCAGAAGCTACAAAAGTTTGCCTCGGAAGCACAGCAGCAGTTGTTTATTCAGTGCTGAAGAAGTACCAGAATATGAGCTAGAAAGATCAATCAAAGGGGCCAAGAACTGCAGAAATAAACAAAATATTGCTTTGGTATAAAACAAGAATATATAGGAATTACAAGCAGAAAGGTCATTTGGATTCTCTGAACCTTTGGGACCAAATAATAAGTCTATAAAACAAATGTTGCAACCTATGAAGTATTTAGTAGATAAGGTCCTAAGGACCTCTTGGACATTTAATGGAAATGGGGCAAAGAGGTGTGAATGTCACATTCTCCAGAAATGCAGAGTCCTATTTCTTACACAACAGGGAAGCAAGGTAACAGATGTGTCCTTTCCAAACATTTCTCTCAGAATAGCCAAAGCGTCCAATTTTTCCATGTTCCACAAATGTCAATGACTTACATAAAAGGGCTATGATTGCAAAGATAGTCTGAATGTGATATCATCTATGCAGCCTCAAAAATTACACAAGGGACATGAAAGTAGGGATCCAGAAGAAAATTTAAAAATGTAGCATTGGGAATTTAGCAATGATCAATCACGTTAGATGAGATTTCACTCTGGATATCATCAGTTTATTTCTCTCTGGCCGATAGTCAGGTTTGTCTTTTTAAAATCTGAAATCCAGGTGCAAATGCAGCAAGACCAATTTTTCAGAGCTTAACAGTTTTCACAGAAATATTCTCCCTAGACTAAAAGCTTAATTGGGTACATTAATTCAAGATATGTGTGACAAATAAATGCAACCCATTTGAATCATTAAATGAAGACAACGTTTCGGTGCAGATTTAACATAGAAAGATGTCACTTTAAGAACTGAAACAAATTTGAAACCATATGTCCCTGCAAAATGTAGCATATTTGTTTACAAACGTTAATAAAATGTGAAGAACCATGCAGAAAATAAACATAGATTCCTGTAAATCACTTAACCTGTTTTCCAGAAGGCATTCTAAAAGGAAAATGCCATCATATAATAAATCAGAAAATGTTAAAAGATCCTTCTGGCAAATATGCATATGAGGAACAAAGTAATTGCTCAATGTCCAAATATATGACAATAGTAAAGTTATTTTCATGCAGAACATATTAAGCTTGAAAATGCACAGAGCTTATGTAAATGATATTCTGAAGCTGCAATCCTGAGGACATTTACCTTTCTGTCTACCTATCATGTTGAATGAAAAAAAAATACTGTACAGAACTGCTTTATAAAATTTCAGCTATATGCACTCATGCGTGCAGTTGAACAGTACGAGCTCCTGCTTCTTTTTAAAACACAGTCCCAAAGACTGCAAATTTTTATGCTTTTCTTTATTACTGTCACCATAAAGGTAGACTGCCACCTAAAATAGCTGCTTGGGGCCCCCACAATTTTGGTGACAGCTATGACATCAATGCAGATTGTACTCTGAGAATCTTGCCACATACGATCTCCAACAAAGACCACACAGGGCTCCAAATAGAAATTGTGAGGAGAAAAGGATATAACTGTATAACTTGCCGAATGATAATATCTAGCTCTATACCTTCACACGGTCTTAGATGATCATGTCAGGTTTTATCAAAGGTGTTCTAACAATCAGTGAAGAAGCTAGTTTTCTCTGGGTTCTTTTCTAATGTCAAGATACTGTGCAATTTGCTAACTCTGCCAACCGTTCTGCTAAAGTATGGATTATATAATAGCTTAGCTTCACACATCCCAATATGCCATGGTTTATTTAATCATGGTTTACTGAGCAACACAATTGTCATATTCACAGAACATATTATGCCATAAGCAATGATTTACAAACAAGGGCTTGGATCACATAAAGTCATAAAGCTTTTGTCTTAAAATACTATGTGTACCGGGTTTATCTAATACCTTCTGGATGCTACTTAACCAGTTACAGAAGTTGTTCCAGGACTTACTTTTTTCTTTATAACATATGTTATCATTTTCAGGATTTGTGGACGACTTAAGAAATTCTAGATTACCTGGACTGTATAATTTCAATTATTAATAATGTATTGAAGTGTGGCTGCAGCTAGAATTAAGCTTCTTCCTGAACTATAAAAGCTGTAAATGAAAGTCAGAAATAGTATTTAATTACCCCTTCTTAAAGCAATGGGACAGAACAAATAGGGGCAATTTCTCTGCTTGCTGTTGATCTGTTGATCTAAAAAGTTGAAGGAAGAGAGGATTTTCCCCTATGTATTTATTAGGGCGATACCCAGGTTCAAGGGGGTGATTCAATTTGAAATTTATTAACTCAAATCACTCTTTCAAACTGAATCCTCCAGATTGATTCAAGGCATCAAATCAGCTTACTTCTGGATTGGTTCAATGAGACTTGAATGAAATCTGGCGAGTATTTCTGTACTTATGCAGCTTTACAAAATCAAAATATCAGTCTGGCTGTCTTTCTGTATCTGGCAAAACTGTTAAGTAATGCAATGTATTCTTTGATATTGGCATGAATCAATGAATTTTAACATCTCTAAATCCTGCCTATAGCAGACCAGAGGGCAAGTAGGCAGGCTTAAATTTATTCAGCTACTTCCTTATCTCTCAATTTATTTGTCTGACCCATAGCCTAGTCTCTGTTATTCTCTCTCTAGTCTATTGTTACATAGGTCTTTTAGTCTCTTCTTTTCTTCATTCCATTGTGTCTCTACAAAAATCTTGTCTTTATGTTGTTATTTTGACTTGTCTTCTACTGAATCTGTGAGTCTTATTCACTTCATGAATAATAATGTGTGTTTGCTATTAGACTATTACACATGATACCTATATAGTATTGATTCATGGGATAGGTGAATTACTGGAAGACCTGAAAGATTAAATTGGGGACAGATCATCCAGGATCAGATCTATTTATCATTATCATTTTCTTCTTATCTATTTTTCATCAGTGGTCACTAATGATTGTATATAGTCCAGTCCAATCCAACCCCATCCCATTGTTCAAATTGCAATTTATTGCTTTTGAATATTGTTGTTTTGGTTGACTCACAGAGAGAGAGGGAGGGAGAGAAGGGGAGAGTGAGTAAGGAAGAGGGGGAGGGAAAGGGAGAGGGAGAGAGGGAGGGAGGGAGAGAGGGAGGGAGGGAGAGAGACTGTGTCTCTATATAATAAAGATATACAAAGTAATGCAAACTTCATTTTGGCAAACATTTTTAAAAGGCTTGTGTGCTAATTAATACCAACCTCACAACTCCTGGGTACAAATGAAGGACTTTGTAGTCACTAATATCATTCTGCCTTCTGCATTTATCAGAACTGTCTTAAATAACTGTATGTAGTTGAATTTATTGAAAGGTTATACCTACTTTGACTCCACTTACTCTCTATTTTCTTTTGTTCGGTTACTTGAAATGCTGAACACATTTTAATTAGGCTTTTAACACATCACAAGAACTTGTTAAGTATTATTAACTTTAAATTAATCACCACTAAGTCAGTTCTGTCTCATGCAGACTAATACCATATTCTTATTTAAGAAATTATCCAGTAATTACAAATTATACAGCAAGAATGGAAAGTGTTTAGCTCTTTGAATGTATTAAATTCAGATATTTATGAAGGTTGAGTAAAATTACAATTCTAAACCTACTTAAATGGGAATAAGCCCTGTTATACAATTGGTTTCTCCCTTTCTAAATTATACTCCCAATTTGGCTCAAGGTTTGCATAAATTTATTACAAATCAATACAGAGAATGATTTCAATAAGAAATGATACCTGTATGTCATGGATGGAATCTGGCATGTATGTGTAGCTGGGAAACAGACCCCACTTTTAAAAAAACAAATAACAAAAAACCAGAGTGCCTTTAGTACTCCCTTCAAGGATACCCCATGTATGACAATTCTAGTAGCTAATATGGGAGTATGTTTGTGTAAAGAGCATGGGGAAAAAATCCAAGGATGACCTTTCCTTACTAAGGTGAGAGGATATTCCCCTCAACTTTCATTTGCATCTTTGATAGTTGGATCTTGGTGGAACAATAGCAGGTATAAGAAAGGTATAACTTTCTAATGTAATGTTGCTAAAACCACGACACTTCCTGAACCATTCCTTTTGTCAATTAGAGCAAAGGGCTTAATCTTGTGAACAACTCATCTGCTCATCCCTGTTATTTTTTTGTTATCCAACAGGAGGTGGACCACCTGTTTCTGGTTTTTTTGCCCTGATTTCCCCATTTTTCCCCAAGGCAGAATTACCTTGGCTAGTGATAATTTTGTTTCAGGGAAGAAACCTCTTATCAAATGAGAGGGAAACCCACACATTTTTGGCTAACTTTGCTACCTTGAATTTCAGCTGGTTCTTGCTTTGCTCTGTTGGTCTTGTCTTTTCATACTGAAGACACTTAGAAGAAATGCAGCTCTTCCTTTCCTCCCAGCTGTTGAAGGATGCATCTAACACTGACCTTCTAGGACCAGACATGTACTCAAATTGTACACTTCTACTTTTTTCCCTGTCCAAAAATATTCTATTTCTCAATTCAGTGATAACTGGGCTTACGGTACCATATCTTAACACAGATATCTATCTGAAAGTTACACCTTGCAAATCCATCTCTTTGCTATATCTTTCTTCAATTCAGCAAGAATCTGTTTCTCTTTCTGCTTTCTTCTATAGCTGAACACTGTAAAAAAATGAACCACTTCTTTAAATATCCCTTATTTTCCCCAAAACTCTCTGAAATTCTTGTCTCTATCTTGTCCCTATTCCTAGGCTTACGAAGAAGTCCAGGCTTAAAAATATTTTCAGAGCAATGAAAATAATATGAGTAAAGGATCTTTGAGCACCTTTATAAGAGGACCTGGCATCTGAATTAATAATAATTTTTCCCCATTTCAATTCTATTCAGTCCATAAGAAATCACCATATGATGCTGAACATTTATTCATCTAGTCTAGCCGATATCTCCTACTTGGATTTGGTACTAGATCTTCATAGAATAAGGAATATTCCTAACTCTTAATATAAACTGGAAAATGTAAGGAATTAATCCTGAGACTTTTTTTTCTCTAATAAAGCAGGTAATATCTTTATTTGCACTACAACAGACTATAAATATATGTCTTCTTTGCTATCCACAAAGGAATACAACTGATAGCATGTGGAAATATTATAAGAAAAATAAAAAAAATAAGGAGGCCAACAGATTAATGAATGCACTAATGAGTTCAATGGATTTAAATTCAGTATAACTTGTTTTAATATAATGGTATTTAGGAGCAGAGTGTTGGTCAGATCAGTGTTTTCCAATGTAATACTTGACACTCAAATTAAGTCTGCATTGTGTCATTGGGATTAGAAATAGTCTGTAACCACAAAGGTAGTCTCTGACCATGTCCATGTAATGCACTCAACATGGTTTAAGATATTTAACCAGGAAATGCATGCAAAATATGACACAGTAAACCCAACTTGCTATTCTGTGCCTCTTCTGCCAATACTTTTTTTAAAAAGTTTGTGACAACACAAAAAACAAACAAACAAAGACATGCCATTGCTCAATTAGTGTCAGAGCAGCCACATATGGAATGAAGGAGGCCTGAATCATTCCCCCTTAGCTTTTTTAATCTTGTGTTTACTTTGCACATATCTGGGAGGATTGAAAACAAAGTGAAGACCAAGGATACCTGCAGGGAGAGTCTGATTCATGTTCACACCTGTCAGCTTGACCGGAGATTAAGACCATATACAGATTTAAACAACACATTAGAGTGAGGCTTACTAAGTTGTGCTTGTAGGCTATAATTAAGGCGCTCTATAATAGCACATGTTCAGAGGATCTACTACCATAAATAAAATGATTTCATGCTTAATTTGTGTATGAACATTGTCACTGTCTCCCATAACCTAACAAATGAAATACCTGGATATTATTGCACATTTTCAAAGAAAAGATTTCATAAGATTTATTTGTGGAAGACATGTATATATTATAAAATCCAGCATTTATTGAATCATCCCTCTTGCCTATTTCATACTCTTTATCTCCAATGGACCTTACTTTGTTACTTTGTGGACATTCAATTTTATTGTATGAGTCTCCATTTTATTGACCAACAATAGTGTCTGCTTTAGGAGACCAAGAAGAAAACAGAAAAAAATGATCAAATTTATTCCTTTTTCATCTGTGGTGTTTTCTGCCTACAGTTGAGATTTATAGAGCTTTGTTTTAAAATTCTGCATCATTTAATCTGCACAGCACTTCACAAGTTATTATTGATCACTTTTGAATAAAATATACTGATGACATAAAATGTTTCTGCTTTCTAAAAGCTCATAAAGACATTATGACTGCTTTTATTTGACAGCACATTATAGGACAATTCTGATGTTTTTATTCATCTGACATTACATTTAAAAACATATACGCTTTGGTACAGCTATCTAACGCTTATCAAAGTAATTTTTCCTCCCTACGCTGATGCTAATATCCATTCAACATGAGGCTTGATGGAATTTTTTGTTAAGCTTTGAAGATAATGTTTGGTCTCTTTTAATCTTCTGTTTTCTGAATACAAAACATTAAAAGATATCTTTCTGGAGTATTTAACTTTAGTGACTTTATGAATGTATATTTAAAATATAATATAACAAGATTCTTACTACTGTAGTTATAACAACAGATGGTAACAAATATGTGTCATGATAAAGTTCAATATGAAGAGATCTTAGGAAAAACTGCTCACATTTTATACTGTATAAAGACATTGAATAAAATCATATTGTTGACAACAGCTTTAATTCATGCCTCAAGTACAAACCTATGAAGGTTGAATGTTAAACCAGGAAGGGTGGTTATTGTACTTTTACTAGATGATGATGAGAAGGTAGAATGGTAATACAATACAATAAAGATACAACATTATAAAGCCATATTCCTTGTTTGCATCATTATAATTATTTGATTACAGCAAGCCTATATTATGGGCTGAAACATTAATTTCTAAGCATTAACTTTGGTGGTTACAAGTTGCAGAGGAGCCAGTTAGAATTGGATGTTTGATTCATAAAATCCAGAAGGTAGTCCAAGACCTAAAAATATTAGTATTGTTCCCAGTAAGATCCAATAAATAGGCACTAATTATTTGAAAACATATTTTTTTCAGAAAAATAAAAAACAAAGTATACAAATGTGACAAGAAATGAGCAAACTGTAACATTCATTCAAATGAATAGGAAAACTTGTTTGTATAATCATTCTGTGCATCATTCAGCATTAATTCATATTCTTTTAGTTTACCAGATACTATTCTCTAATGGACATGTTGCACAAATCTAAAGTTTCATTAAACTTTCATTATGAAAGTTTTTCTTCACAACTACTGCTCATGTATTAACAACTTTTTTAATAACCCATCAATCATTTTTTAAAATCTATGAAGTAAATTTGACCAAAGGAATAATGTATATTGTGCCAATATGAATTTTAAAGGATGATGACCAATGCAGTTATTATTAAAGTTTCTCAACTTGTTACTGAAACACTAGAGATTTTATGGACAGTTGACAAATCATACAATTGATTAGCATGCTTTGTAATCATGTTAATCACCTTAATGTGCTTCAATGTGTAAAGGAATCACAGAATAAATTTTCAACCTTCAACCCATTCATATTATATGCCATATAATAAATATTTTTACAAGAATAATAAAAGGCCTGCTGGTAGGAGTAGGCATATAAAGGTTCCTTCATTTTAAGAAGTCAAGACGTTTTTAAAAATACATACTTGAAGTCTGATAAATAGGATTTGTTCTTGTTGTTGTTTACTGAACTCTCCTGTTTACCCACATCACCAAACTGCTTGACCATAATATAATGAAATTTTAAATGAGCACATTGTATTCGAAACTGAATCAACCAATTGCAAGTACTATAATGGTATTATATCAAAGTTGCTTCTACTCTTAACTAAAAAAGCAACTTGGAAATTGTTTGACTCAGAAACATTGAAAACACTGAATAAAGTTGAAAATCACCACACTGTCCTGCCCCAATCAATGCAGGTTATGAAGAAAACCAAAGCTTTCATTCCAGTCATGGGAGCATGAACATCCCCCATGGAGGGGGAAAATACCCCCCAGAAAATGGATAGAATCTGTTCATTTCAGCCTTGCCAAATTCTTATGGGGAGCAGTAAAGCTGACAAGGCACTTTTCTTGAAGGTTCTGTCAGTTACATTCAGCCCGCTAAAAGTGGGGGCTGAAACAGAGGTTCCCTCCAGTGAGAAGCCTTTCAAATTAGTTTTATAATCATTCAGCTAATAAAAAAAATAAAAGGTAAGCTGCAAATAAATAAACCCATTCAGATCTCAAATGGGACTGACATCCAGAGCTGTGGAGAATCTTTGTGTGGAGGTACCCAATCTTCAAGCCAAATTAGAAATGAACGTTTACATTGTTTACTAAAAAAGAAAAAAAAATGCAGTCTATCAATGCATTTAAATAATGCTACAAAACTGTATAAATTTTAATTCCTGGAAGATCATAGAACTGCTCCAGTGGTTTGGTAATGTGTTGAATAAGCTCTGCACATAAAAAATAATAAATGCTGGTGTTAATTTCACAGTATCCCTGGAGAATAAAAGAGGAGAAAGTGCCAAATATATCTTAGTTTGTGTACTATAGTAAATTCTTACTACATTGTTAATCAGCCTTGCTCTCAAACTCCTTTATAACGAAGGATTTGAAGACATGGCATTGCTAGGATCACTCACCATTCTTATTCTTAAAGATGTTTAAAATAGGGAGAATCTGACGATAATAGGGCACTAAAGCTTCCCCCACCATATCAGCTGACACCACCAGGTGCTGAAGGACTTTGAGCGTGATGCAGATGACCTGTCGGTTTCGAAGGTTCAGCGCATCTTGGATGAACAAAAAGAGACAAAGCAGAAAACAGAAGAATTAATTTCAAGAATGTAGAGGGGAGGGGAGAAATCCTCTAATGGACAAATTTAATTAAACTGTACTCTGCAGGGGATTGTAAGTGGGCCTTTATTAGCCTGGCTTTGAAAGAACCCAGAGATGGATTGCAGCCCCAATGTTATAAAACACCGCCTTGTCTGAGTGTTATTTGTTCCCACCGTTTGTGCTGACTCTTCGGTAACCCCAAGAAAGCAGCTTATTATTCCTTCTTGCTGTCTGTCCTACTGGCTCCTGCCACCCCCTCCCCATTCCCCCTAGAAAGAGAAGAACCAAAAAGGAGGGGGGAAACCCCATCACCAGTACCACTGGGACTAAGGGAATTGAAAAGGCAAAAACTTGAAAGTTGATGAGACATTCTTCTGTAACAATCAGACTGTTTATTTTTCCTGGCTTAGCAATCATTTTATTCCTTTCAATTAACAATTGGTACTATTTGGAGAAAGGAAGAATGATAGGAATGTTTATAAAGAAAAGCTTGTAAGTTTTTTTTTTAAGACTAACTGATAATTAAGGATTCTATCCTGCCTATTTGAAAATTTTTGGTGTAGTGTCAAGCAGCTGGGTTTTGCTACTGAAATCAATAACACCTTTTGTCCTGTTCCATTTCAGATTTCACTCCACAGAAAAGAATGTTGCATTCTCCATTGTACTTCAAATTTATATTTTCAAATGTGAATTGAAATTCAAATTTATTTATGCTCCTGTTTCCCACTCCAAAATTATACACCAGGGAGCAAAGGCCACAAACTATAGATTATTATAAAGCTCTATTACATATAGCAGTTGCACAGCTGCAAAGTGCAAAGTCCCGAACCAACCAACAAAAACTTTCAACTGCATTCTATTCTATAACAAATGTCAAGTTCCAAAAGGAGACCAGAGGGATAAATAATGCAGAAATGGATAAGCATGAAGATTGTGAATATAGAATGGGATGGAAAGGAAGATCTATCAAATTACCTCCAACTCCCAGGATCCCCTCTCCCTGATCCTTCACTCTCATCCTTCAATGTTTTTACCTCTCCTCTTGCTTTTCTCACAGTCATGCAAAACATGGCGAGCCCAGCTAATCTCTTTCTCTGCACAATAAGTTCAATTGCCAGAGTTTTCTCCTCTGCCAGGTATCTGTTCCCAAATTCTACAATCAATCAAATAGGCTGACAAAATCCCAGCTAAGCTACAATTGCAGTTCTCTTCTGATTATTTAATAACCATCCTACTATACATAGCCTGTTTATTTGTATATATTTGAAGATTTTTGAGTGCCTTCTCCCTGTTAGTTAACAGATAACAGATAATCAGAGTTGGAAGGGACCTTGTAGGTCATCTAGTCCAACCCCCGCCCAAGCGGGAGACCCTACACCATTTCTGACAAATGGCAGTCCAATCTCTTCTTGAAGGTCTCAACTGATGGCGGTCCCACAACTTCCGAGGGCAAGCTGTTTCATTGGTTGATTGTTCTCATTGTCAGAAAGTTTCTCCTTATTTCCAGGTTAAATCTCTCCTTGTTCAGTTTCCATCCGTTATTCCTTGTCTGGCCTATAGGCGCTTTAGAAAATAGCTTGACCCCTACCTCTCTGTGGCAGCCCCTCAAATATTGGAAGATTGCTATCATGTCTCCCCTCGTCCTTCAATAAAGTCTGAACTAATAGAGTAATAAAGTCTGAACTAACAGGAGATTGGCAACCTCTCAATTACACCAGGCTTTAAAATGATATAAATGCAGTTTTCCATGTTGGAAAACATGCCATGGTTTTGAGGAACACAGAATTTGGGGAATGCTAAGAAGAGTTGCCTTGTCCCCAATTTCCCTTAAATTATGGGTTTACAATGATTTAATTCAAACCCATCATTTTGAAGAGAGGAGAGGCTAGAGATCATTAGTAAAAGGACAGGACTAGGTTTCTTATCAACAGTTCCAATAGGAAACCTCTAGATCTCCATTATGGAAAACTAGAAAGCTCTAAACAGTTTGATGGATGCAGTACTTAATTCAAATATACAATATGAAATCTTTTATGCAATGTTGCCTCCAGTCCTGTACAAGATTAAAAGATTAACATCGCCTTTAAGTCAAACAGAATTGTTCACTCCTACATTAAATTAATTCAGAAACATTGAAAAAATATTTTAAAGATGTTGAATTATTTGGCTCATCCACTTCTCTATATCCAATCTCTTCAAAATAACTGTTTTCTCCCTTTGAGTGCAACTGAGTTTTTACCATATTGCAGCAGAAATATTTCCAAATATGGCTCAGGTTAACAATCAGCTATTTTCAATAAAGCTGGTTCATTTCTAATTCAATAAATAAGTATTGTGCTAGTTGAAAATGCAATAAAGTTATATTTCCTATATTGCACTAGTTGAAATTGTGATGAAGCTCCGTTTCCTCAGACAGTATTAAACTGCCATGTAATACCTTCTATTATTGTGATACTCAGATTTTTTTTCCAGCAACACTGAAAATGAATGAAATGTACATTTTGTTTTGTTTTCTTTAAAAGAAAAGCAATGACATCTATGGATTGGAGAAGCAAGCAATGTTAAATCATGGCCTCCCACCGTTAACTGCTTGGTAGAGAAAGGAGCCCACAGATTATCTAGCTGCATGAGTGAGAAGAACATCTCTCCCCCCCCCCCCCCCCCCCCTTGCATTTTTTGAATGTAAGTTTTATCCAGCCAAATTGCTGGGTAGCGTCCTTCCAAGATAGCCTTGGAATCTCTCCCATGGCTGACGCAGAATCCGAATCTCTAAAGAGCATCAGTTAATCAAGCAGCAGCATTAATATAGGAAGACAAGTTAAACAGCTCTCCTAGCCAGGACCTTCATCAGATACCATTTTATTTGTTTGTTTTTATGCTGTTAAATTTGCTCTGTGAATTGTTTTGTCAGATACTTTACAGGCAATTGTTGGGCAGAAAGAGAAAATATATATTTTCCAGATGTTAACAATATATTGTCACAGATAAAATATTCTTATACATGAGAAATTATTTTAAATGCTCCCTGGAACTGATCATTTCAAAAAATTCCAATGACCTGACTTAAGCTCAATTATAACTGATGATCACAGAATGAGTACATCTGGTTCCTTATCCTGGTCAAGCAACAAGGTCACTTCAGCACCACTGATGGTGATATAGTTGAAATTATGCCCATTTGCAAGCTGGAAACCCTACTGTAGGTGCCAGATCATTACAATTTGTAGCTTGGGGTTGAGACTAAAGGAATAGAGTAATGATTAATTTGGAAGAGGAGCCAAAAAAGTCACATGTTGACATAGAGGGATGGGAAAGATATTTCTACTTCAGTGCTAACATTTGGACAGGCCCACCTTTTTATGCCACCTTTAACATTTGTATGAATTTTACACTTATACTGCTCTTTGAATTTGAACGTCTCTCTTTCATATATCCTAGTTGGTGCTCCTCTTTCCAATGTCATTGAAGAGGTGCTTAATATTTTATATTTTAGAGACAAGCATGTATAATGCTTTATTTCCCCCTTTTAACAAATTATCGAAACAGAAAACACATTTATATAAGTGAGAAATTGCATAAACTCGTGTGATTTAGTCTAAATAACTTTTCCATTAAAAGTAAGTAAAAAAAGCTCACCATGGAATGATATGCAAGAAATGCAACTTTTTTTGTCAGACTTTGTTATTTTGTTCTTCATAAAACCTTGTTATTGCTACCTGTTCCATATCTGAATTATTGTGACGGTTGAATTAACTTGTAATAGCTTTACATTGAGTAAATATGGGGTGGTATGCATCTTTCTCACTCTTGAGTCCCTACAGATAATAGATAATCAGAGTTGGAAGGGACCTTGTAGGTAATCTAGTCCAACCCACAGCCCAAGTGGGAGACCCTACACCATTTCTGATAAATGGCAGTCCAATCTCTTCTTGAAGGTCTCAAGTGATGGCACTCCCACAACATCTGAGGGCAACCTGTTCCATTGGTTGATTGTTCTCCCTGTCAGAAAGTTTCTCCTTATTTCCAGGTTAAATCTCTCCTTGTTCAGTTTCCATCCATTATTCCTTGTCTGGCCTATAGGTGCTTTAGAAAATAGCTTGACCCCATCCTCTCTGTGGCAGCCTTTCAAATATTGGAAGACTGCTATCATGTCTCCCCTGATCCTTCTCTTTACTAGACTAGCCAAGCCCAGTTCCTGTAACCATTCTTCATATGTTTTAGTTTCCAGTCCCCTAATCATCCTGATTGCTCTTCTCTGTACTCTTTCTAGAGTCTTAACATCTTTTTTGTACAGTGGTAAACAAAACTGGATGCAGTAATCTAGGTGTGGTCTTACTAAGGCTTTATAGAGTGGTATTACTACCTCCCTTGATCTTGATTGTATCCCTCTGTTAATACAACTTAGGAAGCCTGTTAATTTACCAGAGGCCTGGGAATTTGAGGGTTTTGCACAGGATCTTCTTAGCTATTCTTAGCAATGCATTCTTCCTGGATAGAGAGCTCCACTATTATTCCTAAGATTTGTTGGAGCCATTCTGCCACCTTAGGAGCACTTTTGCCACCACTCGGAGCACTTTTGCCTTTGCCTCCCACTTCCTCCCCAGTACCACTACCAGGCCTTGCTATTTCTCCAAAATGCCCAGACAGAAAAAAATATTGAGTTATTATATGATCTTTAAATTTCTAGTTTACTTTTATCACAGATGATTTGTAGTTGGCTACCTCAACAATACTTGACTAATATTTCAAGTTGGTATTTCAAATCTTATGTGGAACATAAAAGAAAGGACAATGTCATATGCTTAGAGCAAAGTATAAATTTTGCTTTTGGCTAATCATAGGCAGTGGCTATCAACCTGAAATAATGCAGTCTCCAAATCACAAACTTAAATATTAATTAAGAGAATATGGAGCAACCAACCAACTTTGCCTCATTGTTACTTCCCCATAAGCAAACCTTTTCTTTTAATATAAAGTATTAATATAAAGTATTGATCCATGAAAAACTGAAAATGCATTTAAGGAAGCACATGAACCAAAAGAAACTGAAAATAAATTAAATATAGAGAAGTTAATGAAAGTAAACCATGTTTTATGTTGTGTGACTTATACCCAACAGCAAAGACACTAGAGTCAGGAGTAGGTTTTTCTGCCACTTATTTTACTGAGACTTTCAGAAGAACTAATCTTAATGAGTCTGCAGTAATTCCAGCATATACACACAGCCCAAGATAAATGAAAAACAAAAACTAGATCTCTGTCATGCTTTATTAACCAATAATAAAAATAATAACTGAATGCACTGCACTTTGGAAATATTACAATTAGCACCATCAGTTTCAAACTATTGTTTCTAAATCAGGATGTATTACAATGTGTGTGTTTTTTAAAAAAATTCCAAGGAAAAGGCTTGTATTTTGTGAAAACTAGCACTTATCTAAAATGCCAGATACTCTGCTATAGGCCTGATAAGCTGCCTAATTAAATCACCAAGTTATTTATCAAGCATGCTATCTAAACAAGGCAACAAGTAGTTCTGACAATAATTTTTCATGTCAGTAGAATCATAAAAGGGCTACGCTAGGGAGAAATTATGGCCATGCCGACTGAGACAATGAGTGTTATTGTTAAAGATATACACAGGCCCCATCCGGAGGAAGTTGAGTTCTCCTGACAGCCCAGACTACAGTATTTTGGAAGATTTTTGAGTCCTGCTTCTGAAGTATCAATAGATGGATTCTGTGGCAGGCCTATTCAAAACACTATCCTCTTTTCCACCCGTGATCCAAGCACTGGGCTTGTTCTAGCAGAGTTTTGCCTCACTGCGATCCCCAGCTCCAGATTTTCTGGGCTTAACACCCAAATGTGTCTATAGTATTTCTCTCAATTGAGAGAAGCGATGGACTATGCACTCTTGGAACAGAAGCATCAGTCCATTTCTGCCCTCTTACAATTGGCAAAAAGTATGAGGTAGCCTCACTGCAGTTTCACCTCAGACTTCCTAAGCTCACCGCCATGGCTGTGGCAGCAGAGACTCATCTGTCATTCCTAAGGTTTCCTGCTGGAGGGAGCCCCATTCTACTATATACCATTGCACGGTAAGGCATCAGGAAGTTGCCCTTATAGGAAAGAAGATAATGCCATGGTCTTCTCCCTTCAGAGCCCTAGTATACCAGGTGTCTCTTTGATTGGCCATGCATTTTTTTTTTCTAGAAGCAACCCTGGTTACCATCCCAAAAGTACTTTTTCTTTCTTTTTTGTTCAATAATTTTTATTGTACTTTTTCCAAAGGTGTTTTTTAAACACTGGACTTTCTGGTTTTTCTTTGAAGACATTTTGTTTCTCACTTAGAGCTGAAGAAGCTTCTTGGATAAAAAGTGAAACATATTCAAAGAAAAACCAAAAAGTCCAGTTGCCTCTTAAAAAAGCACTTTTGGGACAATCATGACCTGGATGAATGTCCATAGACACCTGGCTATTATCAAAAGTATGGCAGAGCATTGTAGTAACTTTTTAGCAGACCGAATCACCCAGATAGCACTCTATATTTGCTTATCTAAAGTATAAGAATGAGACACTGTCTTTGGAGAGACATTCAGAGAAAATGGGCAATCTCTTAGTATTTATACACTGTAAAAACTGTGCAGATATAAACAGAAAGGGCGTTGGTAGTTACCTGATACACCCATTCTCTGTGAGCTGTGAAGAGCTTTCAGAAGTGGGGGAGGTGCTTCAGACTTTTATGGAAAGGCTGGGCTTAAAACTCCGGGATGCTCCTCCTCCTCCACTGGACACATCCCCAGCGTACCCCAGTTTTGCGAAGACTGAGTGCCAAAGTCTGGAACTCATCACCTAATCTGGATCCCTGAAAGGAACAGAACCCACCAGACAGAAAGAAATGGGTGGGGCTGGATGCTCTTCACAGCTCACAGAGAACGGGCGTATCAGGTAAGTACCAACGCCCTTTCTCCCATGAGCTGTTCAGAGCATCCAGAAGTGGGACATACCATCCCTGTCCTTAGGGAGGGACTCTATCTAGATCAAAATCCACTCCTAAATTCTGTAGACCCTCTGCAGGACTCTTCTGTCAAATGAAGTGTCTGCTGAGGCATAGACATCAATTTTATAATTTCTGACAAATGGAGATGGTGAAGCCCAAGTTGCCGCTCTGCAAATTTTGTCTATAGAAGCCCATGTGGCCCATGCTGCTGATGTTGCTGCACTCCTTGTTGAGTGGGCTGTAATGCCCTTAGGAACTGAGATGGACTGGCATTCATAACTTTTACCTACGGTGGCTCTCAACCATCTACTGATGGTCGTCGATGACACTTTGTGTCCTAAAGTGGATAGGTTAAAGGATAGGAATAGAGCCTCAGATTTTTGAAATGCTGCCATGCGGTCTAGATAGATGCTTAACGCCCTTCAAACGTCAAGTCGATGCCATTGGTGCTCCAGTCTATGATATGGTTTCGGACAACAATTTGGAAGCACCAACTTCTGCACTCTGTGCAAGACTGAATTTACTTGAGGAGTGAACGATGGATCCAATCTGAGAACCACTCTGTCCACATGAAACACGCACAGGTCCTTTCTCATTAACAATGCCACCAATTCGGAAATCCTTCTTGCTGATGTGATTGCAATCAAGAAGACCACCTTATATGTCAGGAATTTGAGACTAGCGGTTCTTAAAGGCTCGAATGGGCCAGTTGTAAGTGTAGTTAACACCTTGTTGAGGTCTCAGGTGGGATAGCGGTGAATTACAGGAGGTCGTAAGTTTGCAGCACCCTTAAGAAAGCTGCAGACATGTGGATGGTGCACTATGGAACGAAGGTTACCCCAGGATATCATCGAGGCTAAGGCCGCCACCTGTCTGTGTAAGGTATTTGGACATAGGCCCTTGGTCAACCCCTCCTATAAAAAGTCCAATAATTGTCCTATTGATGGAGCAGTTGGGTTGATCTTCGACCCCCGGCACCAGTGACAGAAAGCAGGCCACATGGCCTCATATATACAATTTGTTGAGGACCGTCTGGATGCTTGAATGGTGGCAATAGCATCCTCTGAAATCTGTTGGGCCTTTAAATGGCTCCACACAACTTCCATATGGCTAGACTGAGCCATTGTCGATCTGGGTGAAGTATTGGCCCTTGGAGAGGGAAACCTTCGATGGAAGAATTTTCCAATTTTCCTCTTGACAGGTCCTGTAAGTCTGCGAACCACGTTCACCTGGGCCAGTAAGGGGCGACCAATATCAATTCCATTTGTTCCTCCAATAACTTCTGGATAAACCTGGGTATTACCGGGAGTGGAGGAAACGCATATAGAAGACCAGGAGGCCACTGACATTGCAGAGCATTGATGGCCTCCGCCCCCTGAGTCGGGTACCTTGAAATATACCGGGGCAATTGGGCATTGAGAGGAGAGGCAAATAGATCGATCACCAGTTGCCCAAACCTCTCCACTGCTTCCTGGAAGACAGACGGGTGTAGGCATCACTCTGCCTGATCTATCGTGGCCCTGCTGAGCCAGTCCGCTTGTGTGTTTAAGGCCCCTGCAATGTGCTCTGCCTTGAGCGAAAACAGATTGGCCTCAGCCCACTGAAGCAACCAAGCCGTCTCCAGCATCATAAATTCAGAGTGGGTACCCCCCCGTCTGTTTACATGGGCCTTGATTGTGATATTGTCTGTCAAGACCAGAATGTGGCGTGATTGGAAAAGGGGTAGAAAACTGCGTAAGGCCAGGTGAACTGTTTGCAGCTCTAGCAGGCTGATGCTTTGTAATTGTTTGGAAATAGTCCAAATTCCCTGCACAGTATGGGATTGGAAGTGAGCTCCCCATCCTACCAGGTGGGCATCGGTTGTGATTGTTGTCCTGCAAGGTTCCTTGAAAGGACACCCCTTGTTTATTGTGTTTTTCGACCACCAGCAGAACAATCGTAGAACATTGTGCGGTACTTTTATCCGGACGTTGGAAGTAGCTCTTCCGGATCACTGGAAAGGTAGCAGGAACCATTGCAGCTCTTTAGAATGGAATCAAGCCCAAGGCACAATGGAAATACAAGAAATCAGTTTCCCTAACAGTTGAGACAGCACTGCCAGGGAAACCCTCTTTAAGGCTCTGATCTCTCTGGCCAAAGACTGGATACTGTTTAACCTGTCCTGAGAGAGAAAGACCTTGCCCTCCATGGTATCAATCACTGCTCCTAAATGAACTAACCTAGTTGAGGGGATCAAATGGCTTTTATCCCAATTAATGGAAAAGCCGTGACCTTGAAGGGTCTACAGAGTAATCTTGGTGTCCAATTTTGCTTGATGTCTGGAAGATGACAAAATTAAAATATCATCCAGATAACATTGTAAACGAATAGATTTGATCCTGAATGAGGCAGCCAAAGCTGCTAGGACCTTGGTAAAAGTCCTAGGGGCCGAAGCCAGACTGAATGGTAGGGCGATATATTCGTAGTGCCAATCACAATAGCAAAATCTAAGATATTTGTAGTGAGCAGGTCTAATTGGTATATGTAGATAAGCCTCTGTGAGATCTATAGAGGTCAGGACATCGTTCTCTCTGATGCCGAGCAGAATGGACTGGAAAGTAGTCATCTTGAATTTTCGATAAACCAATGATCTGTTCAGACAGTTGAGGTCCAGACTTGCCCTCCAGCTCCCCGAACTCTTTGTGACCACAAACAATAGAGAGTAACAGCCTTGACCCCACTGTTCAGATGGGACCCCTCTAATGCCCCAAATATGTAGAAGATGATTGATAGCCTTCTGCATCAACATCCTCTTAATGGAGTCTGTGGACCTAGGGCTCCTAATGAAAAAATTTGGGGGGGAGGATTGAAATGCTAGCACCATACCAAACCTAACAGTGTCCCTGACCCTCGCATCAGAGGTGGAGCTGTCCCATTGATCAGCAAACAATTTTAGCCACCCTCGAATGGGATGTGCTGTCAAAGACTCACTTGGAGCGATGAAAAAATCGACCTCTGGTATCTCTGGGATTTCTTCTGTTCTGGCCTCCCCGTTGACCTCTTTCAGAAGATTCTGACCTATCCTATCTAAAACTGGGCCTGTAGCCTGATGTTCTCTGCGATCTGGGAACGTATGGGCCTTGATAGTAGGACTGAAAGGAATCCCTTTGAAACAACTGAGACATTCTGTTTTCAGACCTCCGAAAAAGAGGGGGAAGCACTTTTTTCTTGTTTCTATTCTCTATAAGGAGGGACTTCAAGACATTTCCAAATAATTTATCCCCCAATATTGGGGTGATGTCAGCTTGCATTTATGCTTGGCATCCAATGCCAATGCCTGAGCCATAGCACTCTCCGTGCTGATATGTGAGATGCTCTGGCCCTAGATGAGAATTTGACTGTATTAAATGTGGCGTCGGCGGAATAATGTTAGCTATGTCCTGGGGGCTCTGACATTTGATGCTGGCAATATATCCCTCAAGTGGAAGAGCCATCATAGGGAGGACCGTGTAAAAAAGGACGCAGCTGTAGCTGCCTTAATGGCCCATGAGTCAGAAACATGCGCCTTACGGAGTGCCAACTCTGCTCTCTTTTCTTCCGGTCTCAGGGCTTCCTCGGCCTCATTGGGAAAGGTTGAAGAAGAGGCCAGTGCCACAATGGGCTCATCCACCTCCGGTGTTTTGAGAAAATTTGAAAACTCTGGTGCCAAATTATAATATCATTTATTGTATCCTGTTGGGGCTGGGTATGATGCTGCTGATGCCCATTGATTTTGTACTAATTCAGCAAACATATGAGGGACAGAAATAGTTTCCGCCTCATTAGCCAGTTGTGAGAATATTTGATCCTCGGATTCATCCTGAGACCCTGTTGACAATGGATGAGGGTTTGATGTGCCGAGTTTAGCGGTGTTCTTTGCCTTGAACAGTAAAGATTTAAAGAGGTGCAGGCGAAAATGGCCAGAAAAGGTAGGCTGGTCCGGAATGAGGCCTTCGTTGTCTGACATTCCCCGTTCTGGTGGGTCAGCCTCTGACAACCCCAAGTTCATCTGATGGATCAACCCCACCTCCATGGAACATCCTGACCCTCAAATTCCCCCTCCTTCCAAAGACCTTGGGCTGGTATTTTAGGAATATTGGGGAATACCTGAGTTTGATGTTATCCCATGTGCGCAAAGGATCGAGCAGACAGGGATCCCGCATCCAAAGTGGCCGAGAAGTGTCTGGTCCTGATGGATTGCTGAACTCCAGGCGCAATGCCCCTTTGAATCGTCATCTCCATCCATTGCCTCATTTCAATGATGGGAATAGTCTCAGGTAATCCATCCTCCTGTCTTAAGCCAGTGACTGTAGGGGTGAAGGTTGCCTCTGGGATTAGTTGGGCAGTGCTCATTGGAGGAGATGTGCCTATGGGAGGTTGTCCAGAAATAGCCTGCCTGGGCTGGGTAGATAAGTCCAAGGGCCCCAACAATGGACTTGGGTCCTGATCCGATAGTTATCTTATCCGCCTCCCTGGCCCGTTTCTGCAATTGCTTTCCAAGTCTATGGGCATCCTTATCCGCCGCCTTAAGAGGCTTTTTGGGGCCCACTGACTTATCTCGGGACTTACTTGTCTTGGAGCAGAAGACGTTATCACCTTCCATTGTGGAGGACTGATTCTCTTGCCTCTGACTTTAATTTTTATTTTTTTAAAAAAATATTATTATGATTGTTATTATTGCTATTGTTATTATTATTATTATTATTATTATTATTATTGTTATTATTGTTGTTGTCATTGTTATTATTGTTATTGTTATTATTATTATTATTGTTGTTGTTGTTGTTATTATTATTATTATTATTATTAGTACTTTGGGGTGATGTCTTCCCCTGTGGTTGAAAGTAGAATGCTCCTCCAGGACTGTAAGTCTATGTATATAAATATCTATATAGACACACCCATATACTTATACATATGCCTATATCTATATGTAAAACTGTGTATATGGTAAACAGTATCTAAGGGTCCCCAACAAAGGAAACCCCCAAGCGCTCCAAGCAAGAAATATTTTGGATCTCTTGTCCCCAACAAGGGAAACCAGCTATACAGGGCCTGGATGGTTCCTTTCCTGTCAAAAACGACCCGCTGTTTGTAATGGCACTTGCGGCTTTACTCCAATGAAATGATCCAAAGGCAATTACAAAGAAATTCCTGTTAAAGGACTAGCCTGCTTAGTCAACACCAGCAATACAAAGGAGAACTAATCCCAGGGAAAACGGAGTGGGAAGGTATTTGCCCTGGTCCCCTAAAAGGGAAACCAGCGAGGAATGGCTCCTGTGATATTTAGGCGTGAACTTGAAGCCAGCCATTGAAAAAGGCAGGAAGCCAGAATCTCCGCTGTTAATGCCTGAGCAGTCTAACGAGCCACTGCTGCTGACACTCTAACTTGCAAGATAAATGTTCCTGTCAGACGAAACGGCAAGGAGAAGTGAGCTGCGACTGCAAGTGCTCCGCCACGATTGCAGAGAAGATGATCGGGGGATTAGACAAGGTAATTGCCTGAAGCAGCCGTCTCCGGCTGCCTGCAGAGTGGCAGGCTCCGCCAGTCACAAGGAAACTGTTTTCAAACTGATCGAGATAACTTAATAGAGGCACAAGCCTTGAAAACGCCAAATTAATTGGGGGAGATTTTTACAAGCTGAAATAACCCAAGAGCAAACCTGAATTTTGAATAGCTGAATTAAGAAACTGTTCCAGTCAGGGAATGCACAACCTCTTACCACGAAGGCTGAGCTAAAAACTGGGGGACGCTGGGGAGGTGTGCCGTGGAGGAGGAGGAGCATCCCGGAGTTTTAAGTCCAGCCTTTCCAGGAGAGACTGAAGCACCTCCCCCACTTCTGGATGCTCTGAACAGCTCATGGGAGAATAATGTGTTTCATTTTAGACCAACCAGAATATTTAAAAATGTTCAACATTAATGTTTTACATATAGTCCTCAACTTAAGATCATATTTTTAGTGACAGTTTAAAGTTATGATGACTAATGATGTGACATTGCACTTAAGGCCATCACAGTGTCCTTGTGGTCACAATATTACAATCTGGGCACTTGGCAAGTATTTATGATGGCTGCAGCATCCCAGAGCTCACATAATCACAATTTGTGACCTTCCTAGCTGGCTTCCAACAAGCATAGTCAACGGGGTGAGCCAGATTCATTTAATGATCATGGCACAAAAGGTAAAACCAGCACAACTCACAAAATGAGTGCATCACTGAATGACCATATCATTTAGCAACAGAAGTTCCAGTCCAAATCATGGTTGTAAGTTGAGAACTACCTGTATAGAATCCAAATCCTGGCATATGTCAAAAGAAGGATCATTTCACTATCCCCCAAATAATACTTGTGTTCTGAAATCATAGTTCAAGGTTCAAATACAATTGTGAACTATGATCAATATACCAAGATGTATCAATTTTCATTATACTGAAGAAGGAAAAAGGGAAGGGTATGCAAGCATAATGCAGGCAAGCAGTGGTTCTTGCCTATCTTAAGGAGCACAAAGATATTCATCGGAAATAGAACATTATCTCTTGATGAGGAAAACTTGACTTAGAAAGAAAAACAACCAAGCTACTTAAAATAGCAATATAAAAAAGTTGAGGTGCTGCAATATTTTGCTATTTCTTTTACAGTGTTTTCATATCTTAGTTTGAAGAATATAAAAAGAAGAATGAAAAGAAGTATAATAACTTGTATGCTGTACCATGGTTAGCGTTACAGTAAGAAAACAACAAGTCAGGCAACACAATTATTTGGCCTTGGTTATGACCTTACAACTGTTTATCATCTATATTACTGTAAATACAAGGCCTACCATATTTTATTCCTTAAATAGCAGCCTGTCAAAAATGCTCCCCTCCAAACCCTAGGCCCTATTTTATTCTTCAGACTTACTTTTTATTGGAATAATGAGCTGAGGAATGACAGGAAGGATCTTGTTCCCACCATGCTCCAACATGTCATGGATGCCTTGCCGAGCAAAAAACTCATAAGGAAATTGCATTTCACATAGTCCATCGAAAAACAGTGGCAAATAGTGGTGATAGTCCAATTTTTCAATCTCCACCTGGAAATCCATGCAGAAAAGAAGTAAATAAAAATTTATCAACTATGTTGTTTTATTACAGTAATCTAAAAGTTTTGTCACAATGTTCTATTGAGGAAGACAAATGTTAGCATTCATTAGGATATCATGTGATTATGACTATTCTCTTTCAAAGCAGAAAATAAAAAATAAACTAATCTTTGATGCTTGTATTTCCAAATATTGTTTGATATGCTGCACCCAATCATTCTGAATGAATAGACCCTTCTGATGAGGAATAAAGCTGAGTAGAATAAACAACCTATTTTGGAAGACTACCAAAATGTATATTGTAAAGCTGAAACTGAAAATAGGAATGTTTTCCAACATTGTGTATTACCAATAATAAAATTGGCATTTACATTAATGCAGAACTTCTAATTGTCCTAATTATATATAAAACTACAATGCATTTTTTTCATTACTGATATGTTACTAAAAACAAAAGATTAAACTGGATTTACTCAAATAGTTATGAAAACAGCATTAATCATATAAATCTGAAGGGGTTCACTTTGATATATCAAGAAAATTATCTGATCAAAGGAATTATGTGATAAATTTATGATCAAAATGCATTTTATAACATTCTACAGGAGAAAACAAACTGTGATGGTGCTGAAATAAAATCAATCCCTGTATTTTGAAGTGAAAGAACAAAAAGTGAGAATAAACTTTCTACTCTAATTGAACTTTCATGGCCTTTTCATTATAATTTAAGCATTTCAATTATGAGGAATATCTTCCTATTAGTATTTATTTCATCATGTTGCAAAATTTATTTTGAAGAATTCTGATGGGTAAGAATGATATTTTTGATTATTTTCGTTCTTAGAGAGCAAAGCTGATTTTATAGAACTTTGAGTGAAGTTAAATTTTGTCTTATATAATTAAAGACCACACTGATTTTCAGCTATTACTGTTGGAGGTGACCAGGCCAAGCCTGATGCACCATCAGTTTGGAGGTCAAATGTACCATCAGTTTGGAGTCACAACATCCTCATGAGAGACCTAAATCCAGCCCTCCCTTGAAGTCTGCTGACTCTTATCTGGCATCAATTTGACATGACCATTGATAGATCAGATTCTTGTGCATACATTGCAGGGAATAAATGTGTAGTGCTTTTAAATGCTATCCTGGCTCCTGACTTCCTGTGCCTGACAATAACAATGTATTCTCATTTCCGAAAAACTTTCATTAATGGAGCTTATAATACATTTCTGTTTTATAAGGCTTCATTGACAAAGCACTATTTTTTCTGGCAATATCTTTAAAATTGGAATAGATTGTCAAAACCATGCTAAGAATTGTGTTTCTAAAGTACAGCTGTTTCAAAAATTTACACATTTGGCAACTCATACTACTTTGGAAAAAGCTTAAAATGATATTGGATTTCTTGAGGAATCTGCTGGGAGGGTGTGAAACCAACTGTTCTTGCAGTGTTAAATGTCCTCCCACCACATGGAATCCAGAAATATTTTAGTATTACATTTCACAGTGTGAAATCTTTGTTTCTCTGTTTATGGCTTAGCTTTGAACAATAATTATTACGCAAAAGGGCCAAGATAAATAGGATTTTTGTTGTTATTTACACCCATAACATGTTTCTAAATTTTTCAGTTCCTCCCACAAAAGTATTCTGAATCAAAACTAAAATATATTTGGCTGCATTCAACTGAATTTATTGAAACATTAGTACTGATACATTGAGTGTATTTTTCATTTTTCCTCCAAAAAAATCAGAGTAACTGAATCAAACATATACAACACTGTATGACCTACAAAAGCGAAAGGATAATAGGGAATTGATCATTCCCTTTTTTTCTATTTTTTTAACACATTGCTCCAATGGAAAATGTATTATTTTGGTAAAACTGCACAAAGGACAGTATGCTAATATCTAGTCATTCTGTCCTTTATTTTTATTTTGTTTGTTTGTTTAACTTAAGAAAATGGAAAACATACTTTGAAGTTTCCCTGAGTATGTTAGATTCAAAACACAATGACTTTTCACACTGTCTAGAAATGATTATATGTGGCATATTGTGAACACCTGATCAAACAGCTGCTAAAATACTCAGATTATTAATATAATACAATGGGAGTACCAGATGATAATGGTTTTGGAACAGCTGCACTAAACTTTCTTGCTTTCTTTATAGCTCAAGATCATGCAGGAAATTAAACTATATTATGAATTGCTTTTGAACTATTTCAAGAGACTTAGGGACATACAGATAAGCTATTTATCACTATCTTTACTAAACATATTATTCAGAGATAAAATTATATCAAGTAAATGTAGCTATTTTGCAGCAACTCAAGACAGGAATGAGAAAGAAATATCTTCACTAACCCAAAATGGAATATTCCATTTGGAATATTTCAAATTATTTGTATTATTTAATGCTTAAACATGGGCATCTACAGATATTTTCAGTGAGAGGAACCCTATTAATATATCTACATCTTTCTATATATGTGTGCAGACAGACAGAAAGAAGTGGACAGAAAACAGAGCTCGGGAGCCCATTTTCGCTGGCAGAGTGCTTGGGCCACCAACAGATGCCCCTGACATGAGTGACATCAAGCTGGCCATGCCAGCCCTGGTCATGTCCCCCCACGATTAAACACAACCCTGATGTACCCCTCAATGAAATCGAGTTTGACAACCCTGTTCTATACAGCAGGGACTATAGCAGAAAAGGTGTGTCTTTTGGGTCCTCAGGATGGATCTCCTAAAATCAGGAGATTTAAGCAAAAATCAGCAAACAGGACCTGGGGCATACCTGTAGGATCCTGAATTAATCTGGTCCCACTCCCATGCCATGTAGGGCTTTAAAAGTCAAGACCAACACCTTGAATTGCACCTGGAAGGAAACTGGCAACCAATGCAAGTTATGGAGCCGAAGTGTAAATATATATAAATAGAATGAGTTTTGAAAACATTTTACTAACTGCAGGAGAATAGAAGGAACTAAGATCTGAATCAAGAGATTGTTGCACCTTTGGTTGCTGTTTTTTATTTTTATTTTTTTGGACAAAATAAGCAGTTCTCTTGTTTTTTTTCTCTGAGACAATAAATAACCTTTCCACTGGTATAGCAAGAAAAAGGAGATGTTTCATCCAGATATCTGGTATCAATATATATAAATATATACAAATGATATCTGGTATCAGTACTTGGCTAAGGATACTGAAATGTAGGATCATACTGATTCCTCAGATAACAACTGGAGAAATGTGAATTTTCATGTTTTCATGTTTTCTCTTTGTTTCCTAAGTTTGAAATCTGACTTTTTTTTCCAGCTAATAACTGGAAAACTGGAGAAAGAAGGAGTTTGCTTATAAACACCATAGATTCGTGGTGGCGAACCTATGGCAGATGTGCCAGAGGTGACACTCAGAGCCCTCTCTCTGGACATGTGCACTGTCACCTCAGCTGAGCTCCACCATGTTTCTTTAAGGCATTTCTTGCCATCGATTGCAGGGAAACAGAGTTTCCTGCAGAGCTATGGGTGTTGTGATACCACAACCTCCCCACCAGCCAGATGGACTTCAACTCTCTGGCGCTGCATGTGTGCAACTTTTTGTTTCAGCACTCAGTCTCTAAAAGGTTTGCCATCACTGCCATAGATGGTCAAGCATCTGAAAATATACAAAACCTGTGGTAGAATCTTCCAGCTAATCTGACCATTATGGCTTGTTTTTCACTGATTTTCATTGGTATAATTGGTTTAGTTTACTTTTATTGTCATTGTACCTCGTACAACAAAATCAAACACCATCTTCATGACCATGACCATGAAAATAAACACAAACACACATCCTTCACCCTTCACACATTGAACCGAAAATCCCCGACACAACACTGCACTATACAACAGAATTCAAAAGAACTGCCTTGGGATAGAAGCTGTTTTTCAGCTTATTTGTCCTTGTTTTTATTATTCTGTATCGTCTGCTAGATGGTAATAGTTCAAAAAGAGGGTTCCCAGGATGAGATGGATCTTTGAGAATGTTTTGAACTTTCTTAAAGCAGCGGGAGCTATAAAGCTCTTCCAAAGAATTTACTAAACCTAGAGTCTAGCAAGCACCCTGTGTAAAGAGTAGCTTGATTAAAGAATTATTTTCTGCACAGTAGTTCTGAAATTAGGCAGGGGTTGTACATTTATAGATTCTTTCATGCCTTCCTTAACAAGGATTTTGCACAGAAACATTCAATGCTTCCTGCTTCCCCATCTGCAGTCTGATGCTGTACTATCCAGTAAATGTTTCATTACTTCAGCTGCTATTTCTCAAAAATATGCTTTCAGAAAACATCATGGCACACACGTAGAAATAAAATAAAATATCAGAAAAAGATATGTTTTCAACCTACTAAACTCGATTGATACAACTGAAGTAAAATACGGAAAGCACTGCAATGGACATGCTTCTTATGGGGACAAAAAAAAGAAGCCAGAAATTCAGATCAAGCAAGGGTAAATGTTGCATATCTCTCATGGGTCCTACAACCTTCTTTAGGCAGCAGTAGTTGAATAAAGCAATACTTCTACATCAGCCAACCAGATGGAGCATCCTGCCATGTCAGTTTCAATAAATGGCTTGTGATTTCATTAAAAACAGAAACAGAGCAGAGGCACACTCATTCATCGATTTTCTTCACTTACTCATGGCCATGGCAAAAGAGGGAGGGGCTAGAGAAACTAGTTCAATTTTATATACTCCGAAATACTTCCTGGGTAAAACATGGTCTTTCCCTTCCAAATCTATTGATTTTGTTATAAAATTCTTAATTTAAAAAAAAGCAATCTCATATTTTGGGGAGGACATGTTTGTCTCCACTCCACTTGGGAAAAAAAGTTTCTGCTTAGGTATTGTATCAGCAAAGAAACATGGTGCACTTGGTCAATGCTTCTGGGAGGGCAGCACTAGCTGAACTTCACTGATCTCAAACAGCTAAGCAAAGTTGGACTTGCTTACACAGAGACCTCCATCTAGCTCTACAATGCCACCAAAATAATGAAATGTGCATCATGATTTCAAAAAACAAACTTTGACATTTTATATTTATGCCACACCACCATATGCCAGGACATAAGAGGCAGACTTTACACTATATCACATGCTTCACCATTTGTCCTTTGTGGATGTCTCTGCCTGGTTAGTATCCAGATGGGCGAGCACCAGAAAATCTCAGGGCTTTTCAAATCACCTTCAACTTATCATTCCTCAAAGTGTTCACAGTACAGCACTGACCATAAATAATGGCTGTCTAGTAAGCCAAGCTGCTAGTTTGGTATTCCTTCCAAAAATTAATGAAGATATCACTTTGAGAGGTCCTTGTTTAACAACCACTCATTCAGCAACCATTTGAACTCATGATGGCACCGAAGAAATGGTAGTTAAGATTGTTTCTTGCATTTTCATCGTGTGATCACAACTTGTGATCTTTACAATCTGATGAGCAAAGTCAATAGGGAAGCTGACAGGAAGTTGCCAGCTGTACACAAGTGAGCTCCTTATTTAAAAAGCTGCATGGTCTCACGTAACAATAGTAACCAAGACTGCATAACTGCCATTGCTAAGCTGCACAGTCAGATGGTTTTTCAATTTATGATCATGTCACTTAACAATGGAGTTTCTAGTATCAATAGGTGAGGGCTATCTATACTGACGGACCAGGGAAAGATACAAAAGTTAGAATACTTGAAGGTAAATAACATTTGCTAGTCAACATCAGAAACCTAATGTTAAAATTTTGAGATTCCACGTTCTTATAGAATCATAGGTTGGAAGTAAAGCAAGCCTAGCTCTTTGATTAGGACAGCAATTCCAGAAAAACCTTTCCACTTTTCTTGGAAACATGGAAAAATGGAACACCCACTTCTCCAAGAGGCAGGCTGTTCTCCTGCAGGTGGCAATCATGGCGAGGAAAGCCTTTACACAGGTTTCCTTGTTATACCAATTCTATTTCTCGATTGAGTGGCCTTTCTCAATGTAACTTATGTCTGAAATCAACTCTCGCTTGCACTACTGTACAGGTAATCCTTGACTTACAACCATTCATTTAGTGACCATTCAAAGTTACAACAGCACTGAAAAAAATGATTTGCAACTGGTCCTTGTGGGTAGAGTTGATGCAGCAAACCTTTGGTCATGTGATCAAATTTTGGGTGCTTAGCATCCGGCATGTATTTACAACAGTTGCAGTGTCCCGGGGTCACTTGATTGTCATTTGCAACCTAGATTTGCTTAATGGCTGCATGATTCACTTCACAGTTGCAGTCACTTCACAAGCATGGCAAAAAAGGTCATAACATTGAGCACAACTTGCTGAACAGCTGCCTTGCTTAACAACAGAAATTCTTGTCTCAATTGTGATCATAAGTCAATGCCCCTCAAATAGGGATGCCATTAAAGAGCACTCAGAGGGTGCAACTAGTCCAAAATGCACTGGCACATTTTGGGTATTTTATGAATACTGCTTGCACTGCTCTTAGTGGGCTTCCGTGGATAATCAAATATGCTGTTTTCTTTCCCCCTAGAAAGCCATTTGAACCGGAGTCAGGTTACTTATGAAACTGCCTGTCTCTGCTCACTCCAACTGGCAGAATTGGCATCTCCAAGTCCTGTCCATTAGAGAGTATCATCTTTTACCTTGGAGCCAGTCTTCTCCATTACTATACCTGCTCTCTGGAACAGCATCCCCTAGAGATTTGGAAGGTGTGACTCTGTTGGCCTTTTATAAAATATGAAACACTTGGATATTCCCACATTAATTTGAGCTGGGAGTTAAAGTCCCTTTGGCTGAGTGTTTTGTTTTGTTTCAGAGACCTGAAGTGGTATGGTTTTTGACCCCAGTGATATAGTTTTTTTTTTAAGGATGTGATTTATGTTATGATTTTTAATTCTTGAACACTGTCTAGAGTGAGACCGGGACCCCTGTATGTTGACTAACTAGATAAATAAAGAATTAAATAAGCAATTAAAAGACAACTCTTCTACTTATGGTTCAGTTCCAATGAACCGAGAATCATTTGACTACAAAAAAGAAACTCAACTACAAAATATTCCCAGGCTAATTATTTCAATAAATGAAATAAAATTCTTTTTAAAGCTTAGTGAGCTTGGAACCAAATGAAAAATAGTGTGAAATTTCAAAAGGGAAAAGAGGAAATGGAAGAAAGTTCAGAAAAATATATGATGGACCTTCATATTCAGTAAATAATTCACAGGCTACTGTATAGCCTGATTATGTAATGCTAGTTGGGGAGAAACATTAGAAAAAGTCTTATAACAGTTAAGCTATATTACATTAAAAGGTTATAGGAGAATGGGCCATCAAAACTGACAAAACTCAGAGGGCTTCTTCTGTTACACTAATTATGTAAAAATTCTAAAGTTATTTGCAAGAAACAGTGGATATTTTCTGAGGAAATTTAGGAACATACTTTTTGAAACAGTTGCACAATATTTTATTTGTTCCCTTTTGGATCTGCATCTTTGCTTATTCTTACTATGTTTAAGAAAACTGGTTTTAAATATATGAGTTTATGTAGATTTTATAACTGAGAACACGATACTAATGCAAAAGTGACATATGCAGCATTTTGAAACCACAGGATGGCTCCCAAAATTATTCTTCCAGGTCCATACATCTGAAAGCTGTTCATTGGCATGGCTCTTTCGTCCAACTTCCTGGAGGTGATTTCCTGGCTAATTGTCGTTGATGTAACTGTCTGAAGTCCAACTAGATGAATAGCCTATTTGTTTTCACACTGATGCATTCATGGGAATCTCTCCAGGATACAATTGCTACATTAAACTTAGCTTTTTGTCTTGGCATAAATACTGGAACAAAGAAGGCAAATTCATTTTGTTCTGAGTTCTGTATCTTTCTAAAGCCATAGTGATTTAGACACAGATTGCATAAAAATATTATACAACTACATTTAACCAAAAGAACAGAGTTAAATATATAGAAATAATCTCATTATTTGAGCCCCAATGAATTGCTTGTGATATATACAGATTGCACTGTTCAACATTTGTTCATCTTGGCAGAGACATTCTGTTATGATCTATAAGAATACATATTCATAAGTTAATCTATATTGTACATGTCAATGCCTTAAAGAAAAAGTGCTATTTTCACCCTCAACATTTTCTTTAAAATCCCTTGAGGATCCTCTTAAAAGCTAGGAACAGAGTATGGTTTATGTAAAGAGATAAAGACACAAACTGGGGATGGGGGGAACTGCTGCTGCTGAAGGTCTGAAAGGGAAAAGCCAAAAACTGTTCGGGCTGCCAGCACACATTCTAAAAGGAGATTGAAGAAATCCATATCTGACACATCTCACAACACATATAAAACTCATCCTAAGCAATGCTTAAATTAGAGATTGAATCAGCAAGAACCATTGACAGGTGTGAGACCGAATGAGTGTGTGTGTGTGTGTGTGTGTGAGAGAGAGAGAGACAGAGAGAGAGAGACAGAGAGAGAGAGACAGAGAGAGACAGAGACAGAGACAGAGACAGAGACAAGACTCCTATGATAGTATTTTCAGTGAATTAATTACTGAGGTCATGGTTCAGCTAACACTTGGAAATTTTCAGGAGTAGGAAAACACCTGTGGATTTCATTAAGAATCATTATAACTTTCCCCATTCTTCTTATCTGAATAGTAACTAGATAAAGAGTTGATTTTTTTTATTCATTTACACATTTTTCAAATGTATATAGTATATAATACGGACACAATAACATCATAAACTAGCAATTTTTTTTGAATTACAGTCATTTTTCCAATTGATATGATTAATTAAAGGAAATTAATAAAAACATTGATGTATGAAGTTGACAGAAATGTCCCAATGATACCATTTAATAAATTCTATATCTATCTCATGTACAATTCATAAGCATACAGCTAAACAGAAGAGGCATATTATCTGTTCTTAATCCAGATTCCCAAAATGCTATATTCTGGAAGCACATAAATGCAAATTAAATGCAACTGTCCCTCACCTTACACCCTCAAATTCCTGAAGGGTATTAAAGATCCTGCATCAATAATCTGTCTGGGAAACAAATGTGAGGAGAACAAGAGTAGTGGGTTTGAGTTTCATATCCGAGAAAAGACAGAACAAATAAGTAACTATAGAAATATGAATCAATATAGCCTCCATCTTGGGATCCTACCAGGAAAGGCTAGCTCATGTTGTTCTGCTGCTTAAATTAAGAAAAAGATGGCTGTTTCAAACAGAGGTACATTAAAGAGCAATAGAAATATGAGGAACTGTATAAAATATGATTCACTTTATCCAGTTTAATGGGGGTCACTGATGTATTGCATTTATTGTATTTGACACAAACATAATTTGTCCTCCAAATAACTATTTGCAAAATGGTGTTCTCTTATCATTGCTCAGAAGAACAGAAAAAGCCATGTTAATAAGCAGTAAGGCACGTGATAAAGTAGACAACCTACTACTTGATAAGATAGGAAAACGTGGAATAGGCAGCATCACCACCAGATGGATTCCAACTGCACTCAACACATAGTCCTCAATGGAACTGCATCTACATGGAGGGAAGTATGCAGTGGGGTATCCCAAGGGTCTGTTTTAGGCTCAGTACTCTTCCATATCTTCATCAATGATTTGAATGATGGGATAGATGGGGAACTATCAAATTTGCGGATGACACCAAGCTGGCAGGAACAGCCAACACTCCAGAAGATAGGCTTAAGATATAGAAGGATCTTAAGAGACTTGAACATTGGGTTCTATCTAACAAAATGAAATTCAGTGGTGAAAAAAGTAAGATTTTAAATTTAGGCAAGAAAAAACAAATGCACAGGTATAGTATAAGTGGTACTTGGAGCAGATTACGGAAAAGAGTAACAAAGATGATTAGGGGACTGGAGGCTAAAACATATAAAGAATGGTTGCTGGAATTAGGTATGTTTAGTTTAATGAAAAGAAGGACTGGGGTGACATGGTAGCAGTGTTCCAATATCTCAGGGGCTGCCACAAAGAAGAGGGAGTCAAGCTATTCTCCAAAGCACCCGAGGGCAGGACAAGAAGCAATGGGTGGAAATTAATCAAGGAGAGAAACTGTAGGGGACGTGCATAAGCACACCAACGTGCCGACCGTCCCTGTCCCATTGTTTCTTTTATTTTTCTTATATGTACCCATTTCATGTATTCATAACTATGTACATACTTATACCTATTATCTTGTAAGCAATTGACAAATCAATTAAATAAATAAAATAAAAATAAAATAGAAACAACTCAAAACTAAGGAGAAATTACCTGACAGTTAGAACAATTAATCAGTGGAAAAACTTGCCTCCAGAAGTTGTGAAAGCTCCAATATTGGAAGTTTTTAAGAAGAGATTGGACATTTGTCTGAAATGGCGTAGGGTTTCCTTCCTGAGCAAAGTGTTGGACTAGAAGATCTCCAAAGTCCCTTCCAACCATTCCATTCTATTTGTATACCTTTCTGCTTAATAGGATGCTTTTGAAGATTAGCCTAAAACTTAGTTCTTGCTTGGGAAAGCTGCTTGCCTAGTGAATTCAACCCTTTTCAGAGATGCTATACTGGACTTCTCTTTTTTTTTTCCCTTCCCTGTTTATTTATATCTCACCCACTAGTCATTTTCATCTGGTGTCTGCCCTTTCTCCTTCTTTCCCCTTTCCTTCTCTTTCCATCTTTTTACCTCATTTCATCACCATATTTCTTTTTCTGTTCCTAGTGAAAGGAGAAAAGGGATTGTGTGTGGATACTGTCATTCTGCCCATAAAAGAGAATGGTTGTCATAAGTAGATAATGGGATCAATTAATTTTATAAATGGGGTAACTTTTGTTTACAAGCAATTGGTTTTAATTGACTATCATTCCACTCTTTTTCTTTCTCTTTTTTTCTCTTTCTCTCTTGGCACTGGACAGTTCTTTGAATTCAAAGGATGGGGGGGAAGATGCTGCTACTTGAAGGAATTGTAAATCAGAACTCTGTGAGAATGAATTTCTGCACATTTTTTCTGCTTTTATATCCAAAGTCCAGTACTGTCCTAATACAGTACATATCCTGGCCCTGCTGTTTTTAAAATGAGACTTCTGGGGGGGGGGGGGATACACACCTAAGTATATGCATATACATCAAGAAATATGTTACACTTTATGAATTATGAATGGGAGGATTAACACTCCAGGGTTGGTTTCAGGTAAAATTGGAAAACTTAATTTGGCGAGGTAGGAAAGCTAGGCACTGCCCTAGAATTTCACCTCTGTTTAAAGATTCTTTCCATACTCTGTTTTCTTGTTTATGAGGTTCATTATTAAATCCAGAATCATCTTTCTAATACATACATATAATATTCTAATATTCTAATACATATTGTATTAGGTAAATACAATATTATGCAATACAATATTAAAAATACATCAAATTTATACCTCCTGAAATAAAGAGTATCCTATTCTATGTTTCTTCCTATCTTTTATAAGTATAATGTTAATATTTTAATGAAAATTCTCCTGCTTTCCTTCTTTTACAGTAACATGATACATGTCATTCTATCTAATGATAGAGCCAAACCTGTTGTTGCTTTTGTAAATTTGAAAGAAGAAATAGGATCGGTAGAAGGACTGGCAAGAATAAATAGTAATATTTAGATTGTACAATTTTAGGATAGTAGGAAAAAAGATACAGATGTTTACAAAGATCTACTCCAGCCACATAGCTTATGTCACAGCTCCTAATAATATAAACTGCCTATGGAGGATTCATTTACTATAAAAGTACAGAAAATACATCCCCAACTATAATTTTTGGTGACAAACCTCAAAGAATATATAAATACATAATATAAATATTCATACAAGTATCTGAAGTGGCCAAATTTCAGTTGGCTTTATATGCTGTGCTAAAACATGATTTGTTTCAGTTGTGGTTTGCTGAGTAAACCACATTAATTGGATTTATACACTGGATTCAGGCATTTGTAAATCGCTGTGGCTAGGTTCATAGATAGTACTTTGAGATCTTCTCAAGCATTAACCCCATCACTGAACAATTAGCATAATACGTAGACTGACTGACTCAAATAATTGAGAAATAACTGTATTTTGTGAGCAGAATAGGACTGAACTTGTACTATTGTTCTATTTATATTATATTCAGATGTCTAATTTAAATGACCTTTGTTGAGGTAATTCCCCATTAGGAGAATGAGCACATACAGGGAGACGTATAGAGAGTAGTGTTGGAATAATACACACACAGTACACAGATATACTGTACAGTTAATGAAGGTTTTTACTTCCAGAAAGGTTTAAGCAAAGTTCAAAATAGGCAGTCCAAAAGTCATTCACAGGTTAATCAGTCAGTTTTTCAATCCAGTAACAAAGTCCAGTGTCAAAAACAGTTAAGTATCAGACTTACATTAAATCCAGTAATATCAGTCAATTAGGAAAAATGGAGCAATAGCAATATTTTCCAACAGAAGGAAATAAAAATACACTCCACTCTCTTCTGAGACCCAGACTTAGACAAACCAGGTTTCTGGCTCCATCTTAAGGCCATTTGAGAAACCACACCCAATTGCATGCTCTTGCATTCCCTTAAAGAGACAGTATTAAAATGTTTACCCTGGTTTATATATTTCTAACCCAAATACCTGTTAGGAGACTCATATTCCTAACAGCTTCCCCTTCTGGGTAAGATAATATATACAACCTTACATTCTGGGTCCATAATCTTCACAGCTAGTCTTATGCTTTATAGAGCCTTGGGCCTTTGTAAAATGATCTGCTATGTTGTTTTCTGACATACAGTATTCTAGCTTAATCATCTTACTTTGCACACATTGTCTCACATTTAAATATCTTAAAACTGTGTGTTTCGTTCTTGTTTTAACAGCAATATTTGAAGCCATCTGTATTGCTGATTGGTTATCTTCATAAACAACAATAGGATCTGTTACATCAATTCCCATATCAATCAATAATTGCTTATACAAAACTAAATCTGTACATAATAAAGACAAACATGAGAATTCAGCCTCCATTGTTGACAAACTTAGATGTTTCTGTCTCATAGATCTCCATTCAATCAATGCTTTTCCAAATAATACATAATACCTGATGTAGATTTTCGTGTATTTATGTCTGTAGCAAAACTTGCATCAGCATATGCAGTCAAATTCAGTTCATCTTTTGGTTCCAAATACAATGCATAATGCATTGTCTGTTTCAGATATCTTAACACACGTTTAGCAGCTTGCCAGTGCCTTTCAGTTGGCTCAGCGTTAAATCTCGCTAATTGATTAACACTGTATGCAATATCTGGCCTTGACCAATTACTGAGATAAGTTAAACTACCAATCAAGGACTGATAAATGTTCTTATCAAAAACAGGACTTTGAACATCACTATGGCTAAACTCCTGGCTCATTGGTGTTTTAGCCGGTTCACAAAGTTCCATTTTATAACTTTTTAGTAATTGGTTAATTTTATCTGCCTGTGAGATCTTGTATCCTCCCCTAGTTCTATCTATTTTCAAACCAAGATAATGTTTGATTTCTCCAAAATGTTTTATCTTAAATTTATTTTCCAGCAGTGAAATTATCTCAGAAGCTTCTTGTTCAGTTTTGGTGATTAATGCTATGTCATCAGTAAATAATAGCAATAATGAAATTATACCATTATTTTCTCTTTTAAACAAACATGGATCAGCCATGCCAGGTACAAAGCCTATTTTAGTTAATTCTTTAACTTTACATTGGTTCCACTCATATCCTGATTGCTTTAAACCATAAAGACTCTTTCAATTTCCAGCAATCATTATTATCAGTATTATCATTTTTGAAACCTAAAGGTTTGTTTAAGTATATAGTGTGTTGCAACGGTGCATGCAGATATGCTGTCTCTCCACCCAAATGATTTACAGTATATTTCTCCTTAGCTGCCCGCACTAATGCTGCCCTTAATGTAGTAGCCTTCAGACTAGGTGCAAACACCTCATTGTAGTCATTTGCTGTCTGATTGAACCCTTTGCTACTAATCTGGCTTTATGGGTAACAGTCCCATCCACGCCTGTCTTCAGTTTATATATCCATTTACATCCTTTGGCATGTTTACCTGATGGTAACTTAACATTTTCGTATACATCCAGTTTTTTTTAAAGATTCCAGTTCCTTATCCATTGCTTTCTGCCAAGCAGTCTGATCCTTAGCAGGATACATTTTCAGTTCACTATAATTACTTGGAACTGTATTCACTTGGCATACAACACTAGCCTGATATCTATCAGGTGGTCATGTTACTCGGGTTGAACATCTTGGTAATACGGGACTTTCTGGTGGACTTTCCTGTGCCACCTGCTCCTGTTCTTCTACCTCTTCCTGTCCCTGTTCTCCTACTTCCTCCTGTCCTTCCTCTTTAATGGCTATTTGAGGTGTACTGATTTTATCCTTAGGGACTATTTGGGGTGTCAATAATAATATCATTGCTGGATTCCTGTTCCTGTTCGTGCTCAAGAAATTTTGCACTAGCACTACAATAAACATGAGCTGTGCCTTGATCCCAAAATCTAAGCAATCTGTAGTTGGCCTCATAACCCACAAAAAATAACTTCTTAGCTCTATGTTGCCCTTTCAGTCTTACTTGTGAGGGAATATGCACCCATGCTGGAGCTCCAAATGTGTGTAGGTAACTTAAATTTGGTTTTCTGCCATGCCAACGAGTGAATGGCAATTCTCCAGTTGTTGTATTAACTACATTGTTCAAAACATGGTTACTACACATTATGGCTTCACCCCACAGTGTTTCAGGTAAACCTGGGTCAGATAACATAGTGCGAGTCATGGCTTGTAATGTTTGCCCTCTTTGTTCTATAAACGAGTTATGTTGTGGTCTGTAAAGTGCAGAACGTTTATGCTCCACATCAGCCAATTTCAGCATATTTTGGAATCTTTTGTTAACAAATTCAGTCCCATTATCAATTACTAAACTAATTACTTTACTTTTCATTTTTCTTTCAGCAAACCTTAGCCAATTAAAGAAATGTTGGAATGTTTCTGTTTTGTTCTTCATAAGATAGCAGAAACTGTATCTTGAGTAATGGTCCATAATACTCAAAATATAATAGGCACCTCCTAAACTTGGTTTCTTAGGACCAATTATGTCAGCAAACACAACTTCTAAAGGTTCTTTGGTTTTAAACCCATTTAGTCTGTTTTCTGGAGTAACTTTACTCTTTTCTTGACTACAAGCATTACAGTATAAATACTTGCTCCAAGGTTTCAATTTTACTCCCTCTGACAATTGAACAGTTTGTTTGAGCATTTTGAAATTAATGTGTCCTAGACGTCTGTGCAGTAAATGTATACATTCATCATGTGGCTTAACATTGTTATAAACTGAGCTAGCCATCTTCAACTGGTCATCATGTATTACATATAAATCATTTTTTAAAATAGCAGTAACACTTTTACCCTCTTTCTCTATCATACAGTTATCTCCCCTAAAGGTTACTACAAAACCAAGATTAACTAAGGTCCTTACTGATAACAAACTAATTTCAGTTTAGGTACATATAACATAGTTAAATGTTCATTTATACAAGAACAATATGCAGTACCTTCACCAGATGCTTTCATCTTCCATCCATTTGCCAATGAAACATGTTGTTTACTCATGGACATCTTTATAAACCTTTTTCTATCTTTAGTAATACACTGTGATGCTCCACTATCAACAACCCACAAATTATTGTTTACAGTTGAATTGCTAGACATAGCTAAGCTAACATTCTTCTTGGCCTTCTGGTGTTTATCAGTATTCTGTTGTTTTCCCTTCTTACAGAACTTAGCTATATGTCCCCTAGTCCCACAAGAAAAACATTTCCTGATAGTATAGGCAGTTGAAGATAAATTCTCTTCTTGTGGTTGTTCCTTTCTCAGTTGGTCTCCATCTTGCCGTCTTCTTGCCTCTTCTAACAACCTTCCAGTTATGTCCATCAATGTCAGTTTATCTCTGGGCAGGACTTCCAGTGAAGATACATAGTCATCATAACTTTCATCCAATGAGGACAGAATGATGTAAACTTGATGCAGCTCTGAAAATATTAGTTCTTTTTCATGTAGCATTTGAAAAGTTCTTTTCATGAAGTTTAAATAAGCTAGCATATCTCCACCTTTCAGAATATGTGCTCTAAACAGTTTACGTGAAAGATGTATGTGTGCACCTATACTGTCACGAACATAAATCCTCTTCAAATTCTCCCAACACTTAGCAGCAGACTCTTCTCCATGAATATGACTAGCTGCTGGTCACTCAGTGTTAGTCCAATTATACAAAGAGCTCGTTCGTTGTTCTGTTTAAAGTCAGCAAGCTTCTTGGCATCATCCTCATTATCTGGATCCCAAGCATTTACATCTGGTGGATCTTGAACTACATTCCATAAACCTTCCTTATGCAGAAGTAGACTGCATTTCATAGACCAGGAAACATAGTTTGTTCCATCCCACTGGGTTATCAGTGATAGACTTGTGGAAGTGTTTTGTACCAGGATAGCAACCCACAATTAAACAGTAAACAGCTGTCTGTATACAGTACTGTGCATTCACACTAACTCTCAGTTATCTGAGCCTGGTATGGCCTGGGGTAATTCCCCGTTAGGAGAATAAGCGCATACAGGGAGACATATAGAGAGTAGTGTTGGAATAATACACACACAGTACACAGATACAGTGTACAGTTAATGAAGTGTTTTACTTCCAGAAAGGTTGAAGCAAAGTTCACAATAGGCAGTCCAAAAGTCATTCACAGGTTAATCAGTTTTTCAATCCAGGGATATTCCAGTGATAAAGTCCAGTGTCAAAAACAGTTAAGTATCAGAATCCAGTAATCCAGTAATATCAGTCAATTAGGAAAAATGGAGCAATAGCAATATTTTCCAACAGAAGGAAATAAAGATACACTCTCTTATCTTCTGAGACTCAGACTAATACAAACCAGGTTTCTGGCTCCATCTTATGGCCATTTGAGAAACCACACCCAATTGCATGCTCTTGCATTCCCTTAAAGAGACAGTATTAAAATGTTTATCCTGGTTTATATATTTCTAACCCAAATACCCAAAGGAATATGAGTCTCCGAATAACCTTGCTTATCTTTATTAACTGAATGCAATAGCTTCCACTAACATATATTTTAAATGAAGAATTGTCAAAATAATGGAATATTTGCAGGTTATTTAGGAAAATAATAATAATAGAACCATAATGGTTCTATTGGTTTTAATTTATCCTCTGTTGTGCCAAGATTTACAAGAAAAATGATTGTAAACAAGTGGGCATCCATAAAGCATGCATCAAAAGAGAGGGAGGAAATAATGAAACTAGGAACCAGCTTTTACCTCAAAAAACTACAGTTCTTAATTATATTTCCATCCAGTAATCATTATATTATGATACTTTTCCAGAGATCTGATTTGCAACTTTCACAACTTTTCTGCTTACCATATCCATTAACTTATTAAATAAGGAATAATGTACTGGAATTTATTTAAAACCATTATAACTTTCAGTTACCACTTTTTTTTTTCATTTAGTATTGCTGCAATATCTTTCCAGACATAGAAATTGGTCTACTTGACTTAGCCAAATATTTAATACAGTGGAACTTTGGATCACGACCATAATCCGTTGCAGGAGTATGGTCACAACCCAATTTGGTTGTGACTGGAAGCATGACCATCAGCGCGTGCAGATGAACAAAAAAAATGGCTCGAAAGGGGAAATTGCCGCAGCAGGGAAAATCACCATGGCTATGTCTGGTTGCCACCTGAAGATGTGTTCATGACCAGAAACAAAACTTTGGCGAAAACTCTGGCCATCACCCGATTTGTTTGCGAACAGAAGCATTCATGAACCAAGGTTCCACTGTAGACCCTTCCCCCCCCCCTTTTTTTTTTTTACAGAAGAACATCAGTTCTTCTGATGTTCTGTGAATATTCTGTGAATTTTTCTCTAAGACTTCTCTAAATAAATATTATCAGGATTAAAAAATGAATGAAACCTCATTACTTTAGTTCAGGGGTGTCAAACTGGTGGCTCACAGGCTGGATGCATCATGGGCAGATTATGACCACTCTGGCTCCTTCTTAGAATTTCCTTTTAAAAAACTTGCTTTAGAGTCTGTTTTTAGTAAAATGAGCAGTGTCCATTTCATTCAAAGTAAAATTCGCAAAACCAACATTTTTATCATTCTGCTAGCTAAACTAGCCTTACATTTAAACAGTTAAAATTCAGGATGCAGTGGAAATGCCACCTATATACTATCAATCCTTCTTCATTCTTGCCCCTCTGATGCAAGTTAATGCTAATCATATTATTTTTAATATATAAATGATTTAGATGAAATGAACAAGGGATGGAGTTTTCCTCTTTCTGGGAGACAAAACAATCCTATTTTGCACAGTTTTATGGTTGGATGGTGAAAACACAGATGTACAAATCAGACAAAAATATCCTATCCCCTGAAGCTATGCATTAATTCAGATGGCCTTCTTACATTGATTTAATGCAGTAAACTGCTGTACTATTTAATTCCTGTTCCCCTTTTCATTCCTCCAGGCCTAAATCTTGTTTTAACATCAACTATAGAGCAAATAAATTAGAATCTATTTCAGATGTTGTAGGGTTTACATGTTAGTTTACTGCTCACAAAGCCTATCCACCTGTCATTTTAAATCTTTATTACTTTTCATCCAAACAATGGGAAATTCAGCCTAATTATGGGGGTGTTTTGCTCTGTCTCTATTAAAATTATATTAAACTGTATGAATTTAAATGTGTGCTTGTAATCTGGTGCTATGGAAACTCCCAAATCACTCTTATAAATACTGACTGGCCTAAAAAAAGCAGAATCTTAGAAAAAGCCCTGACAGTCCAAGACCAGGTTCTTATTTGCCTTCTAATTTTTGCACATTTCCAAGTGGAGAAGTTGGAAGTAGTTAGAATGTAAGTAGGACAAAGCAAAATAACTGCCTAGTTTAGAGTCCTGATTTAAGTTTCTTTTAAAGCATCTACTTAAGAATGTATAAATGGCTTCAAGTCTAAGAACCTGAATTCTTAGATTTGCTGCACAGTAAGTGTACCCTGTTAAAATTTTGTTAGTTAAATTCCACGCCGGCTTCACTGTGGTGAGATGGAGACAGATCATCTTGGTCATCAGAGTATCAGTCTAAGAAAATTATGGGAATGAAAGTGTCATTCAGTGATACTGAATGTCAAGTTTGAATAAATTTTCTTGTTGCCTTTTACAGTTGTGTGAAATAACTAATGGATGTGATATTTTCAATCCAATCTAGGACTTACATAAGGTTGGAGTTTTGATTATTGCTTCCGATTTTATTGTTTAGTGGGTATATTTTGATTAAAGATATTCATAAATTTCAGGACACTTAACAAACCTTAATTGTATGGTAAAGTGAGATAACGCATAATAGATAATCAGAATTGGAAGGGAACTTGTAGGTCATCTAATCCAACCCCCTGCCCAAGCGGGAGACCCTACACCATTTCTGACAAATGGCAGTCCAATCTCTTCTTGAAGGTTTCAAGTGATGGCACTCCCACAACTTCCGAGGACAAGCTGTTCCATTGGTTGATTGTTCTCACTGTCAGAAAGTTTCTCCTTATTTTCAGGTTAAATCTCTCCTTGTTCAGTTTCTACCCATTATTCCTTGTCTGGCCTACATGAGCTTTAGAAAATAGCTTGACCCCTTCCTCCCTGTGGCAGCCCCTCAAATATTGGAAGACCATTATCATGTCTCCCCTCGTCCTTCTCTGTACTAAACTAGCCAAGCCCAGTTCCTGTAACCATTCTTCATATCCCTTAGTCTCCAGTCCCCTAATCATCCTGCTTACTCTTCTCAGTACTTTTTCTTTTTCTAGAGTCTCAACATCTTTCTTACAATGTGGTGATCAAAACTAGATGTAGGACTTACTAAAGCTTTATAGAGTGGAATTAGTATCTCACTTGATCTCAGTTGTATCCCTCTGTTAATGTAATTTAGGATTGCGTTAGCTTTTTTGGCTGCTGCTGCATACTGCTGGCTCATATTTAGCTGGTTGTCCACTAAGACTCCAAGATCCCTCTCACAGTGATTGCTATTGAGCCTGGTTTCACCCAGTTTATATCTGTACTTTTGGTTTTTCTTACCTAAGTGTAGGACTTTACTTTTCTCTATGCTGAATGTCATTTTATTAGATATGGCCCAGTGTTCTAGTCTGTCAAGATCCATGTGGATCTTGAGCCTATCTTTTTGGGTGTTAGCTATTCTTGCCAGATTAGTATCATCTGCACATTTGGTAAATTCCCCTTCTATTCCCTCATCTAAATCATTAATGAAGATATTGAAGAGTCCTGGGCTTAAGACGGAATCTTGTGGCACCCCACTGCTTACTTCCCTCCATGTAGACCCATGAAAAACTGCTCATTAAATACGGTTTGTTAGCCAGTTGCGAGTCCATCTAGTGGTGGTGCTATCTAATCCACATGTTTATAGTTTATAAGAAGTAGGTTATGGTCTACTTTGTCCACAATATTTTGTCCATATTATGTTCACAATATTTCGCTGGTCTACTAATTTAGTCACTATGTTGAAGAATGAAATAAGATTGGTTTGGCAATTTAGTTAGTTTTAACAAACCCATGCTGACTGCTAGTTGTTACTTTACTTGTTTCTAGATGTTGGCAGATCTGTTTTTTTTATTATCTTTTCCAGTATCTTCTTGGGTATTGATGTTAGGCTGATTGATCTATAGTTTCCTGGGTCTGTTTTTTCTTTTTTTCTTTTTGAAGATGGGAACCACATCAGCTCTTTTCCAGTCCTCTGGTAGTTCTCTGGAGCTCCAGGATTTTTGAAAGACATGGTGCAGAGGTTCTGAGATTACCTCTGCCAGCTCCTTTAAAACTCTGGGATGTAATCCATCAGGCCCTGGTGATTTGTGTTCATCATGTATTTCTTAACTAAATGTTTTTTAAAAAAGTGTGGGAAAGAGATTTTTTTTAAAAATTCTTTATTGTAGAAGAGTAAATTCCAAATTTACTAGCCAGAAAAACATATATAATGAATGGGGGATATTTGTAGGTGAAAATTGGCATGTGAAGGAATTGATCAATACACATTTCTGGTATTCATGCTAGCATTATGAGGAAAAATGGTTTTATTCATAAGTTTAAATTATGAGATTCATAAGGACCTCTATTTTACCAAATGAAAAAGTGGAATTCTGATAACTACTCAAAATGACGGATGGGATGTTACATTTTTAGATATCCTCCATAGAAGGATAGATAGATATCCTCTTAATGTATTGCAATAGAATCAGTGAATGATTCTAGAACAAAAGCTTTCCTTTTGTTATTTGTTTGATCTGCCATAGTTTCTTGTGCTTATTATATGTGACATTTAAAAATAAGGTCCATCCACCATCATTTCAAAGTTGAAATGACAAAGTTTCAGTTTTCAGTCAGTTTCCTTTCTCTACACTTATATTGGAAAAAGAATGGATGGAGAAATTTTACCTCCTGTTTCCTGTTGCTTTTCAAGGCAAAATTTACACTGTAAGAAAAGGAGAGTGCTAATGTACAGCAGGGTAGGCAGTCAATGGGCTTCTTGTAAAATATTCATAATACAAATACATAGCGATGGTCTTGCAGAAGTTTTCTCCTTTATCACATTATAGCTAAAGTGAGCAAGAGTCTAATGGCCTCTGACCTGAAACAACTATTGTGAAGCTTTATGCATTTTTCAAATTCCTCATGTGAATTGGAAACTATTGCATAATCTGTTTTTTCCTGTTCTATGAATCATTTTTAGTATGCTGGAACAGTTGTGTTGCGATTTAGTTGAGATTTATTTGACTGCTAGTTTAAGAACTCATCATAAGTCTGAAGGAAGTAAATATTCCTAAACATGCTACTGAAACTCTGAAAAAAATTATTAGAAGCTCACACAGCATAATTCTGTGTTTTTATACTCTTCAGTTGAGTTTGGGAACAGGCTGTCAGATTTGTGCACAATGACAATAAATGACATTTCATATTTACTTTGCTTTGCTTAGATAGAGATGTTTTGTTAACTGACATCATCTCTTTTGATGCTTGCTATCTTCCAACTCTATTATTATGTTCCTGAGTGATCACTGCAGGCTGAGAGAATGATGTCCTAGGCCAAAAATCTTGCTCAGCTGCACCACCTTCTGGTGACGTACTTATTTTGTTAAAAGCAGATTCTTGGGCATTCAGAGTCAACCCAAGGTATCTTTGATGGACAAGCATCCTCCAATTTCTTCTCCATAGTCAATTAAACTTATTTCTGAAGAACAGGTATCCTGACCAGTAACCGAATTAGGGAAGAGTCCAATTAAAGAAAGGGAAGAGATTGTCTTGGTGCAAATGCTCTCAGTGTACATAAAAGAAAAGATACATTCATCAAGAGTCAAGACTTATCAGGTACAACACTTAATAATAGTCATAGAGTACAATAAGCAATCAAATCATACCAGGAAACAGTCAATATAAATTGTAAGGACAAAAGTGACAAAGTTACAGTCATACAGTCATAAGTGGGAGGGGAAGGGTGATAAGGAGTGATGAGAAGATTGCAGATTTCGTAAATAGTTGGACAGTGTTGAGGGAATTATTTGTTTAGCAGAGTGATAGTGTTTGGAAGATACATTTAAACAAATATAAATTCATTACTCTGTCTCTTTGGTGCTATGGAGGACATCATGAGATCATTATTCATTTGCAGGAAAATAAAGGAAATAACTGAAAGTCATGTTCTTCAACTGTAATTATAAATATAGTATGCATTTAAATAGAATTTAATAACAATTAATTACCTAGAATAATACGTTTTATTTAGGAGGTTAACTAAGCTCCAGAGTGTGAATGGATTCATTTAACAGAGAGACAGAGGTATATGATGGTTATTATGAATTGCCCAGCTGGTAAGAAGAATGAAAATATTAGAAACATCTATTCCAGCGGCAGTGATATATACCAGGACTAATGATGGCAGGAAAATAATTGCACAACTTGGAAACTAAATTTTGCTTTCTACATAGGATGGCAAAACCAAGTTTGCCAAAAAGAGGAAAGTTACAGGAATACAAGTGAACATGAAAACCACAGACTATCAGGGCAAATAAACAGTAGAAGAAATTAGGAAAGGAAATCAAAATATGCAAAACTGTTGGCAATTATTTGAAACTACAATAAAGCTCGGGTATAAGGTCAGCCCAGGAAATGTGCAATGAATTCTAAGATTACTCAGTGTATTAAGAAGAAGAATCAGAAAAACTATTATGGGGAAAAAGAGATGGAAAGAAGAAATTTTAACAATAAATCACATTATGCCTGGTTCAAACATTATTCAGAAGAAATATTTTGGGTCTCATGCAAGCATGAACACTGTCCCACAGTGCTATATATTAAAAGAATCCAACCTTTGAGGGCAATAGAAAATAAGGAAGAAAATAAGGAATATCACTTGCCTTATACACTTGTATAGTTAGGAAAAAGCTTTTTCAAAAAGTTCATCTGTATAGAAAATCAACACTTGGTTGGTTTTAAAACCAAGCATTTGATGCCTCTGACACCAGTAAATAAGCTCATAAAATATCTAGCTATCAAACCAAGTATATCCGCTGCAATTCCATTCAGAATTTATGATTTTTAACACGAAGCACCTGTCATCTATATGGCAAGATGTTGAATTATCCCTGAACTGAGAATCCCACTTGGGAAAATATATAAAAAAACCTAACAAAGCTTAGAGTAACTATACACTAGGAAGAGAATTATATTTTCTGGACAAAAATCAAGTTTAACATTAGAATTTATGTACTTTGAAAAATAACATATTTAACAAAAGAATTTATGTACTTTGAAAAATAACATATCAAAAAGAGCTTCTCATTAGCTGTCAGAATAGAAAAACTTCAAAAGTTCAATAGCCTGAATAATGCTGTTCATTCCTCAAAATCCTGCAAAGCTTATTTGTCTTGGGAAATCATAATTAATCAAAATACACACAATCGTTCTGATTTCCTTAAGACATCCCATACTAACAAATACATAGAATTCACAGGGAAGCTCATCCCTGCACCAACAATGTGGAATATGATATCAGCTTGAAAATAAAATAATATAAATATAAATAAAATAAAAATACTTGTGTCAATATAGTTGCTAAAGATCTGGATACAAAGTTAAACCAAAATGTATATCAAGATGTTTTGAAAATACAGGCATTAAAGTGATATATTTTTCTACATCTTTAAACCTTTGCTTGAAAAAATATAGATGCTTTCATCAATGAAAATATGACATTTATTCTGAAGGTTCTTCAATAGTTTCTGAAGCCTGACTGCTCTCAAGTCTAAAACTAAGCCAAAACCAATTTTGATTTAAATTTTGTATTAAATTATTCTAGTTACAACTGGACTTCACTTTGTTTAAAAAAAAGTCATCTGATTTTTTTTTTAATAAAACAACTGCAGATATATTGATGCTTCCCCAATATAGCCTATGAACAAATGTTTTTTTCAATCAAGTCTTGAATCAAAACCTTTCATGGCTTTATCAAATCTTGGAGTCAGGGATGATTGTTACAGGCCTATAATTTAGTTTAAGATATCAACAATAACTTGAAATATTTTAAATGGAATATTTTTCTGTTTTTCTTTTTGTTTTTCCTGCACTTCAAGCATATTTCTCACATATGGGGGGAAAATATGTTATTCAGCTACCTAAACTGGTTGTGCTACATTTGCTGTTATTGTGTAACAACAATATTAGGAAAAAATATGAGCAAATCTTTGCCATAAAAAGAGCAAATCTGGACTATAGTGCAGGTAATTATATACTCGATGCACAGTTGACATTTTAATGAGATTACACCTGACTGATCTGATTTCATGTCATAAGACATTAGCAAGATAACAGTCATTTTGGGATCAGTTGTTCATTTCATCATTATGACTCTAATGTTGAAAGACATCAACAGACTATTGTAGTGGTATTATTGACTTCTAACGGCTACCATATCTGAAAGCAGATTTCTACATTCTGCATCAGTATACCATTTCAATTTCATTGTACATGTGGTACATTGACAATAAATGTTTGATTTGATTCTAAACATTGATCTATGATATCTATGTTGAATATATTATAGTTGTCCTGCTTTCATAGCATGAGAAAACATATACTGTACTGCTGTTGCTAGATAATAACCTGTAAACTTTCTTGCAGATATAAATAATGGAAAGTATTACTAGCCATCAACCTTTGGTTGAACTTCGTAATGTATCAAAAAATCGAGGAACATCCAATGGCCACTGATTTTCATTACTTCAGAAATCTCTTAAGACACTATACCAACATTTAAGCTTGTTAGGAATTAATAGTTACCTAACAGTTGGGTTGGAAATATATAAACCAGGAAAGACATTTAATACTGTCTCTTTAAGGGAATGCTAAAATTGTAATTGGGTGTGGTTCCACAAATGACCTAAAGATGGAGCCAGAAACCTGGGTTGTTAGTTCTGTTGCTGTTAGTTACTAGTTGGTCAATGTTCTGTTGTTTGCTGTTTTTGGTTCCTGCATTTTTCCCTATTGACTGTTGCTGATCATTGTTCTTCTTGGATTGCTGTGAGACTGTTACTGAACTGTTTATGATACTGGACTTTGCTTTTGAATTATCCCTGGACTGAATACTGACTACTTTAACCATGTATGACTTGGACTGCTTGTTGGACTTCGCTTAACCGTTCACTGGAAGTAAAACCTACATTTTACTATTCAGTCTAACTGTGTGCTGGTCGTGTGTCATTCAACATCACTCTCACTATGCTTCCCTGTGTGCACTCATTCTTCTAATGGGGAATTACCTCAACACTGCTTATGGGCCCAGGCCATACCAAGCTCAGATAATTGAGAGTTAGTGTGAATACACAGTACTGTATACAGACAGCTGTTTACTGTTTAATTGTGGGTTACTATCCTAGTAAAGATGGTACAAGACCTGTCAACAAGTCTATCACTGATAACCGGGTTGGATGGAACAAACTATGTTTCCTGGTCTATGAAGTGCAGTCTACTTCTGCATAGAGAAGCGTTAAGGGCTGCAGTTTAGAATCCACTGGATGTAAATGCTTGGGATCCAAATGATGAGGACGATGCCAAGAAGTTAGCTACTTTAAACTAAACAACAAACAAGCTCTTTGTATAATTGGACTAACACTGAGTGACCAGCAGCTAGTCCATATTCATGGAGAAGAGTCTGCTGCTAAGTGTTGGGAGAATTTGAAGAGGATTTATGTTCGTGACAGTGTAGGTGCACACATACATCTTACACGTAAACTGTTTAGAGCATGTCTTCTGAAAGGTGGAGATATGTTAGCTCATTTGAACTTTATGAAAAGAACTTTTCAAGTGCTACATGAAAAAGGAACTGATTTTTTCAGAGCTGTTTACATCATTCTTTCCTCATTGGATGAAAGTTATGATGATCACGTATCTTCACTGGAAGTCCTGACCAGAAATGAACTGACATTGACTGACATAACCAGATGATTATTAGAAGAGGCAAGAAGAAGGCTGGATAGAGACCAACTGAGAAAGAAACAACCACAAGAAGAGGATTTATGTTCAACTGCCAATACTGTTAGGAAATGTTTTTCTTGTGGGACTAGGGGACATATAGCTAAATTCTGTAAGAAGGGAAAACGACAGAATACTGGTAATCACCAGAAGGCCAAGAAGAATGTTAATTTAGCTATGTCTAGCAATTCAACTGTAAACCATGATTTGTGGGTAGTTGATAGTCAAGCATTGCAGTACATTACTAAAAATAGAGAGAGGTTTGTAGAGATGTCTACGAGTAAGCAACATGTTTCATTAGCAAATGGATGGAAGATAAAAGCATCTGGTGAAGTTACTGCATATTGTTCATGTGTAAATGAGCATTTAACTATGTTATATATACCTAAACTGGAATTTAATTTGTTATCAGTAAGAGCTTTAGTTAAAATTGGTTGTGTAGTAACCTTTAGGGGAGATAACTGTATAATAGAGAAAGAGGGTAAAAGTGTTACTGCTACTTAAGAGAATGATTTATAAGTTATACATGAGGACCAGTTGCAGATGGCTAACTCAGTTTATAACAATGTTAAGCCACATGACGAATGTATATATTTACTGCATAGACGTCTGGGGCACATTAATTTCAAAATGTTGAAACAAACTGTTGAATTGTCAGAGGGAGTAAAATGAAAACCCTGTAACAGGTACTTAAACTGTAATGTTTGTAGCCAAGAGAAGAGTAAGGTTACTCCAGCAAACAGACTGAATAGGTTTAAGACCAAAGAACCTTTAAGAGGTTGTGTTTGCTGACTTAATTGGTCCTAAGAAACTCAGTTTGGGAGGTGCCTGCTATGTTCTGAGTATAATGGATCAATACTCATGGTATGGCTTCTGCTATCTCATTAAAAACAAAACAGAAAAATTCCAACATTTCTTTAATTGGCTAAGGTTTGCAGAGACAAAAATGAAACATAGGGTAATTACTTTAGTTACTGATAATGGGACTGAATTTATAAATATATTCCAAACTGTGTTAACATTGGCTGGTGTCGAGCATAAACGTTCTGCACCTTACAGGCCACAACACAACTTGTTTGTAGAATGAAGAGGGAAAACGTTATAAGCACTATGTTATCTGATCCAGGTTTGCCTGAATCTCTGTGGGGTGAAGCGATAATGTGTAGCAACCATGTTTTAAACAATGTGGTGAACACAACAACTGATGAATTGCCATTCATTCATTGGCATGGCAGAAAACCACATTTAAGTTATATACACCCATTTGGAGCTCCAGCATGGGTGCATATTCCCTCACAAGTAAGAATGAAAAGGCAACATAGAGCTAGGAAATTATTTCTTTGTAGGTTACAAAGCCAATCATAGATCATTTAGATTTTGAAATCTAGGCACAGCTCATGTTTACCGTAGCGCTAGTGCTAAATTTCTTGAGCTCGCTGGGTCGAATAAACTGGAACAGGAATACAACAGTGATGTTGTAATTGACACCCAAGTAGTCCCTACAGATGAAACAGTTAAACCATCAATAGCCATTAAAGAGGAAGAACAGGCACAGGAGGAAGTAGTAGAACAGGCACAGGAGGAGGTAGAAGAACAGGAGCAGGTTGAACAGGAGAGTCCACCAGTAAGCCCTGTATTACTTCGACGTTCAACCCGAGTAACATGACCACCTGATAGATATCAGACTAGTGTTGTATGCCAAGTGAATACAGTTCCTGGTAACTATAATGAACTGAAACTGTATCCTGTTAAGGATCAGGCTGATTGGCAGGAAGCAATGGATAAGGAACTGAAATTCTTACAAAGGTTGGATGTATATGAAAATGTCAAGTTAGCACCAGGTAAACATGCCATAGGGTGTAAATGGATTTATAAACTGAAGACAGGTGTGAATGGGACTGTTACCCATAAAGCCAGATTAGTAGCAAAGGGTTCAATCAGACAACAAATGACTACAATGAGGTGTTTGCACCTAGTCTGAAGGCTACTACATTACGAGCAGCATTAGTGTGGGCAGCTAAGGAGAAATACATTATAAATTATTTAGATGTAGAGACGGCATATTTGCATGCACCGTTGCAACACACTATATATTTAAAGAAACCTTTAGGTATAAAAACTGATAATACAACTGATTGCTGGACACTGAAAAAGAGTAATTATGGCTTGAAGCAATCAGGATATGAGTGGAACCAGTGTATAGTTAAGGATCCATGTTTACCTAAAAAAAGGAAAGTGATGGTGTAGTTTCATTGTTGCTATTGTTTACTGATGACAGCATTAATCACCAAAACTGAACAAGAAGCTACTGAAATAATTTCACTGTTAGAAAAGAAATTTAAAATAAAACAATTAGGTGAAATTAAACAATATATTGGTTTAAAAATAGATAAAACTAGGGGAGGATACAAAATTTCACAGGCAGATAAAATTAATCAGTTACTCAAGAGTTTTAAAATAGAACTTTGTAAACTGGCTAAAACATCGATGAGCCAGGAGTTTAGCCAGAGTGATGTTCAAAGTCCTGTTTTTGATAAGAACATTTATCAGTCTTTGATTGGTAGCTTTTTTTATCTTAGTAATTGGTCGAGACCAGATATTGCACACAGTGTTAACCAATTAGCCATGTTTAACACTGAGCCAACTGAAAGGCACTGGCAATCTGATAAACATGTGTTAAGATATCTGAAACAAACAATGCATTATGCATTATATTTGGAGCCTAAGGATGAACTCAGTTTAACTGTATATGCTGGTGAAAGTTTTGCTACAGATGTAAATACATGTCAATCTACGTCAGGTACTGAAGTTTTATTAGGAAAGGTGTTGATTGGATGGAGGTCTATTCGACAGAAACATCAAAGTTTATCAACAATGGAGGCTGAATTCTTATGTTTGTCTTTACTATGTACAGATTTAGTTTGTTATAAGCAACTATTGACTGATATGGGAATTGATGTGATATATTCTATTGTTGTTTATGAAGACAACCAATGAGCAGTACAGATGGCTTCCAATCTTGCTGTAAAGACAAGATCAAAACACACAAATCTAAGAAATCTTAATGTGAGACAATGTGTACAAAGTAAAAATATTAAACTGGAGTACTGCATGTCAGAGAATAACATTGCAGATCATTTTACAAAAGCCCAAGGCTCTGTAAAGCATAAGGCTTGCTATGAAAGAAATGGACTTAAACTGTAAGGTGTTATATTGACTGCTTTTTGGACTTTGGTTATCCATTTACTGGAAGTAAAATCTACATTTTACTATTCAGTGTATCTGTGTGCTGGTCATGTGTTATTCAACATCACTCTCACTACATTTCCCTGTGTGCACTCATTCTCCTCATGGGGAATTACCTCAACAAAGCTTATTTAAATTGAAGGTTAAGTCTTTCCTGCACATTTTCCTTTCTGAGACAGGACAAATATCCAGACTGCAAGGAAATTGTTGAATAGCTTAGATAACAGCTGTCAAACTCTCTCGACCGGTTTAGCAAAGGGGGAAAAGTCCTGATATGTTATATGACGACGTAGTGATGACGTGAGTTTGAACCCCTGGGTTAGATAAAGTGTATTACTGGCTATCATATCACTGCCATTTAATTTATGTCTATACCTCCTAACTCAATATTTTATCTTTTATTTTAACATGTATATTTCAGGAATTGCTGCATATAGAATGTCCATGTGATCTTCAGGCATTTCCTGTAGCCTAAAAAAGTGCTAGGTCATCAAAATACAATGAGCTTCTAATTAAGAGTTAATTAAGTACAGTAGCTTCTAATTAAATACAGTAGCTCTCATTAATCTGCAACCTATGTTCTGAAGAAAGCCTCATCTGAAGACACTGTACAAAAAAGGGGCATGTTTAGTAACCATGTGTAGTTGTCAGAAGTACAATTGCAAGTATTCTTGGTGGTAATGGCAGCTGCAATCCTGATTGCTTATCAGTAACGATTGGCTTATCAATCTAACCATGATACTGAATACAGCTTGCCTGCAGTGCAAGAATTGACCATTCAATTCTTATTGATCACTAATAGAACATTCAAGGGTCTGGCCCTTGAGCTCCAGTCAGCCAGTTATTGTGGAAACTAGACAACCAAGAAGTTTGGTTACCAACAAGTAAGCAAATGGTTGGGTGGATTTCAGTTGGAAGAAGGAAAACAACATGGACAACCTTCCAGCCAAAATGTCAGAATGGTTGAAACATGAATCAGCATAGGTGAAGGATCAACTAACTGAATCCTCTGGGGACTGGTGAAGGAAAGAGGCCAAGTCTGTACAGCATGCTTTTTATAGCAGGTAAATGAGTAGTGTCAGCACAATCAGTTTATCAATACACATGTCAACTCGCAAAGCATCTCGGACCTGCTCTCAAGTTGCCATAGGCAAGGGAAATGGGAAAGAGAATTTTGGAGCTGCATCAAGGAGCTGGAATCTCAGTCAAAACAAGGCACATTCCAACCGATATTCCGAGGTCATCTCCATGGAAACCCACAATAGCCAGAAGTGACTTTTACAACCCGCAAAATTGCTTTGTTGGAGAATGTGACTGATAATACATATTGGGAGGAGGGGCAAACAGGGTCAGAGGCAAAGTGCAAATTAACTGAGGTCAGAGTTGGCTCCATCTGATCTGTGCCGCCACAAAGTTCCTAATAATAACTGGATTTCTTTTCAAGCTTGGCTTGAGGCTCATGATTTAATTAAGTCAGAACCCTGATAATACAATTGCCTTTTTATCCTTTTCAGTAAGTTTTACTCCAGCTCCATAAACTGGTAGAATAATTCCCAACATTTCTTCAAAAGCACATGCCAGTTATGTTGCTTAACTGTTACCTTTTTGTTAAAATTATTTATTTATTTGCATCCTTTTACAAATATCTCAAGGCAGAGAACCTATTCAACACATCATCATTATCCTATTTTTTCCACAACAACAACCCTGTTAAAGTGAGTTGGGCTGAGAGTATGACTGGCCCAAGGTCATCCAACTGATGTCTTAACCACGACACCAACTGTCTTTAGGGTGGTGGTGGTGATTTTATACATAGAACATAAAATTTATTATACAAAAATGCTTTTTTAGCATTTTCTCACTCTTTAAGAATTAGGCCTTGTAATGTTTTAAAGGTTCTTTTAAATGCCAAGCATTCTAGATTAGTTTTGGTTTCTTTACAGAGAGTAAGGACAAACTGTCCTACTGTGTAAACTTGGTCTGTGCCAGTAGAGTGCTAGTTAACAAGTAGCTCTGCTGACTTCATTGTCACCACTGTCACTGCACCGCTAGCCACCAAAAAAGTAATTGCCATGCTGTTATAGAGATCTCCACTCTCAGCCAGCTCACTAAATCTAATTATTGGCTCTCTTGAGTCAGGATACGTGGGCTCCAACCACTGCTCTGGACTAACATTGCTATTGCAATCAGATATCATGGACAGAAAATACATTACAAGTCACCAAAGCTTTGGCTACTCTAGTGGCAGAGAAGAACTGTTCTGTCTTTTTATGCACAAGGCCATCTGTTTATCTCTACATCTATAGCTATAATTCAGCCATATGACATTTAAAAAATGAAAACTCTCAGCTTAATTTGTTAATAAGTATGTGTAGTTTCTCTCATGGAATTAAATTGCAGGGTAACTTCTTAAATTAGGTGCAAACAAATGTTTTATTTTGGTCAACCCTGTAAAATTTTATCTTGTATTTTATTTCTGAATTTACAGATTATATTTCCCTCTAAAGGTAAGCCCAAAATAGTAAAATCACATAAATATGTCAGGCATCTCCTAATCTATAGCAAAGAAGCATGCTAAAAATCAACAAAGAATATTATAACAGAGCAAGAGAAGAAAGGCTTGATTCTTAAAAGCATGTCTAAAACAAAAAAGTCTTTATACATTTTGCAGAAAGCATGAGAGTCTAGCTTAAGGAAAGCATTCCACATTGTTCTGACACAACTGAAACTAAATCTCCTATTGCAGACCTGTAACTCAAGGTCTTATTCTCTGCCTTAAAGTTACAGCTACAAAAGGAGATGAAATTTAGAGAAATGGCACTTTCATGAGCCCAGTTCTCACAAAGGCTGTAAACACTTTCCAGGGCACAAGAACTCTCTGACTTTTAACTTAACTTTTGACTTACTCTCTGTGTCCACACACAACATAAATGTATAGATACAGAGAAACAGTGAGATGGAGGGGGGGGGGCGCAGATATACAGTAGTGGCTGTCTAAAGTACAGAACAAGAAGCATTTCATAACAGTGTTCAGGCACAGATTTATATAAGATTTAGACAGGCCTTTACAACTTCAGACAATAAACAATAGTTCCTAGTAAAATGGATCTTAAGATACATTCCTTAGTTTGTAAGGGACATTGATTTCATCTCCAATTGCTCTTTCTATTCTTCGGATAGGCCACCTATCTTCCATGAGGAACCTGCTCTGAAATTTGATGGGTGTCTGGAAAAGACATTTAGGCTTTCTACATGTTCATTTCTTGTCATCATGTCTATGTACATCTATAGACTCCCACAATCTGATGGCTGGAAATATTCTCAAAGGTAAATGAAACTTGACATTTGTTCTTACAGTTGATGAGAATATGTAATGTCAATATAATTTCAAAACATATTAGTATTCTTTACACCAGTATAAATTGCAATATGCAATGTGCAAATAACAAATTAGCTCAAGAGCAGCCACAGAAAGCTAGGCAACACAATAAAGTGTGCTTCTTGGAGGTTAGTTGTCTACTGTGTAGAATGGAATACTGCACGAGACAAATATTTCATCTGTGTCTTTTGTGTGCATATTAATAGTAATAAAAATTAACATTAATATGCATCCAGACAAAAGAATCTTCACTTTTATCATGGAAAGAAGGATCCTGGGTATTTCAGGTGTCCGTATTTATTGACATTCACAACTATCTGACTTCAGTAACTACATTATTTTAAAAAATAGATATATGACCTTACTTCTGGGAATATTAATTATTCTGTAGACGTCATTACTTCAAAATATATTATTAATTTTACTGCATGTTAATATCATGCATAAACAAATTAAATGGTAAGGGTTGTAAAAAATATTCTCAAAGTGTATGGACTGTTGGTAGTTTTGCTATTGTTTGAAAACACATATTAGCCAGAACTTTTTGAAGTCACGTGTTTAATTTTACTATAATGGGAATGCAAGTTGTGCATCTTAGTAGCACCTTAGTAAAGCTTTACTTAATGAATATTTTTTATGAATCTTATAAAAACAGAGTGCAACCAGAAATTAGACGACATTACATTGAAAATAAAATATATCTATTTAATGAAGAAAGAACAAATTGATTTCTAAAAAACCTTTTAATATTTACCCCAAACATTTTTAAAGTAAGGTTTATTATTATGGACTTACAATTTCGTAAGATAAACAAAAAGGATTTCACAATGTTTTTGTTCATTGAATGATGCAAAAGGATTTTTTTTCATAAAACATTCCAGAAAACTATTTGTAAGAAACTCAATATTAACTACTAGACAACTGGAAATAAAACTTGATTATTTTCCAACAAACTGGATATGTTTCAAAAGAAAAAAAACTCAGCAGTTTGATTGTAATCTATTGGAATTGAAATTGAAATATTTCCCATATTCTATCCACATGAAACAATTAGAACCCAGACCAGCTGTTGCCCCTTTACTTTTACTTCAGGGCCATAAATGATCATGGTCCATATTTAATGATACCTGCCACTCAAGTTGCAGAAAATTTGGCTCATAATATCATTATAAAAATATTTTAAGGAAAATATTTAAATAAATCCCCATAACACACAATACAAATTCAGACTGGCTGCTATCTATTATAAAATAAATTTTGTTTTTTTTAGTAAAAACCTCAGAATATGAAAATATATATATATATATATATATATATATATGTGTGCTGTTCAGCTTCCTTCGGGTATTATCCCACGTCATTGTAGTTCTGTTAAAGTTGTAGCAACGTTTCAGCAGAATCTCATCTGCCATCATCAGGCTTCTGTATGGATGTGGGTCTTACAGCTCCTGGTTTTTAAATTTGAGGCTGGTTCATTCTGATTGGCTGGGAGCCTGGACCTATTTCATTGGACTTGGAGTTTGATTGATTGGTGTTCCTGGTTTCTCCTGTCTGTTTTGTGGCTTTGATTGGCTGGCAACAGTCTGTTCTTGTGTTGGAGGCTTTCAGTGCAGCTTGGCTCAGCAGAATCTCATCTGCCATCATCAGGCTTCTGTATGGATGTGGGTCTTACAGCTCCTGGTTTTTAAATTTGAGGCTGGTTCATTCTGATTGGCTGGGAGCCTGGACCTATTTCATTGGACTTGGAGTTTGATTGATTGGTGTTCCTGGTTTCTTCTGTCTGTTTTGTGGCTTTGATTGGCTGGCAACAGTCTGTTCTTGTGTTGGAGGCTTTCAGTGCAGCTTGGCTGCGTGTGAAGGGACGGCTGCTCTTCATTAGCAAGCTGGGTTTCACCTGGGTGCCTGGTGGGGGGGTTAGGTTGGAGCTATCAGAGGGAGTCTGTTTTTGCCCAGGTGTTTGCCTGGCTTGTGGCATGGAGATCTTTCTATTTGAGAGTGCAGGCTTCCAAATGATTGACAGTCTGGTGGAATCATCTCTTCTATTCATGCTGTCAGGTCTTTTTTCAATCTCTATGGCTTCTCTGATGATTCTGTGGCTGGGGTTTTCTATAGTGGCCAGGGTTTTAGTGCCATTGAAGTTGATGTTGTGACCTGTGGTTTTCATGTGTTGGACTAGTGAGGAGGTGTGTTCCAGCTTTTTTACTGCATTTTTGTGTTCATCCAGGCGGGTACTAATTCTTCTATTGGTCTGTCCAATGTATGTGGCCGGGCATGATGTATAGGGAATTTCGTATATGCCTTGGTTTTCCAGGTCAATTTTGTCTTTGGGGTTCCTCAGGATGGCTGCTATTTTTTTGTCTGTTTTGAAGGCAGTCTTGATGTGATGCCTGTGTAGTATCTTACTGATTTTGTCTGTAGTACTTCTTATGTAGGGCAGGACAGCTGTTCCATAGGTCTATTGATCTTCTAGGTCTCTGTTATGTCTTAGTGTGTTTTTGTGGATCAAGCTGGTGATTTTGTTTTTGTGGAAGTTGTTGGCTGTCAGTACTTTTGTCAGGGTGCATAGTTCAGTCTTTATATGTGTCTTGTCTGCCAGGCGTTTGGTTCTGGTGATTAGTGTTTTGGCCACTGAATTTATCTGTGCTGGGTGGTGGTGGGATTGGGCATTGAGGTAGCGGTTGGTGTGTGTTTTCTTCTGGTATATGGTGTGTCCCAGTGTGCCATCTGTTCTTTTGTAGATTAGTACATCTCGTTATGGTAGTTGTTTGTTTATTTCTGTTTCCATGGTGAACTTGATTTTGGGGTGTGTGCTGTTTAGGTGTGTTAGGAAATTGTTTAGGTTTTCTTTTCCATGGGGCCAAATCACAAATGTGTCATCGATGTATCTTAGCCATAGTTTGGGTTTGTGGGTGGCATTAGCCAGGGCTCTGGATTCGAATTCTTCCATGAACAGGTTTGCAATGATGGGTGACAGTGGTGATCCCATAGGGGCTCCTTCAATTTGCTTGTATCTTTGTCCTTTGTATATGAAATATGTGTTGGTTAGGCAGTGTTCTGTTAGTTCCATGAGGTCTTTAGCTGGTTGGTATTTATTTTTGATGATTTCAAGAGTTTCTTTTATTGGGACTTGAGTGAATAGTGAAACCACGTTGAAACTTACAAGCAGATCTTCTTGTTCTACGTGTAGATCTTTGATCATTTCTAAGAAGTGGTATGAGTTTTTTACATATGAAGCTGCGGTTTCAGCATGGGGCTGTAGTTGTTTTGCTAAGTATTTAGCTAGGTTTTGTAATGGTGCTCCTATGGAGCTGACTATGGGTCTGAGAGGTATGCCTTCTTTGTGTATTTTTGGGAGGCCGTATAATTTGGGGCATCTAGAAGATTTTTCTCTTGGGATGATCGTCTGTTGGATTTCTTTGCTTATGTGGCTGGTTATAATTTTCTTCTTGGTTAATTTTTCCAGATATGTGGTTGGGTCTGTGTTTATAGCTTTGTATGTGGAGTCTTGGAGTAGGTCTGTCAATTTTGTTTCATAGTCTTTTCTGTCCATTACTACTGTGGCATTTCCTTTGTCTGCTGGGAGTATTATGATATTATTATCATTTTTCAGGGTTTGTAACGCTCTGAATTCATCTTTTTGCAAATTATTTTTGGGTGGTTTCGTTGTGCATAAGATGTGAGTAACCTGGTGTCTTATTCTGTCAGCTTCATCTGTATTTAATTTGGTTAGGCTGGATTCTACTGCACATATGATGGATTCTGTTGGGATTTTTTTGGGTGCTATGGCATAATTGAATCCTTTGGATAGGACATCTGTTTCTGTTTTGTTGAGTTCTCTGTTGGAAACGTTGTATACTAGTTGTTTCAGGTGTTGTGGTGGGTTATTGGGAATTTTCTTGTCATTTTCTAATTTTTTCAGTTTTTTTGAGAGTTTATCATTTTTATAAGTATTTTCAGTTTCAGCTCTCCAAGTTGTAAGTTGTTTGATCTTATCCCAAAGTAGAGGGTGGATTTTGCTGCTCAATTCCAGGTGTAGTGCTAGCAAATCTTTGTTTAACTGATCTAATTGGAATCTTTTACTGTGAACTTTATTTCTGAGTAGAGATATCTCTGTCCTTTTTAGGATACGTTTGGTTGCTGCTGTGTTCTTATGAAATGTTAATTTGAAGCAGGTTGGTGTTACATTGTTGTCTCTGCAGCTGCATAGGAATTTTAGGTCACATAGTATTCCTGCTCTTTTAATAGAAAGATAGAAAGATATAAATAGAAAGATCTCCATGCCACAAGCCAGGCAAACACCTGGGCAAAAACAGACTCCCTCTGATAGCTCCAACCTAACCCCCCCACCAGGCACCCAGGTGAAACCCAGCTTGCTAATGAATAGCAGCTTGCTAATGAAGAGCAGCCATCCCTTCACATGGAGCCAAGCTGCACTAAAAGCCTCCAACACAAGAACAGACTGTTGCCAGTCAATCAAAGCCACAAAACAGACAGAAGAAACCAGGAACACCAATCAATCAAACTCCAAGTCCAATGAACACAGGTCCAGGCTCCCAACCAATCAGAATGGACCAGCCTCAAATTTAAAACCAGGAGCTGTAAGACCCATATCCATACAGAAGCCTGATGATGGCAGATGAGATTCTGCTGAAACGTTGCTACAACTTTAACAGAACTACAATGACGTGGGATAATACCCGAAGGAAGCTAAACAGCACACATGTAAGTACCCGCGAAAACCTAAGAAAACACACACACACACACACACACACACACACACACACACACACACA